>CAMZMU010000098.1:33395440-33794542 GCA_947311845.1 Poa pratensis | reverse complement strand
TGGCGCGCGTCCCACGGCGAGATCTCGTCGAAGGTGAAGCGAAGGCGCGCAGCGGCACGTGGCCGCCGGCGCAGCGGCGGCGGCAGAGGAGCGGCGGCGCTGGCGCTCTTCTGCTCGTAACTGGGGTAGTAGTAATCGCTTGAATAGCCGTCGTCGTAATCCTCGCCCTTCCAGTGCGGCTCCTCGTAGGAGATGTGGACGTGGCCGAACAGGTGGCGCCACCGCCGGGCGAGCACCGCAGCTTGGCCGGCCTGGTTGTTCGGGAGGAAGGAGAGGACGTGGCCCAGCACGTCGTCCGGGAGGCCGCTGATGCGATCTCGGCGCTTCCACGCCGGCGACTCCATGATCTTGCTTGAAGAAGAAGAACAATGCCGATCGTTCCTTTGTTCACCCGGTGGTCTGCATCTTCTGATCCGATCTTGGCTGCACAACAATTTCGGAACAAATTCGTTAGAAACATACACGGCACCGTTTTAAATGCTAGAGGAAAGAGCAATTTCGTTACTAATTAGAAGACGTGTACTGTACAAGTTATTAGTTACGGAAAAAATCTTTCAGATCGTCAGGAGCAGCGGTGCCCTAAACGCGCTCGCATCTGACGTTCTCACCAATGGGTCGTACGAAGGTGACGACGATGAGCAAGGACCGGCTGAGCGCCCTGCCAGACAGGGCGCTGGTGCGCGTCCTCTCCCACCTCCCTTCTCGAGGCGGCGCGCGCCTCCACGCTGTCCCGGCGCTGGCGCCACGTGTTCGGCGCCGTGCCCGTCGTCGACCTCGTCGACAAAAAGATCGCCGGTCGCTACCGTTTGAACAGCAGGCCCGTGTGCTTCGACCTGCAGGTGACGGGCGCGATCCTAGGCAAAGGCCAGGCGACGCCGATCCGTGCACTCCGTCTCCTCGCGCTCGACGCCCCGGAAGATCTCGTCGACCAATGGGTCGGCATCGCCTCCACGTCCGGCGCCGAGGAGGTCGACCTCTCGCTACGGTACACGTACGCGTACGGCCGGAAACTCTGCCCCATCGGTGTCCCATCGGAGAGGCCCTCCGCCGACTTCCCCGAGTATGAAAGGAACCGGTACGCCAAGACGCCGCCCAGCTCTTCCGGTGCGCCACGTTGCGTCGCCTGCGCCTTACCAACTGGGTGCTCGACCTGCCCTGGGACATCGGCGTCGCCCCATCATGGCTGGAGACGATCTGCCTCAAACGGATCATGGCCCCCAACGGAGTAATCCAGCAGCTGCTCTCCGCCTGCCCACGTCTCGCCGACCTGACACTGGAGGAGTGCCCGGGCGCCAGGGAGATCGTCGTGCCCAGCGACATCCTCCGGAGCTTCGCCATGATCTGCTGCCACAACGCCGCCCGTGTCGTGCTGCGCACCGGCTGCCTCCGGTCGCTCCGGTACAAGGGCGGCCTGTTTCGCGACGCGCGGTTCATTGACGTCGCGAGCTACGACCATGTTGCCGCGGTCACCATCGATATCTGCGAAGACCTCACGAGCAAAGGGCCACAGGACGTCGCTCCCGTGGCAGAGCTCATCGGCCGGTGCAAGAACCTGACGTACATGTTCCTCGCGCTGCGCCCATCAATGGCTTACTACTGCAACTTGTTCACTACCGTCGCCAGCCACCTACCTAAACTCCGGCAGCTGTCCTCAAGGGCTTCCTAGCTGCCGATCACGCCGTCCTGTCCGTCGCTGTCCTGCTCGTCAATGCCAAGAACCTCGAAGTGCTGTCTCTGCTTCCTCGGGGTCCAACGAAGAAGAGGTATTACGACGATGAGGACGACCATTCCGACGATGAGCCCGAGAACTGGTTCGTCGTCCAGCATGGCGTCGACTATGAGTGGATGAAAAAGGACCTGTCGCGGATGCACGTCCCCTGCTTGGATCATTGCCTGAGGAAGATCAGCATCGCAAAGTACAGTGGGAGTGCCTTTGACAGGATACTTGCGCAGTTTCTGCTGTCCAAAGCTGCAGCGTTGGAGGAATTTTCGGTGACCTTATCAGCTCAAATTTCTGAAGAGAAGGAGCGTGTTGCAATGGACTTCAGGTCCTGGCTATATAATCCCGGTGCCATCGTAACATGTAGTTAGAGTGCAGCAAGAGACTATCAATTACTTGGAATATATCTCTGAACAGAAGGAGAGTGTTGCAGTGGACTTCAGATCTGTTTAAATTACTGTACTACCTCATTGTGTTCAGTACTTAACTTGGCAATGGAACTAACTAGCTAGGCAATATAGCCGATAAGAAATAACTCAACTGGAAATAAGCAACGAGCTAAACAATCAGTCTACCACCTTATCAATCAGGTGCTTAGGTTTGGACTGTCAATGCCGACTCCTCTTTAACAAACTAAACAATTTTAGCTAGAAAGCAAATAGTCTAATAAAGAGTGCATATGCACGAACATTTGTTTTTAATTTTCTGACATTTCAAAATACGTCCAAAATACATTTTAAACAAAGAGTGCATATACACCATGGAGCCAAAACACCACTCCCTTTATCTCTTTTTTCCCTTTTTTCACTGCTCTTCCACTCGGCAAAAATATGTTTTTTATATTTCCCTACATTTGACTTTTCACACATTATTGGTTGAGAACCATAATTGGATCACTAATAATGCACCACATGATGCCTAGTCAGTTCTCCTTAATTAAGAGCAGAAGAGCAGCGTCCCAACCAGGCCCAATTAAAATACCAAGAACTCGTACTGCAATGGACTTCAGATCCTGGCTATGTACCCCCCCCCCCCCCCTTCTAAAAAAAGATCCTGGCTATGTAATCCTGGTGCAATAGTAACATGTAATTAGACTGCAGCAAGAGACTATCAATTACTCAGAAATATATCTCTGTTTACAACTTTACATTACTGTACTACCTCCTTTGTTCAGTAAAGTGGCAATGGAACCAACTAGCTAGGCAATATATTTATAGCCGGACAGAATTAACTCAACTGGAAATAAGCAGCGAGCGTTCCATTTCAGGCCAACATCAGGCTAGATTAGCAACAAAAAATTCAGTTTACAACCTTATCAATCAGGTGCTTAGGTTTAGACTGTCAAGTGTCAATGCCGAGTCCACTTTAACAAACGAAACAATTTTAGCTAGAAAGCAAATAGTCTGATAAGATTTTTTTTAGATAAAAAGCCCCCCCCCCCCCCCCCCCCCCCCCTGGTTCCATTTTATTAATGCAACCACACCAAGTCTCATACAGGTTTTATAGCTTCGTTACAACCAACTTCCGATGCAGGAGAATAGAAATAAAAATAACAGGTAAAAACATTATCCTAGTTGCCAAGCGTGAGAGGAACCGGATTGGTTGCCTTATTGTCCGTCTGATGTAAGAACATATCATCACCCGTGCAATAATTTTTTTGTTCGTTTACAGCACTGTTTGAACGTATTCTTTATTATTCCAATATCCCCATAGACTAGATGTATAAGATCGTGGTGGCAGTTTCCCTACTTATACAGTAGACCTCTGGGACCAGTTCGAGGAGGAAATTAGGAATCCCGCTGTCCTTTACTTTTTTTCGAGAAAGCGCAAAAGAGTTTGCGTTTCATTTCATTGAACAAGAAGACATCGGGGGTACAAACTACAAAAAAAGGGACACACACACGACCGTCCTCACCAAGCGACCAACTAGGTAAGGAGGTGCACTCAACTACAGACAACAACGACATTAGGTCTTGCCAGTCTTGCCTCTAGCCATGAATGGCGAGGCGAGACTCGGAGCAAGAAATTAACACCGCCGTTGCAAGTCGCCTCCAGGGACGTTTGCAGCTCCAGAACTGCCCAGGCCAACGTACCTCGCACCCATGTGTGCCTAGAGAGACTCGGTGGGTGAAAGGCAGGGACGGCTGGGGCTGGTGTAGCATGCGTCGGGGAAGTGTCGGCGCTGGCATACGTTGTGCCCCGGACGTCCACGTCCTGTGTAACCTTCGATGCCAAAGCGAGGGGAAAACGTTCCACAGTGACAAATGCAAGTCTTTTTGAGGCATTAATTAGGTAAAATAGTGCCTTCTAAACTAAGAAACAGAGGCAGAATTCAAAAATGCCTCCAAAATAGTGCCTTTGATTCTAGGACGTGACATAGTGACAAAAGGAGTCGGCTTCCTAATACCCCCTTTGAACTTGTCTATGGTTTATCTTGTCTAGCTAGTGAACCTGAAAACTCACAATTAGCATTAGCAATTGTTTTTGAAAAAATGCCATAGATGAATAATGTACGACCATAGTGGATTTTTTGGCACTTAGTACCACATTATCAAGGTAGAAACCTCATATATTGCAAGTGGATTTATAGAATTAAGAGAAAATTTGATGGAACTATTGATAGACATAAGGGCATGTTATTAGCAACAGGTTTTAAGCAATTATATGTGATATATTAGAAGATACCTTCAGTCTTGTTGTAAAAAATTGCTACTATTCAACGTGTTCTATCTATTTCAGCCTCAAGCGGATGTAGCCTAAGGCAAGTAGATGTGAAAAAACGTGTTTCTTCATGGTATTATGAAAGAAAGAAGTATATATGAAGCTGCCACCTGGTTATAAAAATAAATCTCAAGCACCAACTCATGTATTAAAGGGACGAGAGTCTTGGAATAACCTTTAGAAGATCATATTCTACACTTTCAATTGCCTTTTCAGATGCTGATTGGGCACGTTATTAGATGACATAAAATCTGTAGGAGGATCTGCAGTATATTTTGGACCTAAACTTACTTTTAGAGTGCTAGAAAACTTGCAATAGTCTTCAGGTCCAACACAAAGGCATAATACAGATCTTTAGCAAATGCTATCGCTGAAATAACATGGTTTGAATCACTCTTATTTGAACTTGGAATTGAGAACAATAAAATTCAATGTCTGTAGTGTGATAATATGGCAGCAATTTACTTGTCAGCAAATAATATATTTCATGCAGTAACAAAACACATCGAGGTAGACTTTTACTTTGTCAGAGAAAGAGAGCAAGAGAGAGAGAGAGAAGAGAGTAGCAAATAAGTTATTCTCTCTAATGATCCAGTAGCAGACGACTTCTCAAAAGTGCTTCCAGCTCGACAGTTCGAGGAATACAAGCACAATCTAAACCTCAAGAAGATTTGTATTGAGGAGGGGTGTTAGAGTTTGTTCGTAGGGGTAGTACATACTATATCCTACCTATATACGATCTGATCCGGATGTATAAGGATTAGGTCGGTCCCTTCCATTTTCTCTATAGATGTAACTTGTTACGATGTGATCTTGTCAAACCCTTCGTATATATAACACAGAGGCTAGTAGCGTCGTCCCCTAAACCGAAACCAAGACGTGATAATTCACGTGAAATCCACTTGTATTTGAAAAACATATTTTAAGATGTAAAAAAAATCTGAAATAAAATTTCGCGGATACATATTCACATTTTGTGTGTTCCAAATGTGATTTCACCGAAAATCGATATTTTTTGCGGCCTTATTTTAGCAACAAAAATTGTCTTTTCTACACAAGCCAACAAAATATTGGTTTTTCTTGAAACGACTTTGTGAACACATATGGTGTCAATATCTATGCACGAACATCTGTTTTCAAATTTTCTAACATTTCAAAATACATTTTAAATAAAGAGTGCATATGTACCAGGGAGCCAAAACACCACTCCCTGTATCTCTTTTCTCTATTTTTCCCTCGTGTCTTCCACTTGGCAAAAATATGTTATTTGATTTTTTATAGTTTCCGTACATTGACTTTTCACACATTATTGGTTGAGAACCATGATTGGATCACTAATAATGCACCACATGATGCCTAGTCAATTCACCTTAATTAAGAGCAGAAGAGCAGCGTCTCAACCAGGACCTAATTAAAATACCAAGAACTCGTACTGGTTCCAGATCAACTTCTGGTTGAATATCTCCCTAGCTGAATCCACCCTGTCCGCGTGAACCGTGCCATGCTTAGTTTAGTGATTTAATTCGTGATAATCATGAAGGTTGAAATGACATAAGGAGAAGATTTGGATAAACCATACAACACATATCAGTTGAAAAGTCCCATTCCATCGGCCAACCGCAAATCCTGGCCATCGGATTGTTGAAACTGATGGCCCGGATTTCCTCTCCGGCGAAATCCGTTTTCCGAGATATCGCATCAAAATAAAACGGAAATTGCTAGGACGGGGGAATTTAGAAAGCAAGCTAGCCCAGATAAATTAGCACGACCAACACACTAGAAACCATCCCAAGAGAACAGTACTCCTAGTCTCTCTTTTTAGACCCTATCCTCCTCGCTACCTACGTGTCTGTTCTCGATCATGGAGAACGGCAATGGATATTTGAACGGGCACAATGCAGTAGCCAACGGTGTCATGGCGTGTCCTGCGGCCTTCAGTACGTTGTCTCCGGCCGCCATGGTTGCCTCTGCCGAGGCCACGCTGGGCGGCCACATTGCGCGGAGGCTCGTGCAGGTGGGCGTGAGCGACGTGTTCGCCGTGCCCGGGGACTTCAACCTGGCCCTGCTGGACCAACTCATCGCCGAGCCAGGCCTGCGCCTTGTGGGCTGCTGCAACGAGCTTAACGCCGGCTACGCCGCCGACGGGTACGCGCGCGCCAAGGGCGTGGGCGCCTGCGCCGTCACTTTCACCGTCGGCGGGCTCAGCGTGCTCAACGCCATCGCCGGCGCCTACAGCGAGAACCTCCCCGTGATCTGCCTCGTTGGTGGGCCTAACTCCAACGACCACGGCACCAACCGCATCCTCCACCACACCATCGGCCTCCCGGACTTCTCCCAGGAGCTCCGCTGCTTCCAGACCGTCACCTGCCACCAGGTCGTCATCAACAACCTGGACGACGCCCACGAGCAGGTCGACAAGGCCATCGCGACGGCTCTCAAGGAGAGCAAGCCCGTCTACATCAGCGTCGCCTGCAACCTCCCCCGCGTCTCACACCACACCTTCCTCCACGAACCCATCCCCTACTGTATCGCCGTGAGGCAGAGCAACCCGATGGGACTCGAGGCGGCGCTGCAAGCGACAGTGGAGTTTCTGAACAAGGCTGTGAAGCCGGTGATGGTGGCGGGGCCAAATCTCCGAGTGGCCAAGGCCGGCGCGGCGTTCGAGGAGCTGGCGGACGCGAGTGGCTACGCGGTGGCAGTCATGCCGTCGGCGAAAGGGCTGGTGGCGGAGACGCTGCCGCGGTTCATCGGGACCTACTGGGGTGCGGTGAGCACAGCCTTCTGCACGGAGATCGTGGAGTCCGCGGACGCCTACCTCTTCGCCGGCCCAATCTTCAACGACTACAGCTCGGTGGGGTACTCGTTCCTCCTCAAGAAGGAGAAGGCGGTGATCGTGCAGCCCGACCGCGTCACCGTCGGTGACGGCCCGACGTTCGGGTGCGTTATGATGAAGGACTTCCTGTCGGAGCTGGGCAAGCGTGTGAGGAAGAACAGGAACACCACGGCCTACGAGAACTACAGGCGGATCTTCGTGCCGCAGGGACAGCCGCGGGAGAGCGAGCCCGGCGAGGCACTGCGCGTCAACGTGCTATTCAAGCACGTCCAGGAGATGCTCACCGGCGACAACGCCATCATGGCCGAGACCGGCGACTCCTGGTTCAACTGCCAGAAGCTCAACCTCCCCGACGGCTGTGGGTAAGCACATCGATCACAGTTTCCAAGTTATTATGTTAACACGTACGTTTCCATTTGCTGAATGGAATTCATATGATCCATGCAGGTACGAGTTCCAGATGCAGTACGGGTCCATCGGGTGGTCGGTCGGGGCGCTGCTCGGGTACGCGCAGGGCGCCAGGAACAAGCGCGTGATTGCCTGCATTGGTGACGGGAGCTTCCAGGTGACGGCGCAGGAGGTGTCAACGATGCTGCGGTTGGGGCAGAACAGCATCATCTTCCTCATCAACAACGGCGGGTACACCATCGAGGTGGAGATACACGACGGTCCCTACAACGTCATCAAGAACTGGAACTACACGGGGCTCGTCGACGCCATCCACAACGGCGAGGGCAATTGCTGGACCACCAAGGTACGTACTTGAATTTGAATGTGTCTCTACCTATCTTCGTTCACGCAGGATGAATTGCATTGACAGGAAATATAACTAGGTTGATTGATTGATCGATGTTGTGGCATATATGCAGGTGACTTGCGAGGAGGAGCTGACAGTCGCGATAGAGACTGCGACGGGAGAGAAGCAGGACTGTCTGTGCTTCATCGAGGTGATCGTGCACAAGGATGACACTAGCAAGGAGCTCCTGGAATGGGGATCCAGGGTCAGCTCGGCCAACTCCAGGCCACCCAATCCCCAATAGCTTCTTGTCGTTCAACTTGAGGCAGCGTTTAGAGTCAGTGTTTACCATGCCTATGGGCGTACTCCCTCCATACGCCCATCGATCTCCAATTAAAATGCAAACTCTTCTCCTCATTTAATTGCCCTTCCATAAGAATTTATATTTTTGAATCGATATGCGATTTGAGTTACTCCCTCCATCTCGGTTTATTAGGCATAGTTGGAGTTTCTCTGCGACCTAGGCACCCGAGGATTGGCCTAGTTAATTACTTCCAAATCGTGCAATTAATTAGGAAAGACCAATAAGGCTCAATCGGAAGCGCATGCATTGGCCTTATTAAATGGAGCATTGGCTAAATCGCATGCAGATTGGGGATAGGAAGGGGTTGGGAGCATTTCTATGAGATAATTAATGCTAATTGTGCCTAACTCTTGAGAAAATCTGATTTTGATATTGCGCCTAATAAACTGAGATGGAGGGAGTATCACTTTGCATGCATGCAACCTGTAATTACTCTGGCCCATTTTTTTCTGATAAAGGCGTTTTTAATAAACTCAAAAGCTAGCACTATTTTTATCTGTGTTTTCCTGTTTTCGAATTTTGTAGCAAAACTTTGATTCCGTTAATGAAGTCTGGGGCAACCCTTGTTAAAACAAAGTGATCTGGGAGTAGTTGTAGCCATGCTTGCAGGAAGTGGCGGAGCGTGAACTAAAGATAAGAGGGGGCCAATTACATCGAAAACAGCAAAGAAGTACTGTATTAAAAATGGGGCAAATCATAGTACTGATATAAGATACTATTATCAGATGACAATGTCATATGTTATATACTCCTATATCTTTTTTCACTCAAATACAACAGAACTAACTGGTTTGAATATACCGGATGTATGTTCAGCAAATTCTTCATCTCGTTTTCTAAAAAAAAACTTCATATTCTGTTGTTTCCCCATTGCTAGTTTGCTATCTAAATAAGTAAAAAACGCATCAATTGATAAATCCATTGTAGTAATAGGCATCTAAATCAGGAGTGCATCCAATTACCAGTGGAAAAAATCAGAAATAAGAAGCACATACCTAACCTGGGCGCTGGCGGTCATGGCTGGCTGGTGGTGGCGTCGTGCAGGAGTGGGGGGCGCTGGGCTCCGGGGCCAGACGGGGCAAGAGCTGTGGGATGGCGGCGCCAAGGAGAAGGAACGACTGCGAAGACCTAGCGATTTAACGAAATCGCCATGGAGGGCGGCGGACTCGTGCGGCATGCTCTGTTCCTCTGCTCACTCGGTTCTGTGGTCGAACTGGGAAGCAGATGAGAAAATTGGGCTGGAACTGCTAAAGGGCTGAGTTTGACAGGCAGCCTACCTAGTAAAATAAAATTGCACTTTTTTTAGATGAAATAAAATTGCATTTTGGAAAGTGGGGAGTACGGTGATTTGTGATTTGGAGTACGAGCTCCATGTAGGTCGTTTTTAAAAAATATATTTTAAGTTTCTAAAAACTGTGAAAAAATCCTAGAAGTGGAACATGATTATGTCTACCACTGTGAAAAAACCAACGCGAAATATTCTGTGTGTTTCCCTGTGTAAAAAATAATAAAATTCTAGATCTGAGATGTGATTTGAAAATTTTCAGATTTTTCAGGATTTTTCTTTTGTGTGTAGGCGGAATACAAACTATTACGGGTTGAAAATTTGCCGAATCATAGAAAAGGTCATTGCAACGTCTAGGATTTATTGCAGAATTTTCTGAAATTTTAAAATGTCGATTTAATTTTTCAGAAAACGGGCTACGTGGAGCTCGTCCTCCAAAAGGACTTTTCGGGGACTGCATTCCCGTTTCGGCTCCACGAGAAATTTAGGCTAAGATGATGTTTTTATTTTAGCAAATGAATCAATTAACGTGCATGTTTCTTGCATTTCATGAGCACTCTATATCGGGAGCCTCAAATTTGTTTGCTTCTCTCAATAAATTTTAAAACTTTCTCTGATTATTATGAAGTTTTAAAACTCCATGTGTACACTTGGAACGGACAATTTTTCAAACCACAAACATTTTGGTTGCAAATAAACAAATTTTACGCAATTCACATACATTTTTTATATATTGAAGTATCTCAAAAAAATGTTTATGTATCTAAAAAGGAATGAAAAAGTAAAATAATTGTGAACGACAATGGTGAACGGAGAGGGAGTGAGGAATTGGGACATAATGGTGAAAAGAGAGGGAGGGAGGAAATTGGGACACTGAACAAGTAGGTTATTGGGTTTTCACATGTGACATGGTCGAATACTCAAAATAAAAATATGTTGGTGATTTATCTCACGACGCACATGCTAGCTGAAATGTTTGTGGCTGATGTTGCCTCATCCACATCGGCAACCGTCATTGATAGATCTATATTAACTATGTGGCATGCCCCTTCGGCCGCCCTTTTTCGGTGTGGGTCCTATCACATGAGACTTTTAGTCCAACATGTCCAATGTGTCTCCCGTGTCTGAGAGGGGTGTCCTTTTGGTTGTTCTTTACTAGTGCGGTAATATCATATGCCGGAAGACACAGGTCTCAAGTTTCTACCAAAGTGCAAATTCAGTCAACATAACACAAATTTCATACCGATCATGCTTCTATGTTTGGTTAATATATAAAATGCACGCAGTGATAATATGAAGATCTCCATTAGTTGTGTTGTTTACACCGTGATGAGGGGGCCGGAGGACCAGGGAGGGATTGTCCAAGCCCAAAAAATGTCTTCATTTTGGTAAGAACAAAGAATAAGAACATACTAATCAGAGTAATATAGACTTTGTCTGAGAAATAACAGTTATATCCAAGTCGACTAAACATAATCACTCCTAAAATGTAGTTCGACTACAAATGAAAGAGCATTTTCAAAGATAGTTTAAAGCTTTTTGATTCTCCGTAGGAGCTTGGCACACCTCCTTAAATGAAAATCGTTTTTGCCGATCCGTTCACCACCCATCTTTTGATCTCTTTCTCTAGATTTGCCTGCAACACACATGTGGATTCCTCGGAGAGACTACACACACTTGTTCAAGGGCCGTCGCATTCTGAAGCAGCAGCTTGGCAACATATCTATGTATCTTGGTGCCCAGGTAGTGCACCAAGTTGATCTTCCTCAGTCGTTTCCGCAAGCTCGGGATACAAATATCCTGAACGGCCAATTCATCGTTGAGCTCATGCAAGTGCACATGGACACCGTGGATGTTCTCATCATAGCTTGGCTTCAGAAACAACGTCAAAACCTCAATGCTCGGAGTCTGCTCGAGTATCCTAGCCATTGCCTCAACGCTGCTCCTTTGAGGGTATCCAGTGAGCTCAAGCCTCGCAAGTCTTGGAAATGAGGGGAATCCTGTGAAGAACTCGCTCTCGATGCCTGAACCGAGATGAGTAGAATCAAGATGCAGATTTGTCGTGGCAGTGAACTGCTCGAGGAGCTTTCTGAACCGGGGCAGCTCCCCTTGTAAACCTTCTTGCCGCAGAAACCGATGGAGCACGAGGAGATCTTGTGCGCGCCGTGCAGCGCGAGGAGCGATTGGGAAGGGACGGCACCCCTGTAGTCGATGGCCCTCAGCTCTGACGCTTCTAGGCTTATCCTGGCCAGGTTGTGGCAGCACCGTAGTGCGAGTCTACGGAGGTGCTTGTCGAGGACAGTGATGGTGTAGCTATAGTCAGGAGCAGGGGTTGTGAAACACTTGTCTTCTTCGCCGCACCTCTCTAGCGTGAGGTCGATGAGGCGCGGGCAACTAGAGATGAGGCGTTGGATGTTGTTACAGCGTGGGGGTGTCATCGTCTCCAGAGTTCCTGATGTTACTTAGGACCAATGTCTCAAGCAGAGGCAGGTGGATGAGCTCTGGTGGTTCGAGCGAGCAGGCGCCGAGGCAGAGCGTCCGGATGGCGACGCAGGAGAAGAGACTTAGTGGAACCTTATAATATTGCGCTCTGCCGTAGGCACGGCAATCGTCGTCATGGGCTGGCAAATGGGCATCACTGTCCTCGTCGTCGTCCTTGTAAACGGGCTCGTCAACATAGTGCTCGCCGGTGACAGCGTGCTCGAGGCTCAGATCAAGGTGGAGCTCCTGCATGCTCCGGTTGAGCACGTATTAAGCATGGACGTGTCCCAAGAGTCGTAGCAGCCAAAGTTTACGCGGAAGGCGCGCGGCGGCGTGTGGTTGCCGCAGCGGCGGCGGCAGAGGAGCACAGCGTTCACCTCGTCGATGAAGTCCCCGTTATGGCTCCGTCGCTCCGGGGCATCTTTGATGAAGGTGTAATCGTCATTGTCGTAGGCCTGGCGCTGCACGAAGGATATAGTGTCAACGCCGGCGAACGTGTGGCGCCAGCTCTTGGCGAGCACGGCGGCGCGGGCGGCCTCTTTTATTGGGAGGAAGGAGAGGATGGTGCCGAGGACGCCGTACGGGAGGTCGCTCAGGCGGTCTTTGCAGCCTCCACCGCGCGGCGGCAGCGTGCGC
The DNA here is from genome assembly GCA_947311845.1 of Poa pratensis. Lineage (NCBI taxonomy): Eukaryota > Viridiplantae > Streptophyta > Magnoliopsida > Poales > Poaceae > Poa > Poa pratensis. Next base: position 33,781,766 of record CAMZMU010000098.1, on the reverse strand, counting down.
GGGTAGGTCTTGGGAGCAGCCATCACGGCTTGGTCGCCGTGATCCGATCGATCTCACCTGGTTTGTTTGACGATCAGATCACAGCAGGCTATCAATGTACGGACGGAGCCTTGACCATCCAATCCAAAAAAAATCTCGTCCAATGGAAACAACTTGTCATTGCATAGTTTAATCAGTCCTGGCCTGCAAATCCTGGTCTTGTTGCACGAAAGAGCCTCGTCATCGTTGGCAAAGCAAAGACACATGATTTGCTTCGCAACGAATCCAAGAGAATCGCTAACTAAACACGCAGCATTCGGGGAAAATAACTAACTAAACAAGTTTTGACTAAAGGCATGTAAAATGGTGATATCTTAGCGATGCCTAGACAGCTTATTTCCACCAAATCGACAACCTACCAATAAAAAGAGAGAAAATTTGATTTGAAGGAAAAAATAATTCTGTTAACTTTCAATTTCCATGTAGTTGATTAGCTTTTTAATGAATTTTAACTTATTAACTAAAGGGAAAATAGAAATTAAACACAACGTTGCTGACCATCTAGGAGATTCATGAAATTACCATCCATGGGAGTAAGGCCGGTGACCGGACCGCCGATCTGCCAGAAAGGAAACCCTTCCTTCTCCCTTTAATTCCTTTTGATTTAATATCGAATACTGCTATGGGCTCGTAGTCTGGGAGAACAATTTATCGTAGGAAAACGCGAAGACATCATGAGAAAGTAGAAACAGAAAAACATCTATATTGGGCCAGCTTTCGAGAATTAGGACTCACGTTGAGACGTCAACGCCTAATCAACATAGGAGGGGGACAACAGCTCTTTATGTAACAAAAACCACTATAGGGTTATTAACCTGGTTTTATGAATTTGAGGGTGAAAATAAAATCAAATTAGAGTTTAGGGTGATATGCGTCCATTGGGGTGGATTTGAGGGTGATTTCTAATACTTTTTTTCAACAAGAAACGAAGCAAACCTAACGGCCAAGCCCATATGCGCCTACATAGTAGAGACACCGCAATGAGCGGCATATAGGAATTGCGATACGACACGGAGACAACTCCGGGGATCTATCGGGGCAAAGACTAGTTGAAGACCAGGTCGGCGCGTGGTAACACCCCCCGTCTCGTCATGGGCTAGGCCCAACTTCGACCGCGTGGTCAACTAGGGCGCCTCCGCACACGCCTTCGCCTTATATGTCGGCCAAGTAAGTGTACCTGCTTCTTTTATTTTAGCTGTTTCTTTTTTCTTTCTTCTTTTTCGTTTTCCCTGTTTCTTTTTCCTTTTTCTTTTCCTGGCTGTTTTTTTATTTCTTATTTTTAGTTTTCTTATTAGATATTATTTATTTATTTTGAATTTTCATGTTTTGAAAATGTTCAAATTTTAAAAATGTACATATTTGAAAATTGTTCAGGTATAAAAATCGTTCAAAAATAATTTCCGTTCATAAATTTTTTCAGTTCACTTTTTAAAAAGTCGTTCAAACATAATTTACGTTCGTAGACATTTTTTGTTCACTTTTTGAAATCGTTCAAAAAAGATTTCGTTCACCGACCTTTTTTGTTCACTTTTAAAAATCATTCAAAACAGTTTCCGTTCAACGCTATTTTCTGTTCATTTTTTAAAAACGTTAAAAATCAGTTTTCGTTCACCGGCTTTTTCTGTTCACATTTAAAATCGTTCAAAAATAATTTCCGTTCATAGATATTTTTCTCTTCACTTTTTAAAAAATCGTTCAAAAATAATTTCCGTTCATACACTTTTTTCTGTTCACTTTTTGTAAAATCATTCAAAAAAGATTTCGTTCACAGGCATTTTCAGTTCACTTTTAAAATCATTCAAAAACAGTTTCCATTCACCGCTATTTTCTGGTCATTTTTTAAAATCGTTCCAAAATAATTTTCGTTCACCGGCCTTTTCTCATCACTTTTAAAATCGTTAAAAAATAGTTTTCGTTCACTGTTATTTTCTGTTCACTTTTAAAAATGTTCAAACATAATTTCTGTTCATAGACTTTTTTATGTTCACTTTTAAAAAATCATTCAAAAATAATTTTCGTTTATCGATTTTTCAGTTCACTTCTAGAAAAAATCGTTCAAACATAATTTCCATTCGTAGACTTTTTCTGTTCACTTTTTGAAACCGTTCAAAAAAAGATTTCGTTCATCGGACTTTACTGTTCACTTTTAAAAATCGCTCAAGAAACTATTTCCGTTCACCGCTATTTTATGATTATTTTTTAAAAATCGTTCAAAAATAGTTTTTGTTCACCAGCCTTTTCTGTTCAGTTTTAAAATCGTTCAAAAATAGTTTTCGTGCACTGCCATTTTCTGTTCACTTTTAAAATCGTTAAAAATAATTTCCGTTTATAGACTTTTTTCTGTTCACTTTATAAAAAATCGTTCAAAAATAATTTCCGTTCATAGAAGGTCCTCAGTTAATTTTTTTAATAAAACGTTCAAACATAATTTTCGCTCATAGACTTTTCTGTTCATTTTTTTAAATCGTTCAAAAAAAATCGTTCACCGGCCTTTTCTGTTCACTTTTAAAATCGTTCAAAAATGTTTTCCTTTCTGCTATTTTTTGGTCATTTTTTAAAATCGTTCCAGAATAGTTTTCGTTCACCGGCCTTTTCCGTTCACAATTAAAATTATTCAGAAATAGATTTCGTTCACCACCATTTCCTGTTCATTTTTCGAAAGTCGTTCAAAAATAATTTTTGTTCACAAAATTTTTTTGGTTTATTTTTAAAAATCGTTCAAAAATAATTTCTGTTCATAGACTTTTTCTGTTCACTTATAAAAATCGTTCAAAAACTTTTTTAGTTCACCGGCCTTTTCTGTTCACTTTTAAAATCGTTCAAAAATAGTTTCTGTTCACCGCTATTTTTCTGGTCATTTTTTAAAAATCGTTCCAAAATAGTTTTTGCTCACCGGCCTTTTCCGTTCACATTTAAAATCGTTCAAAAATAATTTCCGTTCACCGTCATTTTCTGTTCACTTTTAAAAATAGTTTTCGTTTGGTACCATTTTCTGTTTACCTTTTAAAACCGTTCAAATGAGGTTAATGTTCTAATTGAAAAAAGTTCAATTGAAATATATGTTCTTATGGCGAGCGCCAGCGACATAGGTAGGAGAAGACACGTGCATTGAGCGGAGTGTAAACACGTTCAAACATACAGTACAATATCTGATTATACATGACCATCGAAACGAAAAAATTACAACATGAAAGTTGTGCAAAACGTGAATATTAACTTACTCGTCAAATGATATTTCAAACGGTTAACCGAGTGCGACAAATTTGATAAAATTTGGCTTAAAAGATTTTGAACAACTATTCAAAATTGAGAAGTTACAATAAACGAAACTCAAAAATGAGTATAGGAATGGAAACTACTCGTGAACGCGCATAATTTTCGTGTAATTTTTTTAAAAAATTGAAATAAATTTTGTGTAAATTTTTAAGCAGCATTTTAACGTCATTTTCTTTTTGTTTCTGATGTTTCTTCCCGTATTTATGAATTCTTAAAGTTTCGTTCCTATATCTTTTCAAAATAATCGTACTAGGATCGTACATGTATGTTTTCGAAAGAGAATAGAACGTCCACTCCGTGCATGCGACCCAAAACAGAAAAAAGTACATGCGAAACAAAGCGATAGGAAGAAACAGTTCGCGATCCCGTAAAAAAAAAAAAACAGTTCACGAAAACCAGCCAAGAGACGGATGTGGGCCGGCCCAGTAACTCACGGGGGTGTGCGGACGCTACTCTCCTCCGCACAGGTCGGAGAGTAGGCGCTCCCATCTATCGGGACTCAGGAGATAGAGCTAGGCCTGGCCTTTTTTGGGCCGCTGGACCTGGGCCAACTAGCTGAAGAAGGCAGTCCGTGTGGCGACCGGTACATGATTCGTGAAAACAAATCATAGGCGGTGCACGCACGGTGGGGTGCGGAGGCGGTTCTGCCGTGCATTGCAATTTGCATGCGATCCGATAACCAGATCCGATAACAACGAACACATCTCATCTCATCTGAGCACGCACAGCACACGAAGATCGATGGCGACGCAGCGGCACGCCTGAGCGCTCTCCCCGCCAAGGCGCTCGAGCGCATCCTCTCCCACCTCGCGTCCGACGAGGCCGCGCGGGCCTCCATGCTCTCCCGCCGGTGGCGCCACGTCCCCGACGCTGTCCCCGTCGTCGACCTCGTCGACCGGAAGATAGGCCGCCGGCGCGGCCACGAGACGCCCGTCTGCTTCGACCAGCAGGTCACGAGCGCGGTGCTCTCCAGGGACGCGGGCACGCCCATCCGCGTCTTCCGGCTCCGCGCGCTCGCTCCCCCGGCCGAGCTGCTCGACCAGTGGATCGTCATCGCCGCCACCTCCGGCGCCGAGGAGATCGACGTCGAGTTGCTGTACCGGCGCTCCTCCCGCCGCACCATCTGCCCCTGCGGCAGGTCCGACAAGGCCTCGGCCGACTTCGGCGCCAACGTCAGGGGCAGCTACACCAAGACGCCGCGCCAGCTGTTCCGGTGCGACACGCTGCGCCGCCTGTGCCTCACCAACTGGACGCTCGACCTGCCGTTTGGACTTTGGCGTCCTCATCGCCCCGTCGCTGGAGACGCTCTGCCTCAAGCGGATCATGGCGCCGGGCGCCGTGCTGCAGCAGCTGGTCGCGAGCTGCCCAAATCTCGCCGACCTGACGCTGGAGGAGTGCCCGGGCGCCACGGAGATCACCGTCGGCAGCCCCCACCTCCGGAGCTTCGCCATGATATGCTGCCACAACGCCATGCTCGTCGTGCTGCACACCCAGCGCCTGCGGTCTCTGCACTACAAGGGTCTCCGTCCTGACGGCCTGCAGTTCCTCGACGTCCCCAACTACGACGAGGTCTCCGCGCTAACCGTCGATATCTGCGACGACCTCACATGCAATGGGTCACACGAAATCGCTCCTGTCATTGACCTCATCAACCGGTGCAAGAAGCTGACGTACCTTCACCTTGCCCTTCGACCATCGATGACTTGCTACAGCAGCGAGTTCACCGCCGTCATCCGCGGCCTACCGGGACTCAGGCAGATGGTCCTCAAGGGCTTCATGGCCACAGATCATGCCGTCCGGTCCATCACCCTCCTGGTCGTCAACACCAGGCACCTGGAAGCGTTGTCCCTCTTTCCCCTTGGCCTCAAGCGCCCAAAGAAGAAGTCTCACTCTTACTTCACCGACGACGATTCAGATTCGGATGCTGATAATGGCGACGCCAATGACGATGGCGAGAACTATGCCAATGGCGACGCCAATGACGATGGGGAAAACTATGACAATGCCGATGGCGAAAACTATGCCAATGGCGACGACTATGACGATGACTATGATGAGGACAACTATTATGACGATGGCAACAACTATGACACCAGCGAGGACAACGCTGATGGTGACTACATTGAGACGTTGAGGATCATGTGGCGGATGGGCATCCCTTGCGACAGTCATAACCTAAAAAGGATCAACATTGCAAAGTACAGGGGGAGTGCCCTTGATAGGATACTTGCATATTTTCTACTGTCAAAGGGCGCAGCTTTGGAGGAGTTCTCGGTGACCTTATCAGCTCAACTCTCTCCACACAAAGAGGAGACTGGAGTGGAGTTTAGATCATGGCGATGTAATCCCAGTGCCACAGTAACTTGCAAATAGACCAGAGCAAGACATATATATACACCAATTGCTCAAATAATACTCCGTACGATTTACTTATAATAATGTGATCAACATTTTATTTCCCATGCAACATTAATTCTGTATGAGTTGCAATAATACACTGACATCCACATGACTATCTATTACAAAGCCTAGTTGGAAAAACAAAATGATTTACTAGGCAGGCATTGCATTATTTACAGCTCATTAAGTTGCCTATACTGCAGAGCTTGAGATAATGCTGCTTTATTAAGATATGGTAGGATACAGGAACAAACCTTCACATGGCGATGCAACAATCCTTTCACAGTGAGTTGGCTGTTGCAATGACATTTTCAACAGTCAAACCAAGCTCTTTGTATATTTTTCCAGCAGGAGCACTTGAACCGAAATGGTTAATGCCAATTGCCTTGCCCTTTTGTCCGATATACTTCTCCCATCCCAATGTGACACCAGCCTCTATACTAATCCTAGAAGTAACTTCACTTGGGAAGACAGACTCCCTGTATTCATTAGACTGCTCCTCAAACAATTCCCAGCAAACAAGCGAGACGACCCGTACACATTTCCCCTCCTTCCTCAGCTCATCTGCAGCTTTTGCAGCGATTTCAAGCTCGGAACCAGTGCCAATGAGGATGAGCTCTGGTTTGTTGCCGGACGAGTTATCAGAAATAACATATCCTCCCTTAGCAACGCCTTCAACTGATGTGCCTTCCAGCTGCGGGAGTTTCTGCCGAGAGAGCGCAAGGATAGAGGGCCTTTGCCTGTTAATAACTGCAGTCTTGTAAGCTGCGGAGGTCTCGGTACCATCAGCCGGTCGGAGCATTAATATGTTTGGCATTGCTCGGAGGCTGAACAAATGCTCAACTGGCTGATGGGTTGGGCCGTCTTCTCCAAGTCCAATGGAATCATGCGTCATCACATAGATTACTCCTGATCCACATAATGCTGAAAGACGAATAGGAGCTCTCATGTAGTCAGTGAACACGAAGAATGTTGAACAGTAAGGTATTAGGCCAGGGCTATGCAGGGCAATGGCATTAGAAATGGCCCCCATCGCGTGCTCTCTAACACCAAAACGGATGTTTCTCTCTTCAGGGGTGTTCTTTTGAAAATCACCAAACATCTTTAGCAATGTCATGTTTGATGAAGCAAGGTCTGCACTGCCGCCAATAAATCCAGGTATTACTTTGGCAAGAGCATTCAAGCATTGTTGAGATATGTTCCTAGTTGCATCAGCAGGGCTTTCAGGAGTATACGTCTGCAAATGAAACAAGGGGACAACGTTTGAGTTATATATCACTCTTACCATTATATCAAACATATATCATGCTGACACTTGATGTAATATTATACAGAGAGATATTTTTTCAAGGTTCAGATGAGAGCTTACTGGAAGAGCCTTCTCCCACCCAGAGGGCAGCTTTCCTGAAATTATGCTATTTAGCTCAGCAGCCTCCTGGTGGTATTTCTTTTCATATTCTGCAAACTTTGCATTCCATTCGGCTTCAAGAGAGGCACCCTCATCAAGATGATGACCCCAATGCCTGTAAGGGATTATTTATATAATCAAACTTCAGTACAGAATAAACTAAGTACAATACCGTATTAGGGTGTCCTATTTCCGAAGGTGAAATGTACAGCCATAATTCCAAACATAAGTTAAGTTTCAACTGCAGAATAATTTCCAACAAGGTACAGAACTGAGAATATACGTTGGCAATCTCCAAAAACAATAGTATGCAATCGTGCCAAGGCTGTTTCTCACAACACAGACCATTGCCATACAAGATATATATATATACCATTTTCAAACATGTACATCGAAAATGAAAACCATGTTCAAGACCATATGACGCATGCAACATCTAGAAGCACTACCAAAGAAGGAATTACTTGTTTGAATTTTTTATAACAGTTATTTATTTGAGATTACTGTGAATCTCTGCAGGTTGAGTTCAACAAGAACTACAAAGTACCTTTTCACCTCACCAGGGACATGGAAAGGCTCATGAGGCCAGAGAAGATTTTTTCTGGTTGCCTCAACTTCTTTGGTACCTAAAGCACTCCCATGGACACTGTGTGTGCTTGCCTTATTTGGAGATCCATAACCAATTATAGTAGTCACCTAGATATACAAAGCAGTTCCTGTTGAATGATAAAGCTGCATCGAACTGACAAACAAACAAAAAATCCTGTCCGATTGCTCACCTTGATAAGAGTTGGCTTATCTTTGACTTCCTTTGCTTCTTTTATTGCAGCACGTATGTCGTCATAGCCAGTGTTGCCATTCTTCACCCAGATAGTATGCCATCCTAGGGCCTCATATCGAGCAAGCACATCTTCAGTGAAAGCAATATCCGTACTACCATCGATTGAAATATGATTGTCATCATAGAAGGCAATCAACTTTCCGAGACCCCAATGACCAGCCAGGGAAGATGCCTCATTGGCAACACCTTCCATTTGGCAACCATCCCCAAGTATGACATACCTAAGACCATCAACAACAAAATCGTATTATCGCTGTCCCGATGCTTACCAGGTTGGTAATTATATTTTGGTCAATCAAGTAAATATTATTTACGTGTAATGGTCCACGATAGTGAAATCAGGCTTGTTGAAACGAGCAGCCAGGTGTTTCTCCGCAAGTGCTAGTCCAACAGCATTTGCAAAGCCCTGCCCAGAGGACCTACAAAACATAAGAATGGTTCAGCAAACATATTTATTTTCTAACAGAAAAAGTAGAAGAGGGTAAACAAGCTTTAAAATTTTCACTAAACGTTCAAGAGGCAAACCAGTAGTGACTTCAACACCAGGTGTTTCGAAATTTTCTGGATGACCAGGTGTTCTGCTTCCCCACTGCCGGAAAGCTTTCAGATCATCGATCTGTAACAACAAACATGGCCATATAAATAACATAGATGCAAATCCCTAATAGGTTATGTATTCGGTAGATACGATAAGGGGAAACAGGATAAGGCCTGGTGCAATCATTCAACTCCCTAGCTTACATGGTAGTTCAGTCATTAGGAAACTGAAATCTATGACGAAGTTTCATGTTCTGTCTGAAGTAAGCTAATTTTGCAACCATGTATGATCTATTTTCCTTTATTCTGTGCAATTATTACATCTTTAATCTCCTACAGACGAATATTAATATAAATAAACATAAACGAACTTCAGAGTTCACATCGACCATTTTTTCCAACAGGCTCACCCAATAGAAATTGCTCCCAATAAAACGAAATATTAACCCAATTAATGGTATCCAAACTTTTATTTCCAACGGCCAAAAAGATAATTTAATATTCGGGAATAGCACAGAGTTCAATATATAGCAGAAATGCAGAGTTCAGTATTCTGACAAATACTTGCTCAAAGAAATCAGACATATGCAACAGCGATTTAAGAAAGCATAAGTGTTGATTGACTATTGCTTAGATTTTTACAAGCAATGATCTATTTAAACCAGCTAGCCTATTTCGTTTTGCAATTAAACTGAGACTGTTAACTGAAATCGACCGCACAAAACCGTCACCTAAACCCACCCTATACAAATCAAATCACGAAAAATTCGGAGCTCACCGTGACGCCTTGGTATCCGGCGAGGTGGAGCAGCGCGTACTGGAGCATGCAGCCGTGGCCGGCGGAGAGCACGAAGCGGTCGCGGTCGAACCAGCCGGGGTTCCTGGGGTTGAACCGGAGGAACTCGTCGAAGAGGACGTGGCCCAGCGGCGCGCACCCCATGGGGAGCCCCGGGTGGCCGGACTGTGCCTTCTCCACGGCGTCCACGGCCAGGAACCGGATGGTGTTCACGGACTGCTCCACCAGCTCCGCCGCCGCCGGCGCTCGGGCGCGGAGCAAGGTCGCCGGTCGGCCGCCGGGTCTGCATCCGAGGGCGGACGGGCGACGGAAGAGGAGGGAGCCACGGCCGGACGCCGCCGTGGAAGCGGGCGAGGTGGGAGCGGGAGTCGGCGTCGCCATGGCTGGCTGCGAGGTTTCTCAGGCGTGGGCGTGGCCTGCTGGGGAGTGGAGGAGTGTCCTGTACGGCCACCTGGTCAAGGAGAGCTGCTGCAATGCGGCGGGGCCCACAGTGCGTCTGAAGTGAACAGGTGCCACGTGTTTCGTCCACGTCTCGGGCAATTCCTTCGGGAAACGATCCACGTCTCTCGGAAACGAGAATTTAAATCGCACCGCTGTGCAATCGTGTATGCATACGGATTCTAGAACTTTTGCACCGCTGTTCGTTGGACTTCTTTTGAATCAGTGAAACATTGTTTTTCAAGTTTTATTACTTAAACAGTTTTAAGCGTAGATCTAACGATGGTAATTTTATCCACGGATCCGAGTATCCATGACTATCCTGGCCCAGTGGATAATGGTTTGGAGCGCTATTTCTGCCCGTGGATTTTAACACGGATATCAGCTAACTCATGGAGTGGGCACGGGTTACCCCACAGATATCTAATGGATATCCGGCTGACATGTAGAACCCACATGTCAGTGAGACATGTTTTTTTTAGGCCCAACTCTCCCTATTCACGAGGCCAGACTCAACCGAGGCCCAGCTCACCCAAAGCTCACGTAATTACTTGAAAGTATTGGCTACGTTCCATGGAGACTGAGATGAGACATTTATGTATTTTGTGGTGTGATTTTGTGAGATTCTACATATTTTAAGTACTTTGTGATTGAAATATTGTTGATTGAATGCTCCGATGCATTAGTGGATATCCATGAATATCCGGGTATCTGACGGGTTTGGATATCCGGGTATCTGACGGGTTTGGATATGGGGCGACATCTATGCCCATGGATACTTTCGTGGGTAGGCCTTAATGATGCTGATGGATCTGGATTTGGATCTGAATTTGGCATATTCGTCCGAACCCGCCCCATTGCCATCCTTAATCCGACCTCTGCATAATAAGGATACACATAACCCGTAAAAGTTCCCAAATCTTAGAACAGAAAAAAGACGAATTATATATCATAATAAGAAATTATAAAGACGCCTAAGGTGGTGGAGGGCTGATCCGAGAATTATATTGTCATCCATGCTTGGACAGAAACCTCGCCACATCCTCCAAACATGTAGCCACCTCTATAAGAAGGTCGCGATGCTCCACACACTATAGAAGCAATCATGACCGGATCGTATTTGTGCACCGGTAGATGACCATGGGGCATCTTGCATTATTAAAGGAAAAGATCAAAAATAAATCTTCAGCTTGTAGACGAGAATTTGTGTAGTTGAAAGATAAATAGAACCCTAAACTCCTAACAGCATCTCCTCTTGACAGCATCTCTAGCATCCCAATATTCTCGTACTAGATAAGTAGTATCGGGTGTTACCGGAAAATTTTCCGATACAGTATGTGCTCCAACAATGTGGCTGTGTGCATCTTTGCTATGCAGAGGCCCGGTGTAATACTTAAACCTTTTAAGTAATAAAATCCCTTTATCAAAAAAAAAATGTGCTCCAACAAAATTGATGTCCCAAACTTGTACCGGAAAACTGGATCCGGCAGAACAGATGGCAAGCTCATACTTAAACTTTTCCGTACCAGTTTGGGGCATCTATTCTCGCGGTATCAGAAATCATTTTCGAGGGTTTTACCAAAATCATGATTTTAAACAATATAAACTTAATAAATCAACAATATAAATTCAACATGATAATGTTTTAACATCATACAATATAACACTAATCATCCAAAATAAAAAAAAATTAAATCCGAATAATTTAAACAATAACGAATGACCCGGAATGGAAAGAATGGTTCAAATCACACATAAATACAGATAATATCAAATGAATTAAATGGAATCTACTTTCCATACAATTGTGTACTCAATACCCATTCAAGTTTTGTTTAGAATTTTTAATACTTTTAAAGTAATTTTTTTAATGTAAAATAAATTATCCAAACACATTGTGTTAGATAACTACTCTGAAAACTTTGCAGAACGAACCCCATACAAAGAAAAAATAATATAATTTTTGGGTTTACTGCACAGGTCAACACTGTGGGCCCTCGTCCACACCACCTACGCCACCGAGACGCTTGCCGACAGAAAAGGAGAAATACATCCAACGTCGCTAGAACCGGTGAAGTGCTATCGCTGTTAAATCTTTTTGAGTCAATGATGAGGCCTTCGGCGCGCGCGCGGGGGGGGGGGGGGGGGGGGATATGTCTTGTGGGGATCTTACTCGTGCCTTCCCGGCCATAGGTCCACTGCATATCTGCCATCCACAGATCACCTTCTCCGCTTCATGGTCGCCATCTTCAATCGCACGCCGACGCCGCCACAACCACAGGTCGGAGCTACCTCATAGCTCAACCATGGCGCCGGAGACAACGCAATAGCAACAGGGATAGGGTAGGAAGAAAGACACATTTGATATGGAGTCGCCGCCGCCTCTCCAACACTTACCATGAAGCCTAACGCTATTGATCTGAAGGATCGGTAAGCGCACGATACCAACAACTCTAAGACGTCGTCATGAAGGGCACCGCCGGTGTGGTAGTGGAGTTGAGACAGATTTATTCGTCTGGACTCCGCTCTCATCCCCTAACGACGCAGCATGACATATTAATTCTAACCCTAACTACCAAGCCAGAACGTAGGAACCGGGTCCCCTTCTCTCCTGTCGTCGGAGCAACAAACGGAGTGAGAAGGGACTAGCACCCTCATAGGCGGAGATCGGGAAATAGGAGTTTCCTCCATCATCGCCTGTCTAGTGGGGAGAACGGCTCGCAGATAGGTTCAAGGCCCGTTTGGCATCAAAGTATTTTTTAAGTATTATGAGAATACAATGATTTAAAAAAATACTGAAGTATTAAATATTTTTGGGTGTTTGGATGCAATGAATGATGTGGTTTCAAACAGACACTAGTAGGAAAAGGCTTACCGCTAGCGGACGGAAATGGCCTACCGCTGGCGGGCGGGCGCCCGCCAGCGATCATTACGCCAGTGGTAATAATTACCACTGGCGGAAGGCTGTCCGCCAGCGGTAAGGCTGGTTACCGCTGGCGGGCACAATTTCCGCCCGCCATCGTTATCTGCCACAGCGCTGGCTGGCAAGCGTCCGCCAGCGGTAAGCCACCACGGCCGCCAGCGGTACTAGTCGCTGGTTTGGGTTCTGGGAGCGCTGTCCGCCACGGTACGCCTCTGTGTCCGCCAGCGGTATTATTTCATGGTATTATTTTTTTTCCAGAAAATCGTATTCCAGCAGTATATCGAATATAAATACAGTATATTCAGGTACAGGCGACCAAAATAACAATAACATAGACAATTCCACATACAAAAGCGTCAAAAGTTGTCATACACGAATACATGTCGATAGATTCATACACGGAAGTTTTCCAAATCAACTACTGTCATCTAAATCACAATCACATACAAGAGAATGACAATGACGATGAGTAAGAAGGGGATCACGATGAAGTTGGACTTCATCCGGTTCTTCCTCTCTTCCGCAAGCAGGTGATTCAAGTATCTAGCGTCTGTCTCCGCTTTACAGTTGTAACCATTGTGGTTGTTCACGATGATGTTGGACTTCATCTGGTTCTTCCTCTCTTCCGCAAGAAGGTGGTTGAAGTACCTAGCTTCCGCCTCCGCTTTACTCTTGTAGCTTTTGTGGTTGTTGCCTTTGAACTTGTTCACTTGCTTTAGACAGTCTTCCCACTCTTCATAGACTCCTGGAACATGACCTTGGTACACCACATACCACTTCTTCATTTCTCTGTACACAAGATATAAAAGTATAAGCCAAATAAGAGTTGTAAGAAAAAAGATGTGTGTACATAAGATAGAAGAAAATATAGCATCGATCACACAAAATCAAACGACTTTCGAAACTAGGCAAGTTAATTTAGGGATGTAGTTTACGAAGACTGTTAATTGTTGCTCACCTTCTCTTCGGTATCTACGGGAACGCGTTACCACCATCTAACGAGTTGAATAGCCTAATCACCCGAACATCTTATGCGATGTTCTATCTCGGCGTTAGGTGGTGGTTTAAAGCCGAAGTAGAACTCCCCATCTTTTTCTAGGACGTCACACATGATGATTCGCGCGATCATCTTCTGGATGTAACGGAACTCATCTCTGATAACATAATCAGTGGGTTCCTTCAGCCTTTGGCACCATTTGTTAATATCACCAACAAATTGGCTCGTCGTTGAAACTTTAATAACCACCGCATTTGATAGATTAGGTACCATGACTCCATAAAACTCCTTGAATCCTGCTTGATGCAGGGGAAATACGTTCTGTGGGAGAATTTATAGCTTTCATCATATGTCTTTTTTTTTAATCGGGCCACCCTTTAAGGCGTAGCCGTTGAGAGCATTATTCAGAACAATCTTGATGTCGGTGTAGTCCCTTCTAGTAGCCTTGTCTTCATAACGATCCCCGCTGTCGAGATACACGGCACTCAAATCTACCATGTCCAACCAGATGAGGGTGCCGTGTTTGTTTCTGTGCAAAATTTCACCATTGTAAATGCAAATTCAACGATGAAAATCTATGGAAGCATGTTAATTATGACAGGTATGAATGACTTACTCGGGAAAATAAGGCAAGAGATAGGTGCGCTTGTGAACATTGTCGAGGAAGAGATTTTTGAGGTAACGCGTCGCGTTTTTCCTACCCTCAGGGTTGTTCACGAACATTTCTTGTAAATAGTAGGGGTCAACTACCACGATTTCGGGTGTATCCTCCATTTTGATTTGGTACGCCATATGGAGCGCAACAAGGCGGACCATGGATGGGTGGAGCGGGAGCATATGGAACATTCTGAAGATATCATCAAATCTCACAAAGAGCAGGTCTGCGCCATCTTCTGTGACAAAGCCCAACCGTTTTGGTACCTTTGCAATAAAAACTGGGTATGTTGGATTTTCTTGCTCGAGAAGTCTCGTCTCCATAACAAGAACAAGCTCATGTAGGTCCAACAAATGTCCAGACAACTTTTCGACCAAATCCGCCGGCAGGATCGATTTACCCAAGTGATGCGTCGTATGCCAGTTCTTGATGGGTATCCTGTCCACAAACCGGAAATCAGTCCCCTGCTCCGGCCGGCTGTTGGAGTCGTCCAACTTATGTTTCTTGTATCTTTTCCGTGCCTTCTTAGGCTTGTTCACCGGCGCATCTTCTGGCGTATCATGATTTTGCACAATAGGCATCAAATTGGTGATAGAGTTGCCGTAGCCGTAGCCGATCATGGGGGGGGCCCTACTTGGCCTCCATTCATCCAAGTCCGAACGAACTCACAGACGGTAGGAAACATGGATTTGAAGGTGCTTGTGAGTTCGTTCTCGATGAACGCCTGCATCGGATCCTCGCCTCCTATCTGAGAACCCCCGGCCTCGTCGTTGTCAGCCATGTTCACACTAACGAGAAAAGTCGAACTTAGTATAACAGGGAAAATTCACTTAATTAAGTACTAAGATACCTATGAGTCTAAGTTTGCCGGAATGTCCGTCACGGCAAGTGTAGGCACTCAAATATGTCTTTTTTTAGAAAAGGTCATGCGAAAATTCACGATTTTTTTGGCATGACCTTTGCTAAAATTAGGACATATGGAGTACCCGAATTTGCCGGAACGGAAGCTAATCAACGTTCCGGCAATCTCAAGGGACTCAAGGGTACCTGCAAACATTTTATATTCATCACAAATGTCGATCGCATTCCGACATCATAACCACCACCACAATTGCATCACACCACAACCATCACATTCATCAAAAATCCACCATAGTCACCACAAATTCACCACGCATCCACACAAGTAACAACAGTAGCAAAAAAAAGTTTAGGAATTTTACCAAACACCTTGTGTGCGGTGGTGGTGCTCGGCTTGGGGAGGAGGTCCGGGTGCAGCTCGTCGGCGGCGGTCCGGGTGCGGGAGAGGAAGGAGAGAAGGGGCCGGTGGAGGGCGCACGGGCAGGTGGTGGCTGCGCTCGGGGCGGAGGCGCTCGGGGCGAGGGGCGGCTCGGGGTGAGGGGCCGGTGGAGGGCGCACGGGCGAGGCGGCGGCGCGGGGCGACGGAGGGTAGCGGCGCGCGCGGCGGACGCGGGTGGGGGTGGCGGGCGGATGGGGGCCGCGCGGGGTGGCGCGGGGCGGCGCGGCAGGGGTGGCGGCGCGGGTGTGGAGAGAGGTTGGGGCGGGGAGAGGCGCACGATCTGGATAGAGGTTGGGGGCGGGTGCCCTAAGTGGGTGGCCCCACGTTACCGCTGGCGGACGGGCCGGGTGTCCGCCAGCGGTATGTCGTTACCGCTGGCGGACGGAGAGCTGTGTCCGCCAGCGGTACATTTTATTTATTTTCTGTTTTGTTGTTTTTTTTTTTTTTTGTTATTACTTAGTATTTTCAAGTACAATTGCGCATAGCAAAATACGTTTAAAATAGTTGAGTGCATTTACATAAATATTCATACACATCATTGTTCAAAACATGTCAAATACAAATTTAAAATAACACACGTCTCGCGCTTCTCTCTTAGCGTTTGGCCGTCTTCTTGCCTTTTTTGGTCTTAGTTGCATAATTTAGCCCCACATTATGACTTCTTCTTTTGAATGGAAGACCTCCTCTCGTGGGTAGCGTGGTTCTGCTTCTTCTGAATGTGTATGTGTTTCATCATCTTCATCATCTTCAATATTAGGGTCACCGTACTGGTCGAAGTCGTCCTCGTTGGCGATTCCATCCATTCCAATGATGTTTCTTTTGCCTCTCCTCACGACTACACGGCTAGGCTTTGACGGGTCGGTTATGTAGAAGCATTGAGACACGTGCTTAGCCAATACCCATGGCTCATTTTGTGCGGTGACGTTCGTGCTTGATGAAGTGCCGGCTTCGGGTAAAACCATGGTGGTGAAGTATTGGTCTTCTTTTTTGACGGTGGATAACCTAGCCCATCTCACACGGAACATCGGCACCTTCTCTCCAGAGTAGTTAAGCTCCCAGATCTCCTCTATCCTTCCGTAGTATCTGAACTTCTTGTCACCGACGTAGGATTCCATCGTTACCCCTGAGTTTTGATAGTCAGAAGTTTTGTCCTTTTCCTCCGTGTAGAAAGTGAACCCGCTGATATCATATGCTTGAAACGTCGCGAGGTTGGGGGCGGGGCCACGTGATAAGTCGTATAAGAGTCTACCTTCTGCACAATCCGTTGGCGGAGCGACAAGCTCATCTTTGAACCAACGCAAGAAAGAGGAGTTGTGCTCTCTGATTATTTCTCCTTCGGTTCTTTGTCTGCCCTGGTCAATGTACTTCTGCTTAATCGTGCTTTTGTGCTTTTCCACCCAAGTATCGACCATTTCAAGATGTTGGAGAGCTACTAAGTTTGCCCTGTTAAAGTCGGCCATTCGATGAGCGAAGCCCACATGTAAGTCCCGCGCGCCATTTTTGTGACCTGACCCACCTAACTTGCCAAAGTGCTTGTTAGGGGGCAAACCAACAGGGTTATCAATTATCTCCAGATGATTGGTGCAGAAAGAGATGCACTCTTCAGTGAGAAAGCCTTGAACGATGCTTCCATCCGGACGGGCCCTGTTACGAACAAATCCTTTTATGACCCCATTCATCCTTTCGAACGCCATCATGTTGTGGAGAAACAACGGTCCGAGATGAATGATATCATCCACGATGTGGACCAACAGATGCACGCAAATGTCGAAGAATGCGGGCGGGAAGTACATCTCAAGCTCGCATAGTATCACAACAATTTCTTCCTGCAGCCTTGAGAGTCTCTTTGCTGTGATTGACTTTCGAGAGATCACGTCAAAGAAGTTACAGAGGCCAAAAAGGGTGTCACGGACGTGCTTGTCCATTATCCCTCGGATCGCAACTGGGAATATTTGCGTCATCATCACGTGACAATCATGAGACTTCATACCGCTGAACTTCTTTTTCTGCCAGTCTAAGAATCTGCTTATCAGCCCCGAGTAACCCATAGGCACTTTGACTCCTAGAAGGCACTTGAACAACTGTTCGATCTCATTTGGACTAAGAGTGAAGCAAGAGGGGGGACAGTAATAGTCATTCTTCTTAACCCTTTTAGCAGGGTGACCGTCCGTCTCCTCATCCGACTGGTCGTCATCCCCATTTTCGTATCCCCCTTGAAGCTCTTCCCTAATGTTCATATGTTTAAGGTCACGTCTTGCTTTCGGCCCATCTTTGGTCCTGTCCGCCATGTGGAGCACAGTGCTAAACAAACTCTCGTACACATTCTTCGTGATATGCATTAGATCAAGGCAATTTGGCGTACTGAAGATGGGCCAGTATGGCAAGTCCCAAAACACAGACCTCGTCTTCCAAACACCATGGAGCGGTTTTGGCGTCTGTCGCTTCTTTCCCGGCTCAGGGCACTCTTCCCAACCATTCAGCAACTCGTAAATTTCATCGCCGCTCCTCTTACGTGGAGGTCCTCGGGGCTCATCTTTACCGTTGAAAAGGTCTCCACGTTTCCTCCATGGGTCTGTATTGCGTAGCCACCTTCGATGGCCTATGTAGACGGTTTTCGAAGAACCGGCTTTCTTGAGCTGGTGGAATGTCGGATCATCCATGCACCTGACGCATCCGTTATGTCCGTGGGACACCTGGCCACCAACGTATGCGCAGCCGGGCAAATCGTGCACCGTACACAACAAGGCAGCTCGCATAGGGAAATACTCTTCTGCGACTGCGTCCCAAGTGGAGACCCCTTCTGGCGCCCATAACGTGGCTAGCTCATCTTTCAGTAGCTTCAGATACAGATTGATGTCGCTGCCTGGTTGTTTCGGCCCTTGAATTAGCATGCTCATGTGTATGTACTTCCTTTTCATGCACAACCAGGGGGGAGGTTGTATATCCATACAAACACAGGCCACGTGCTGTGTGTACTGCTCTGGTTGCCAAACGGATTGAGACCGTCGGTGCTCGCACCCAACCTGATGTTCCTTGGCTCGTCTCCAAACTCTGCATCGTAAGCGTCTAATGCTTTCCACTGGCTTGCATCCGAAGGGTGTGTCAGAATTATCTTTTCACTCCGCTCTGAATCTTGCAGCACTGCCGCCCTTCTTTCCGCGTGCCAGCGCATTCGCTTTGCTTCCTTACGGTCTGCGAAATATCGCTGCAGACGAGGAATGAGCGGAAAGTACCACACAACTTTGCGAGGGGCTTTCTTCCCGGTCTTGTATCGAGCAGCATTGCACACTGGACATTTGATCATTTCCTCGTCCTCTTTCCGAAATATGTAGCAGTCGAAGATGCACACATGGTACCTCTCGTGCGGTAAATCAAAGGGGCACACGACTTTCTTGGCTTCGTCACAATTTTTAGGACACGTGTTGCCCTTCGGAAGGAGACCGTGCATGTATTCCAGATTAGCGTCGACGCTTTTATCACTCCATTTGTGTCTTGTCTTCATCTGCAGAACATCAAGCGATACTTTCAAGCGGGAATCTTCCGGGTCGCAGCCTGGATACAACGGAGTATTTGAGTCTTTCTCCAATTGCGCCAACTTAGATTCCCTGTTAGTCGTCTTCTGAAGAAACAGTTCTTTTAGATGAGGGTCCCGCACGACTGAAGTTAACGGTGTCCGTGTGTCCTCCTCTTCTGGTACCACCTGATGATCATCATCGTCTTCTTCAACGTGATCATGTTGGGGATCAGGCTCTTCGTCTTCTTGCCCCTCGTCGTTATTGTCTTGCTGCCCTTCCTGATCATTTCCTGCCGCCGCACCATCATTTTCATCATCTTCTATCCAACGAGTGTGGCCATCCATGAAACCACGCCTGAGCAGGTGTTCCAGCAAATCTCCGGTAAATGGAGTGAAGCCGACCTCCAATTTGCATGTTCGACACGGACATTGTATATCTTTGCGTTTATTCTGCAGCATGTCTTCCGTCGCGTGTCTCAAGTATGTATTCACGACACGTTCACTCATAATAACCATTATCACCTGCACGTTGTAGAATCAAGACAATAATTAATCACCATTTTATATTTTATCGGGTTTCACGAAAAAATTCGCCATGACCTTCCTACAAATAGGACCTAAGGAGAGTGCCAAAAGTTGCCGAAACGGAAAATGAATCAACATTCCGGCATGGTATTGGCACCCTCATTATTAATTTCACACATCACAACACAAATTTATTCATCACAACAAAATTTCACACATTCCAAGCCATTTCATCATTTCGCATGGTTACGAGCGCATTTTATCCGACCAAATTTTAAGAATATGCATTTATATCGATAAAAGATCACCTTAATAAGTAAAACACACGTCAAAAAAACCGCGGAAGTCGACCGGAGATGAAATCTAGATCTTGAGATAAGAGTGACTTGAGTGGATTTTTTTTGGTCAAAGTTGGATGTGGGAGAGAGATTTAGTGGGATCTATCAACTAAATAAGTTTTTATTGGCTAAAAGTGATGAATTTGATGGGGAAAGTAGCCACAAATGAGCAAAACTCGAGCTAGTGAGAGAAGCAAGTGTGAGGTGCAATAATGGAGGGAAGGGGTTGGTGGCCGCACTTATGCCACTTTCCCAGGTTATCGCTGGCGGACGAATATGCGTGCCCGCCAGCGGTAGTTAACTTACCGCTGGCGGCGGTCTGGAACGCCCGCCAGCGGTAACCTGGGATATTTTTTCCCCGGATGGGCACAGCCGAGCCAGTTACCGCTGGCGGGCACCCAAAACCGTCCGCCAATGGTAAGTTTCGTACCTCTGGCGGGTACTTACTCCGTCTGCCAGCGGTAGTTTACCCCACCTCCTCGCAAATTCCTGCTACTACCGCTGGCGGGCAGAGTGGGCGTCCGCCAGCGGTACGTGCAAAACCAGTGGCGGGCTTCGAAACCAGCCCGCCAGCGGTAGTAACGCTGGCGGACGGAAATGGCGTCCGCCAGCGGTAGGCTGGTGGCTATAAGCACATTCCTACTAGTGAGAAGTACTCCCGCAATATTCTATTTTTTGTCGTTTTGTAAACTTTGTATTGGCCTTTTTTAAAATGAAAAACTGAGTATTCATCCGCCTGGCACTCAAATAGTCATTTTTTTTAATATTGTGGTTTTAAGAAAACTAAGTTCCCAAACTAAGCCTACCAGCGAAGTGTTGTTAAATTCAAGATATTCGAAATTACAGTATTTGTATGCCTAGCGAATCAATATTTCAGTATTGAAAAAAGAGATCGAGTTCTCCTTTTCATATACTTAAAAAATAGTGCAGTTTCGTAAATATTGAAATGTATAAAACTACAGTTTTAGCTGAAACCAAACACGTCGAAGTATTCAATATTTTAGTATTTCTGAAACGAAGTACGTTTGGAATACTTCAAAAATACGAGCTCCCAAACGGAGTCTCAAGAGTTTTTTCTTTCAAGCGGAAAATATAGTTGTTTCCGATCCAAGGCAATAGACATCTAACGTGATTAACTGAATCACGTAAATTTTGGAGATATCTCCAACTCCTCATCGGAGCGGCATAGGCAGCAGCCATAAATACGCACCTCCTCTCGAATCTCATCAAGGCGTACGTACGTAGGAAGATGGCGGTGCACGGCAGAGACCGCCTGAGCGCCCTCCCAGACAGCGCGCTCGAGAGGATCCTCTCCCACCTCGAGTCCGACGAGGCCTCGCGCGCCGCGACGCTCTCCCGCCGGTGGCGCCGGGTCCCGGACGCCGTCCCCGTCGTCGACCTCGTCGACGGCAAGATCCGTCCTCGGGGGCGCGACGGCAAGCCCTCGTGCTTCGACCAGCAGGTGACGAGCGCGATCTTGTCCAAGTCCCCGGCGAGGCCGATCCGCGTCTTCCGCCTCCACGCGCTCCACCCGCCGCATGACCTGCTGGACCCGTGGATCGTCATCGCCGCTTCCTCCGGTGCCGAGGAGGTCGACGTCAACCTGCGGTACCGGCACCACTCCAACCGCAGGCTCTGCCCCTTCGGCACGTCCCCGAACGCCTCGGCCGACTTCGGCAACAGCGTCAGGGGCAGCTACAACGAGACCCCGCCCCAGCTGTTCCGGTGCGGCACGCTGCGCCGCCTGCGCCTCACAAACTGGACGCTCAACCTGCCCCGGGGCTGCGGCGTCGTCATGGCGTCGTCGCTAGAGACGCTCTTCCTCAGGCGGATCATGGCGACGGACGGGGCGATGCAGCAGCTGCTCTCGAGCTGCCCGCGTGTCACGTACTGGACTTCCACATGGGCCGAGATGGACTATGGACCAGCACATGGGCCCAAATTGACGGTGCGTGCAGCTACAAAAGAGCAAGCGACGGAACAGAGGGACGAACAGAACAAGCGGACGGAACAGAGAGGGACGAACAGAACAGACGTATGAACTCTATTCTCCTGATCCCCCTTCGTCTACCTCTCGATCCCCTGTATCTCTGGATTCTCTCGAGAGATTGCTTCCGTCTACCTCCCAAACCCTAGATTCCCTCTCCAATCCCCCTTCCCTGTGTGTACCCAAGCTAGGTTCGTGACAAATATGGTATCAGAGCTAACCACTCCGCTCTCCGCCGACGCGACGATCGATCCAGCCATGGATCCCTTCGACCGCGCCATTGGCCTCTGCGAGAAGATTCTAGAGATGTTGCGTGGAGGTGTGATGCAGCCGGAAGCCTCAGGAGTCAACCAGGAGCTCGCGGACGGCTCCGACAGTGCCACCAGCACTCCAGACGGTGGGGTCCCAGCCAAGGGTGTGACGCAGGGTTTCAGCCCCCTCGTCGGCGGCGCGGTGGTCGGACTCTTGTCTGTGCAGCCGGAGGACTCAGATGACGACCAGGAGGTCGCGGCTGGCTGCGACAATGCGACCCGCAGCCCAGACGCTGTGGTGCACGCTAAGTGTTCGACGGTGGGTCTCGACCCCAACATCGGCGTCGTTGAAGCGGTGGACTCATCTCAGCAGTCGGGGATCGTTTCCACGGTCAATCCTGGACTTGTGGGAGCTCCGCCGTCCTCGACCATGCAGCAGTTCGGCATCCTCAAGTCGGGCAAGCACACGCCCACCACCTGTTCGACAGATGTCCTCGACATCGACACTGATGCCAAGAGCGCCAAGCGAGACGCAGGCACCTTACAGGCAGACTTGGCACCCACCCGTGCTGTAGTTGTACCTCTCCCTGCAACCACGCCACTACATCCTCCAGATCAGCTCGGGTTACTGCTGGCTCGGCCACCACCATGGCATGTGTGGATGGCATCGACGCCCTCGACAATGTCACCAACCATTAGGTGCACCCATGTTGTGGATCATGTCATCACTACAAGTGGGAATGGCCAGGATGACCGCACAGAATGGCTACCAGATGGGCTGGTTGATCTGACAGAGTCTTGTGCTGTTGTGTTCGTCACCACACCGTGGGATCCCGGTGAGCATCTTATCATGCCTGGGCTGTACTCCTGCATCTGTTGTCAGGTGAACATAATTGAGTGGAAACCAACTTGGGATCAACCTGGATTAGTTTTGGAGCGGCCACCGCCATGGCCTCTATGGAAGCCAACTTGGACATGCAGAAGTGCATTGCTGTCTGTTCCTCTAGGTCCGTCTGCACCAGACTCGCACAACAAGTGTTCGGCGTTGGACCTCAACCCCGACACCAGCACCACCCATGACAGGGAGGCACCATGGACTGGACAAAATAGGCTGCATATTGTTCCTTTGACTGCAGATGCATTACATACACCTGGGCTTCCGCAGTTCACTGTTCTCGTGGATGAAGTGTACGCCACCCAGCTATGTATCAGGGCTGTGCCAGCAAGCACGGTATCCAGTCCGCAAGGGCATGCAACGCTACTTATAGCTGACACATGCAACGAGATTCAAGTGGCTAATGTCATGCCTTTTGATCCTGGAACAAGGCTTCAGTCAAGTGTTCTAGCTTGGGTAGCAATTTCACTTGATAGTTTTGAGTGGTCCTGCAAGGTAAACATAGTTGATTGGATTCGGCAGCAGCAGATCATTGGGGCCACCCTGGTTTCTTCTGTTCATAGTTCACTTCCTTGTGGTAATTCTCTTGATGTCAGCTTATTTTGCAAGCATGAGTATGTAGACACCCAGTTGGATGGCAAAGAAACACAGTTGGATTTCAGAGCACCAATGTCCTGTATATATTACAAGATGCAACTGATTATAAGAAGGTTTGAGATCTTTGATGCTAATACAATGCAACCTACCCTGCGTGAATGTGAAGAATCATGGTGTATTGGTTTGTTTCCTTCTCAGCAGAACACTTCCAGTCAGCAGGAAATTCTTGAGGCTATCATGGTATTCTCTGTACCTAATGCGATGCTCTTGTTTGACTGGTCTGCGTACAGCTGGGTCTTAGGCGCCAATGTGGTTACCTTCACTGACTCTGATTTTATGGCATTTTGTGGTGATAGCTGCAGAGATCAATATACCTTGGGAACCAGCTGTTTGCAACCAACTAACTCAATTACAGCGCACATGGAAGGAAACGTTCATGATATTATTGGTTGATCAGTCAGCAAGTCCTGCACCAAGTACATCTGAACCCATACTTGCATTTGATGTGTCTGCACTAGTCTGCTCGAGCCAGATACTTTTCACTCTAGTGCACATTCATCATGTCCTTGTGGAGAAATGGATACGATGTCCTAGTGCAGCATGGTGCTCTCAGTTATGTCTTGGGACTGCAGAACAGTGGACCAAGTTACAAGAGGTGCATGCAATTGATGTTCAGAGTGCTATGTTGCTATACCTGCTCATGCCACTGCAGACCAAGCATTGTGGTTGGGTCTTTCTCAGAAGAATTTTGGCAACAGCCCAACACTTGTTCCATTGCAACTGTGATTTGGTAGGGTGTCTGGCCAGTTCGCCAATTACAATGCCATGGGATCTAGGTGCACAGCTTAGACAAATAACTGCAGATGTTCTTCCGTATCAACCAGTTCTAGCCATTTGGGCAAGTCATCAACTCAATGTTCTATGGTTATGGGATCCTGGTGGTTTGAAGACAACACTCGGCTTGAGGGCAAGCCGAAATTCAAGGAGAGGGGAATGTCACGTACTGGACTTCCACATGGGCCGAGATGGACTATGGACCAGCACATGGGCCCAAATTGACGGTGCGTGCAGCTACAAAAGAGCAAGCGACGGAACAGAGAGGACGAACAGAACAGACGTATGAACTCTATTCTCCTGATCCCCCTTCGTCTACCTCTTGATCCCCTGTATCTCTGGATTCTCTCGAGAGATTGCTTCCGTCTACCTCCCAAACCCTAGATTCCCTCTCCAATCCCCCTTCCCTGTGTGTACCCGAGCTAGGTTCGTGACACCGCGCCTCGCCGACCTGACGTTGGAGGAGTGCCCCACCGTCACGGAGGTGACGGTGACCAGCGCCAACCTACGAAGCTTCGCCATGGTCTGCTGCCACAACGCTAGGCGAATCGTGCTGAACACCCGTCGCCTGCGGTCGTGGCGGTACAGAGGCGGCCTTCCTCGAGAGTCGTCATTGTTCTCGATCGCAGACTATGACGAGGTGGCGGCGGTAACCATCGATATTTGTGAGAACCTCACCGGCAAAGAGAAAAAGGCAGCTGCTCCACTGACGGAGATCATCGGCCGCTGCACCAAGCTGACGTACCTTTACCTTTCCCTGCGCCCATCAATGGCGTACTTCAGCGGAGAGTTCACAGCCGTCGCCCGCTCCCTACGCCACCTCAGGCATCTGGTCCTCAAGGGTTTCCTGGGCGCCGACCACGCCATCAAGTCCGTCGCCCTCCTGCTCACCAACACCAAGAACCTCTGTTAGCTTTTAATCTTGATTTGTATCTGCATATTTAGTTTCAGTCATGCATGTAGCTTAGCTTAGAGAGATGTTGGCCGGTGAAGCTTCTGTGCGCAAAATGGTGAGATGCCAAGCTGATGGTGGCAAGGCGAGATGCTGTGCTGTGCGATGCAGCACTTGCGTGGAGGAAGGAGAAGGCCTGCAAGCTCAGCCGAGTGATTCGGTTCTGCATGCAAGTTAGTTAACTGCAAGGCCAAGTCGTTGGAGTGCATGCAGCTAGTGTGTGCGTGAGTTGGTGGCCTAGTGCGTGAGTGTATGGCTAGTGGCGTTAGTGGCATGAGTGGCCTCCGGCCGTGTGTGCGTGTGTGCCTATATAAGGCGTTGTAATCTGCATCAGATTCAAGAGATTAAGAAGAAAGAAAAGGCTGTGGGCTGTGTGAGGCAGCCGGCACCAAAAACACTTGTTCTTTGATCGTGAGTGAGCTGTGAGAGCCTGCTCAAGGCAGAAGAAAGGGAGCTGCCCTTGGCAGCTCCTACAACCTCGAAGCCTTAACCCTGCATCCTCAGGGTCCCACGCCACCAAAGAAGAAGAAAGAAGCTTACTTAATGGATTTTCTACAACTCATATGACGCGCAACCCGTATCTCGACCATCCGTTCCCGGGATTGAATGGCCAAGATTTTCCATTGAATGGGTTGAAAGTTCAACACATTTAACGATAAATCTCAGCCGTTCAATCGTGGTAACGGACGGTTAGAGATAGGGGTTGTGCGTCATATGAGTTGTAGAAGCTCATAACCGGCTTACGACTACTCGGACGACGAAGACGAGTCGGACTCAGCTGAGGTTGAGCCACCGAGGAACTGCGTCGATGACGGCGGCGTCGACCATAGCTTGCTGACCAAGAGTCTGTGGCGGATGAGCATCCCCTGCTTGGGTCGGAGCCTGAAACGGATCACCATCGCCAAGTACTGCGGACATGCATTCGACAGGATACTTGCGCAGTTTCTGCTCTCCAAGGCCACGGCGTTGCAGGAATTCTCGGTGACCTTATCTGCTCAGCTTTCTCCCCAGAAGGAGGAGATTGCACGGGAGTTCAGATCCTGGCGATTCAATCGGCGCACCACAGTAACCATTAGCTAGACTAGATGGCATCAGAGAACATGTGTTACCTTACCTCTTTATTATTACTTCTCCGTAAAATGCAGTTCCCGTAGAGTCGAAAATGAATATTATAGAGGTGGTAAGGCCATCGACATTTTATACACATACCATTATAACTCTTTTTTTTTATAACTCGTGGGTACAAAGTTTTACTCGTCGGACTGTCTAATTAACAGCTAGCTATTTTTCAATTAGCCAACAAACAGATTTCTTGTCCTGACACCAGATGCAAAATGGAACTTGGATTAATAACTTCCTTTCCCCACTCGATCTGCTCTCCCTCTCACACCAAACACATATGCAAGCCGCTACCAATTTGTTCAGAGAAGTACTCACCTATATTACTTCAGGTTCGCCAAACATCCAACTCTGGTTGAGATATGCTTGGTGTTACGGATACGATCCGATCTCCTGAGATCTTCCCTACCTAGTTAGATGAGACAATAACTTGTACGGCAATCATGTAATCGACTTGATCTCCAAGTCATCACCTTGTACCCTTGTATATATAAATGAGAGATCGATCTCGTGGCGTGCCATCAAGCAGCCCGAGTTTGCACAATTGCATGGTATCAGAGCAGCTCGGTTCCTAACCCTAAAACCCTACCCTAGCCTCCCTCCTTCCCTTCCTCCTCCGCCGCCACCATGAGTCCAGATGAGATCGCTGCCAAGCTTCTCGAACTAGAAGAGAAAGAAAAGAAGCTCCAAACCCTCGCCGACGAAATCCGCGCGCGTGCCTCCTCCCTTGGTCAACTCGCCGCCACGGCCACCGACCTCAGCAAGCTTCCCCTCCCAGCCACCACACCCTCTCCTCCTATCCAAGCCTCCTATACAACCTCCACCAAACTCATACCGATCACCCTAGACATCAATGACGGCAACTACACCAACTGGCGCGAGCTCTTTCTCGTCGCCCTTGGCCGCTATGGCCTGACAGCTCACGTCGTCGGCACCTCCGACGCCACTCCCTCCGATACCTCGCCTTCTTCACCCTGGGGGCGCGATGACTTCACGGTGCTCTCCTGGATATATGGCGCCATCTCCCTCGACCTGCTCGGCATCGTCATGCGGCCCGGCGCCACCGCTCGCACCATCTGGGACGCCATCGAGCAGTTGTTCCGTGACAATAAAAAGCACCGCGCCATCCAACTCGAGGCGGAGTTCCGCAACACTCCGCAAGGCGACCTCTCCATCAGCGACTACTGCGCCAAGCTCAAAGCTCTCGCCGACTCCCTCACTGACGTCGGCCAGCCCATCAGCGGCGAGACGCTTGTCCTCACGCTCCTCCGCGGACTCAGTGACACTTACGCGCATTTGCGCTCGTTTCTTCCGTTTCAGGTGCCCTTCCCATCCTTCCTCCAGACGCGGTCGGCGCTCATCCTCGAGGAGACACAGAAGAAAATTGACGCCAAGAACGCCGCGTCCACGGCGCTCTGGGCGAGCCGCAACAGCATCATGCCCCACGGCGGGGGCGCCCCTCCTCCTCTAAACCCTGGCGGTGACCGCTCCGGAGGCGCAAACTACGGGGGCGCCAACTACGGCGGCGCTAACTACGGGGGCGACCGCTCTGGCGGCCGCGGCTCCGGCTTCTACAACAACTACCGTGGCGGTGGCCGCGGGCGTGGCCGCGGTGGGCGTGGCCGCGGGCGCGACAATCCTTGGCAGTTCAACCCGTGGATAGGTGCCCCAACTCGCGCTAATGTTCAGCAGCAGCCCTCACGCCTGCCCGCACCAACATCATGGCGTCCACCTACTCCCGGTCCTCCCGGGATCCTCGGTCCTCCCCCGACGCCACAGGCTTACGCCGCGTTTGGTCAGCCCAACGCCGGCCCGTACCAGCAGCAGCAGAACATCGACCCCGCCCTGATCGCCGCCCTCAACAATCTGCAGATCCCCGGCAACGACTGGCACATGGACACAGGAGCATCCTCCCACATGGCATCCGATCCTGGTAATCTCCACTCCCTTCATCCTTCCTCATCTCAATTTGTCACAGTCGGTAACGGTGCTACCCTTCCTGTCACACACACTGGTTCCACATCCCTCAACACCCCAACTCAAACCCTTTATCTTCACAACATTCTTTTAGTTCCAAATATTATCAAAAACATAATCTCTGTTCGTCAATTCACCATTGATAATAATTGTACAATTGAATTTGATTCCCTTGGCTTTTCTGTGAAGGCTCTTCCCAGCGGGATCGTGATTCTCAGATGTAACAGTCCCGGCCCTCTCTACAACCTTCAGCGCTCCACTGTCGCCGAAGCACACATCGCCACCACTACCTCCGACCTTTGGCATCGACGTCTTGGCCATCCAGGACAGCACACCATCTCCACCAATAAATCGGGCTCCTCCCTATGTCATGCTTGTCAACTAGGGAAACATGTTAGATTACCTTTTCATCTGTCGCACTCGTTTACTTCTCGTCCTTTTGAACTCTTACATTGTGATTTATGGACCTCGCCTATCCCAAGTACGAATGGTTATGTTTACTATCTAATTATCGTTGATGATTTTTCCCATTATTTCTGGACCTTTCCACTTAAAAAGAAATCCGATGTTTTTGCAACCTTTGTTGCTTATCATGCTTTTGTTACAACACACTTCACTCTACCTATTCTACATATTCAATGCGACAATGGGAAAGAATTTGACAATATCAAACTTAACAACTTTTTCACAAAACACGGCACAATTTTTCGATTCTCCTGTCCTTACACATCCCAACAGAACGGCAAAGCCGAAAGAGCCATACGTACCACCAACAATGTCATCCGCTCACTTCTTTTTCAAGCATCCATGCCTCCAAATTTATGGGCTGAGGCATTACACACAGCCACATATCTTCTCAACATCCGACCATCCACAACACTTCAAAACTCAACACCTCATTTTGTCTTGTTCGGCTCCCAACCGTCCTATGACCACCTCCGTGTCTTTGGCTGTCTTTGCTACGCCAACACGGCCTCTACTGCGGCTCACAAACTTGCACCACGAGCAACCAAATGTGTGTTCCTCGGCTACCCACCTCGCCACAAGGGATACCGTTGCCTCGACCTTACTACTCGACGAATACTTATCTCTCGCCATGTCACATTCGACGAATCTACCTTCCCATATGCCCCACAACATACTCCTAACCCATCACCTTCCATAGACATCTTTGATCTCCCTACACACGATGACGAAAACCCTAGTCCCGTACATACCTTCGCCCCTGCCATGCCAGACACGCCAAGCCAAACCCCAGCCGTGGTAGCTCGTACTGCACCACTCCCTGCCTCACCAGTCCATCATACTCCAACCCCCGCCACGCCAGATACTTCTGCTACCACGCCCATCACTACACCACCTGGCTCACCTTCCTCGCACCCCATCAGCCCCGTCTCACCTATGTCGGCGTTATCCTCTCCTTCACCTGTATCGTCACCTTCACCCTCTCCTCTACCAGTACCCCCGCCTATTATTCATCGAACTAGAAGCACAACAGGGCGTCTTCCAGGTCCTATTGATCGCTTAAACCTCTCGGCAACAGTTTCTTCTCCTATACCACACAATTATCTCACTGCTCTTCGTGATTCCTCTTGGCGTCTTGCCATGCAGGAAGAATACGATGCCCTCATGACCAACAAAACTTGGTCTCTAGTTCCACCACCTCCCGGCGCAAACATCGTCAGTGGTAAATGGATTTTTCGCCACAAATACGCACCTGACGGCTCACTTGCTCGCCACAAAGCTCGTTGGGTTGTGCGTGGGTTCACTCAACAACCAGGCATTGACTTTGATGAAACCTTTAGTCCTGTCGTAAAGCCAGCCACCATACGCATAGTTCTTTCTCTAGCTCTCTCTCATAACTGGCCTATACACCAACTAGATGTTAAAAATGCTTTTCTCCACGGTCATCTTGTTGAAGAAGTCTACAGCCAACAACCCTCCGGTTTCGTTGATCCCTCTAAACCTAACCATGTTTGCCGCCTTCTTAAATCTCTCTACGGTCTCAAACAGGCACCACGCGCTTGGTTTCATCGCTTCGCGGCCTTTGCACGCTCCACCGGGTTCATAGAATCAAAATCTGATGCCTCTCTCTTCGTTCTTCATCAAGGATCTAGCACAGCCTATCTTCTTCTGTACGTAGATGATATCATTTTAACTGCCTCTTCTTCAACCTTACTTCGATCAATCATAAACAACTTCAGCAAAGAATTTGCCATGAAGGATCTCGGTCCTCTCCATCATTTTCTAGGGATCTCTGTCACTCGCTCTCCACATAGTCTACACCTTTCGCAACGACAATACATTCCTCAGGTTCTTTCCCGAGCAGGTATGAGCGACTGCCATCCAAGTGCTACACCGATAGACACAAAAGCAAAACCACCCTCTTCCGCTGGCTCTCCTGTCGCTGATCCTTCTCTATATCGCAGCCTAGCAGGTGCACTCCAATACATCACACTCACACGACCAGAGCTCTCCTATGCTGTTCAGCAAGTCTGTCTACACATGCATGATCCCCGTGCACCACATCTTTCCCTCATCAAACATATACTTCGCTATCTAAAAGGCACACTTGATCATGGTCTCACTCTCACTTCTACTACATCACATTCCTTGGTTGCCTACTCGGATGCTGATTGGGCAGGATGCCCTGACACTCGCCGGTCTACGTCAGGATACTGTGTGTTTTTGGGTGACAACCTTGTTTCTTGGTTTTCTCGACGACAGCCAACGGTTTCTCGGTCTAGTGCTGAAGCCGAGTATCGTGCTGTGGCCACTGCAGTTGCCGAGACATGCTGGATTCGGAGCCTCCTTCAGGAACTACAGAGACCAATCAACAGCGCCACTATCGTTTACTGTGATAATGTCAGTGCGGTTTACTTGTCAGCTAACCCTGTTCAGCACCGGCGTACAAAGCACATCGAATTGGACATTCATTTTGTTCGGGAAAAGGTTGCATTGGGTGTTGTCCGAGTTCTCCATGTTCCATCTTCTTCACAGTTCGCTGACATATTCACAAAAGGTCTGCCGTCTGCTATATTTCATGAGTTCAGGTCCAGTCTTCACATCGGTGAAGCACCAAGTTCAGACTGCGGGGGCGTGTTACGGATACCGATCCGATCTCCTGAGATCTTCCCTACCTAGTTAGATGAGACAATAACTTGTACGGCAATCATGTAATCGACTTGATCTCCAAGTCATCGCCTTGTACCCTTGTATATATAAATGAGAGATCGATCTCGTGGCGTGCCATCAAGCAGCCCGAGTTTGCACAATTGCACTTGGTAACGAAATAGTTTTTATTAGGAAGTTAAACCAGTTTCTTAGAAAATAAATGTTTCACATAAATTTTTCAGACATTTGTCGTCGAGATTATTTTGCGAGTTAGACGGAATTGTACTGACGTAATCTTTTACATTGAGAAAATGTTTTTTCTCAAAAAACGTTATCCAATAATTAAAATAACAATTCCATGATCCGCATGGTCACCAACAAAGACACTCAGTCGCACATAACCCCAAGTTAATTTATTTCCTCGTGCCTTGAAGTTTCATTCCAAACATCCAACACTCAAATAAAATTGTCGAATGGGCCACTGCTTTGGGGAGATACTAGTTAAATTTGGCGTGCCGTCACGGCACGCCCTTGATGTTATTTTTTTGTGCAATATATATATTTTGTGTTAACAAAAAATGGTAGCTAAATTGGTATGTTGGAACATGTTTTTTTTTGTCATGAATAGGTAGCATTTTTTGTGTGCATTTCGGATATATTGTATATAATATTCAAATATTCAGTGGATCGAAATGGTTAAACATGTTTGCATTTCGACGTTAATATTTAAGTGAAATCAGGAAAATCCATTTGAATTTGATTCTACATTTGCGGAAAGTTCGTTCGTACGGTGTCGAAGTATTGGCCAAAATGAAATGTTGTAATATTTTTTTAATTTGCCATGAGTTTTTTTTTTGAGCGTGTGCGTTATATTTTTGTGGAACATCGGAATATTAAGCAATTGGAAATGTCTGATACAGTGACACGCCGCGTCCTTGCTGATATTTTTTTGTGGTAATTTGTTTATTATTTTAGCTGCGTTATATAACTACAATCCATAACTACATTAGCTACGTTATTTTAGCTGCGTTCTATTTTGTATAATGTAATTAGCTGGAATTTAATTCGAAAGCAATCCATAATTAGAGGAAATGTATTTGCAATTCTTGGAAATACTTATCTATTCAGTCATTTTTGTTAAGAATGTAACTACATAATTAGAGAGTTTTAAGTTGTATACTTGCAAATATGTTAGCTAAATCTAAATGATCAATTATGGTTCCATTTTGCCATAAATTTCTTGTGTACTACCATAATTAAATGAAATATACCATGGTTGTGTCTAAATATTATATTTGTATTCCGTCATAATTGTGTAATTTTGATCGATGTTTAGAAGAAATATGTTGTGTTAGCATCTACTAAATTGAATTCATTTGTAGAGAAGATGAACTTGTGATTGTTTGTAAATGTGCATGTAATAAAGCATCATCATCTAAGTGTCAAAATTTGAATTTGTAGACGTGGGGATTGTAAAAATGTTTAAGTTTGGAAATTATTGGAATTCGAAAAGGGTGTCGTTGTAAGAATGGTCGGATTTTAGAGGTTGCTCAAAATTGGAAATTGTTGTAATTTGGAAAAGGGAAAATATGTTTTAGAGGCGTTTAGATTTTAAAAATTGGCTAACTTGGAAATGTTTTAAGATTTGAATTATTTTTCGCATTTGTAGAACGATCAAGTTTAAAGGAATTGTAAAATTTTGAAGTGTTCAAATTTTGATGGTGTTTTGGATTCAAAAAAATATTTGTATTGCAGAAAGAATGTTCAGATTTATTTGAAATGAAGACAAAATGTTGCAAACGGTCTTGATTTTCTGTAAATTGTGGAAGTAAAATGGTAGCACATGTTAGGAACCTAGCATTTTGAAGAAATGTTTTTAATAAGATTAAAAGTCACGTTAATTTTTCTGACGCGGTTAAATATATTTGTAAATATTAACTTATTCGAATTGATGTGTTTTTGTTTTTGTCTTAAATATTTAATTTAACTGCAAAAAAAATTCAAATTTGTAAATATACGCATTCAAAAGTTGTTTAGATTTTATTCTGTTGTGATTTGTAAAAAAAAAGTACATCTATAAGTTTATTAAATTTCAAAAATTGTCAAACTTGGGAAGCTATTCATAATTGATTTTTTTTGTTGTTTGTTAAATGTTCAGTTTTGAAAATGCAATTAAATTTGAATTTTTCAATTTTTGAATTTGATCGTACGCCATAAATAGGCAATTTTTTTATTTTGTTGTTATGCTGCTATGTTTGTCATATTATTCCGGGCCTTGTCGGTAAAATTTAAAATTGGAATTGTTTAGATTTCGAAATGTTGCAGATTTCAAAATTATTGAAATTCGAAGACAGCTTACGTTTTAAGATCGTTCGGACTTTTGGAATTGTTAAAAATGGGAAGTTACTTGGATTTGAATTTTTCTAACGTTTGCAAAACATGGCTGATTTGAAGGGTATTTTGGAAATTTAAAACTTTTAAATTTAAATTATGATCGGATGTCATAATTAGGTAGCATTTTTTTTGGTCATTTTGATATGTTTTTAATATTTTTTCAGCTGAATATATTTAAAGTTATTGAATTTGCATTTTTAGGAATTTTTAAATTTAAATTATGATCGGATGGCATAATTAGGTAGTTTTTTTTTTGGTCATTTTGATATGTTTTTAATATTTCTTCTGTTGAATATATTTAAAGTTATTGAATTTGCATTTTTAGGAATTTTTAAAAAATTGTTTAAACAATCTGGGCGAAAAAAAAAGGAAAGGGAAAAAAAACCCGGGCCTACTGTGACGTCCACGACGTCACAGCGGCCGGACCTCCCGCGGCGGCGCCAAGGTCGCCGCCGGCGCGGCAGCGCGAGCCGGGACGCGCTGGGGGGCGCATCGGACGCGCGCGAGTGCGGGCTGCACGGGAGCGGCGGCGCCGCCGTGCGTAGGTCATCGGAGCGTGGTCGGCGGCGGCCGGAAGCGGCGGCGGCTCGCGGGCAAGGCGGCGGCGATTCCCGCGCGGCCGCGGCGTCCCGGGACGCGGCGCTCGGCCAGGACGGAGCGGCGGCGACAGCGGACCGCGCCGTGGCCTCCGATTGGAGCGCGGAGACGTGCTGCGGCGGCGCCAGGCGTCGGCGTCCGCGGCGAGCTCGGCGCCGGTCGCGAGAGAGGAGGGGGGCTGGTGGGGAATTGTGCTAATTTTACGAAAAAGAACCCGACGTTTCGCGTAATTGCAAACAGGTCCCTGGGGCCGGTTTTTCTGTGAAGAACATGGAATTTTCGGGCCCCCTGTATCTTCCTGCAAAAAAGGCAGCGCGCTGTGAGGCTGACATGTGGGGCCACCGCGGACTGTTCAACACTGTTCATTTCTACAGTAGTACTGTAGCTGCTACAGTACCTGGGGTGCTCTCAGGACGCGAAAATGCCCAGCTTTTATATACTCGATGATATGTGGATAGCTAAATTGTCGAAATATTTGGCGCCTCTTACATATACCGAGTTAAATTTAAAATATTTAGTACTGCAATCCCTAAATTAAGAGGACTCTTCCTGATAGATGGTCACCAAAGTTGATTTTTAATTTCTATTTTTCCTTTAGCTAATATAAGTTATTAAAAAACGGATTTGCTAATTCTCAGTCAACTGAAAATTAAGTTAAATCTCAGTCAACTCGCTAACCATCCGATTTAACGGTGAGATTCATGTAGTTTATCGTTGTTTTGTCTCGTCGCTGGACGCATCCTGTATGCGCGGAGGCAGCATACGCTCGTTTGGGCCTTTATCTTATTTTCTTTCTCTACGACCCTGCATTGTTTGCATGTTGGGCTTTTTTTTTCCTTTTTCCTTTTTGTCTATATAAAGTTTGGGCCTTATGCACAAGTGTAGACTTTTTGTTCTATGTTCTGCTGTTTTTGCTTAAGAAGTAGAGCAACGTACTTATGTTGTATTGTTTTTGTATTTTCTTGTACTTATTTTATTTTTCTTCTCATTATATTGTCACGTCAACTCTACAACCATCAGATTTCGTGCCAATATACGTGCAGATTTTGTTTTTTGTGTTTTATTTTTCGTTGTCTCGCACGGCCTGCTAGCAGATTCGACTCGGTACAGTAAAATAAAATAGATGCGACCCAAAACAAAATATTTTGTTCAGTTTCGAACTCATAAGCTCCATGTTCTACACGCCCATACTTACCACTAGATCAACTCAGCTACTTATGCCATTAATTACCATGATTAGTTATATCATAAACGTGCTCTTTGATTTATTTTCCCAGCTTTCTTCTACATAGAACACTTTTTATTTTGTTTTTTTCGTCATGTTGTGTTGACTTTTGTCTTAACCTGAATTCCTTTTGACCACTTTGTTTATATAAATTTTATGTTTAAAAAGTTATAAATACCTTATTTTTGATCTACTAACATCCTTTATCGATATCGTGCATAAAAGGATAATTCTAAACAATTTATTATTAGTACATTTTTACATTTTCATGGGTTTTACTCGTGTCAACTAGTTTTAAGCTAGAGCTCGGTCGACTCCTTAACAGTTGGAACTAAGATTTTTTTCTTCTAGTTGCTAGTTGGGTTTCATTTGGAAATTTTCTTTTCCAATTGTAAGTTGGGTTTCACTTGAGATTTTTTTCCAGTTGCAAGTCGGGTTGCGACTGACATTTTTTGTCCAGTTGGAAGTCGGGTTGCAATTGAGATTTTTTTTCTTCCAGTTGCAACTGTGATATTTTTTCCAGTTGCAAGTCGGGTTGCAACTGAGATTTTTCTTCTAGTTGCAAGCCGTGTTACAATTGAGATTTGTTTTCAATTTGCAAGTCGGGTTACAACTGATTTTTTTTCAGTTGCAAGTCGGGTTGCAACTGAGATTTATTTTTCCGGTTGCAAGTCGAGTTGCAACTGAGATTTTTTTCCAGTTGCAACTCCGGTTGCAACTGAGATTTTTCTTCTAGTTGCAAGTCATGTTACAATTGAGATTTGTTTTCAATTTGCAAGTCGGGTTACAAATGACTTTTTTTGTCAGTTGCAACTCAGGTTGCAACTGAGATTTTTTTGGTTGCAAATTGAGTTGCGACTGAGATTTTTTCTTCTAGTTGCAAGTCGAGTTGCCACTGAGATTTTCTTCCAGTTGCAAGTCGAGTTGCAACTGAGATTTTTTCTTCCAGTTGCAAGTCGAGTTGCAACTGAATTTTTTTCTAGTTCTAAGTCGCGTTGCAACTGAGATTTTTTCTTCCAGTTGCAACTGATTTGTTTTTTCAAATTGCAAGTGGGTTACTATTATTTTCCAATTACAAGTTGGATTGCCAAGGGGTGTCTTTCCCGGCTCCTGCAAAGATGGCCACGGTGTGAGCATCCATCTTTGCGACGGTAGCAGAGGACCCAATTGCGTTATCGAGATAATCTCAATTGTCTTTTTTGTAAAAATAGGGACTATGGTGTAGTTGCATTGTTGTTTAGGGTCCTTGCTATTGCTAAAGAAAAAGATACATAAACTAGTTTTAATTTTTGTTGCTACTGATTTTTCTTGCTACTGAGTAGCCTTTTTAGGTGTTTATACAGAGAAAAAATATTGAAAGTTTGTAAGTATCAAATTAAATCACGTAATGCAAAACATGCCTTTTTCTTTCTTTCTTTCTTTCTTTGAAACGGACTACAAGTTAGGCCCAGCTCTACAAGTTGGCTGAGTAGCCTTTATACGGACATATTAAGTCACTTACATATGAATTAAGCCCAGCTCTACAAGTTAAAACGCAAACAAGAAGGCCCCAAAATAGCGCAGATGCTATAGGGAAAACAGTACGCAACAGATCACGTACAAAAACTTGGCTAAATTCTCAGTCAGCTGAGCATTAGATAGACCCATTAAAAAACTAACCAACAAAATGGAAATGAAAGTTTATAGAATTATTTTTTCCCTTCAAATCCAATTGGCAGAAATAAGTTGTTTAAGGAAAACGTGTTTAGTTAGCATAGAAGGCAACCAAACAAATCGGCGAGATGCTTAGGGAAAATGTGTTTATTTTTTATTTATTTTGTCCTGAATGTTGAATGTTTAGTTAGCGATTCTTTAGTTGTTGCTTTGCCAACGATGACCAGGATCCAGTTTAAAAAAAAAGATCATGCTCTTCAAACCAGGTTTCGTTCATTGAGATTATTACCCGATGTCATTGTGAAACCAGGTGAGATCCAATCGCGGCCACCAAGCCAGTGGCAGAGACAGGGGGCCAGCATGGGCCCTGGCCCCCCCTAACATGCTGAAATTTGTGTTATACTTCCTAATTTCATTGCGAAAACCCCCTGTAATTGGACCCAAATTTGGATTTTTTGCGAAATGTCTCAAAATACAGGGGGTTTTCTGCAAAATTACGTGTCCACGTCAGCACTCCTGCAACGGAAAACGGACTGACATGTGGGGTTTGTGACCTGCGTGCACCAAAAGTCCAGTTGTGTGACCAAAAAATCACGTTTTCCAGTTGTGTGACTTAAGTGCACATAGCGGACGAGTTGTGTGACCGCCAATGCCATTTACTCCAGCGTAAACAACACAACTAATGGAGATCTTCATATTATCACCGTGTACATTTTGTTAAAGACGAAACATAGAAGCATGATTGGAATGAAATGTGTGTTAAGTTGACTGAATCTGCACTTTGGGACATATGTCTTTGTGCGTCTAAGATTTCCATACTAGTAAAGAATGGTCGTAAGGACGCCCAATCAGACATGGGTGGCACATCGGACACGATGGATATATTCTAATTCGCATTTGATAGGACGCATGCCGAAATGGACGACCGTGGGGCATGCCATATAGTCAACATAGATCTATCGATGAATGTTGCCGATGTGGACAGAAACATTTCAGCTAGCATGTGCGTTGCGGGATAAATCACCTACATACCTACTTGCCAGTCAGATGTGGAAAGCCAATAACCTACTTGCTCGGTGTCCCAATTTCTCACTCCCTCTCCTTTCACCATTGTCGCAACTGCGTAATTACTATAATTTACCCTAACTGCCACTCATCGCTCCCACTCGGTCACCCGCCCTCCCACCATCTACTCCCTGTCTTGATGGATCACACCCATTCCCGCCACTGGCTCCCCGTCATGTCGTGTCCTCCTGCTGCCAGAGGACGATGCCTTTGCCATCCTCATATCCTTGTTGACCGCTTTTCCAGTCGGCCCAACACCAGAAGTCGTGTAGGCTGACACCAAGGAGGAGGAGGCCATTGCCGCCTCCTTGGGCTCAACATGAGCTGAGGCTGCTGCCACAATGGCAGCATGAGCGCAGGAGAAGGCGGCAATTACCGTCTCCTTGGACGATGCAGCCGTTGTACCGGCAGATCATGTGCAGATGAATGCCCCCATTCCTCTCCTTGGCTAACTTGCAGAGCTCGTGGTTGATGGCTCTAGCAACGACGACTTCAATATATGATTCATCAATGACTAATTAATATTTTACTTTTATAAATCTAGGGTTAACTTAGGACCCCTTTTTATGCAAATTATTTTCAAATATTTATAAATACCATAGTTTATCTGAAAACTGCAGTTTTAAATACTTCCATTACTTGCATGCTTTGATCTTAGTTATTTCCGTTTAGACGAATTGTACTAGTTACAGTGTAGTTTAATCTATGCTAGGTGCAATTCAATTTTGAGTAACCACAGATATGATACATCATGGATACCTCACATTGACACGGTAATGCATCTTGTTTGTCACACCTTAAGATCTTATTTTGTCGGTCACGCAATAAGAATGGATGACGTCCATAATGCAAGTAGCCAAACTTCACCAGTTTCGAGTTACAATATAATTAGAAAATATTAAGACCGTGTAGGGAAAAAAATGTTATATGTGGAATTAACATATTTTCATTACATTTCAGTTTTATAAATTAAGGCCAATTGCTTCAAAT
Source organism: Poa pratensis (assembly GCA_947311845.1). Lineage (NCBI taxonomy): Eukaryota > Viridiplantae > Streptophyta > Magnoliopsida > Poales > Poaceae > Poa > Poa pratensis. The sequence goes on along the minus strand of CAMZMU010000098.1, from coordinate 33,742,129 downwards.
AAAGTTGAAAGTTATATTAGGAGATTCCATCAGAGATGAATATATAGGTGAAGGATGATATGCCACGAATACAACACTCATGCCTCGCGTGTTACGTAACCCTACAATTTTATCAAAAGCTACGCTGAAATATCACGGGGCACGAAAAAACATGCGAAAAATGGCAAAAGGGGATGAGAAAGTTCAGTCTTTTTGAACTAAATGGAAATAACTAAACATGAACATCTTACAAAGACAAAATCTGACGGAGAGATATTCTGCACTGAGCAAAAGAGCATTATCAGAGCCCGACACACCGCCTCACAAGAAAATTATCTCTGGTGACGTGTTCACCACCCAACGTTCGATCTCGTTCTTCAGTCTCATCTGCAACTCGTGCCGCCCTCTCGGGAAGACAACACACACTCGTTCAAGTGCCAGCGCATTGCAGAGCAGCAGCTTGGCCGCATACCTCTGTGCCTTGTAACCCTGGTAGTGGACAAGGTTGATCTCCCTCACTCGATTCTGCAAGCACGAAATCGAAACGCTGGGAATTGTGGGTTCGTCAATGAGCTCGTTTGAGTCGACGCAGACTTGATTGCCAAAACCCCTCGGGTGCCTCTCGTAACTCGCCTTCATGAATAGAGACAAAACCTCAACGATTGGCGTCTGCTGGAGTATCCTCGTCAGGGCGTCGATGTTGTGTCCCCCAAGGTGCCCTGTCAGCTCAAGCCGCACGAGGCTTGGAAACCAGGGGAATCCCGCGAAGAACTGACTCTGGATGCCTGAGCCAAGGTGAGTAGAAGCCAGATGCAGATGTCTTTGTTAGCAACATTGCCTGCGTACAACTAGTTGGGCCGCTGACATGGGCTGGCAATGATGGGCCGAGCTCAAACAATCCGCCAAGAACTATCGCTGCTACATATATCCTCCAGGAGGCGACGAAGCGGATATCCAAGTTGGATCAGGCAAACGGCAACGGCACGGCGGCTTCCTCTTCCACCTGGCTCTCTTCCTCGATCCCCTTTCCTGCTTTTGCCTTTTAGCACAATTGTGCTGTATCCAGAGATTGATGCTCGTTGTAATCGAATCCAGTGATGAATTAGAGAGATTCCTATAGAGTAGTTAACATCTGGTATCAGAGCCAGCCCATCACACCCTTCCTGAAATTTTTCCCCAATTTTCCTCACCGATTTCCCCCATCAACACCTTGCCATCCACCATGGAACCAGCTACGAAGGCCGATCTCAAGGAATTACTCGCCGAGATTCGCGGTGAAGTCGAGCAGTGGATCGCCGAGGGATTTCATACCTGCAAACCGGCGTTCGCGGCGGATCCACTCGATCCGTTGCCGCTGAAGGCCACATCGCCACCCACGACCACCGGTGACGTCATCCCGGTGCTTGCTGCAGCGGCGGCAAACGACGGAACCTTCGACGCAGAGGCTATCACGGCGACACCAGCCATTGTCGAGAGGGGCCCCGAGTTCGTCCTTCCTGCTTCCACCGGCTTCATCACAACTGCGCCCGCGACCTGCTCGATGGAAGGCCTGGGTCGTGATGCCACCGACTGTAGGTCAGTACCCGCCCCAACGACGGCGCCTACGGTGCACACGGCCATTGTCGACAACGACCCCGTACCTGCTGCAACTGCAACAAGTGACGGAACCCTCGAAGGCCAAGCCATCAGTGGCGTTGCATCGACGGCCGCCACCTGTTTGATGGTTTGCCGGCCTCAACACCTAGTGGCCGCCCCTGTACTGGTTGCGTCCTCGCCACCGATTCTGAAGGAGTACGCCCTCGACACCATCTGCATCCGTGTTGCCGCAGTGCCCATGGCCATGACGGGCGAGTTCAGGACAGTTCTCGCGCCGACGGTATTCAGACCTACAGTTCAGACACAACAACTCTACAACGACAGTGATTTCTGCAGGCCAATTTCTAGTCAGCCCATTGCAAGCAAGGTCCATGTACATCGACCTATGCCCTGGCCCTCTTTCCTGGATGGTCATGTTGATGGAGATGAGGAACGGCCCTTGCCATGGCCATCGTTCAGTGTAATTTGTGTCTCCTTGAGCTCGGAACTAGAGGAATCAGTGGCTATGAATACGATGAGGAGATCAGTTACCTCAGATGATCAGTTTTCTTGTGCAATTCAGGATGCTTCTCATTGGCCTAGGTACATTCTCACTGGGAGTCAGATTAATCTAGTGCTTACTACTGCTAGTAGAGCTGCACATTGGCTTGTTTCCGATGTATGTGATGGTTCTACAGTGAGTTCTCTAATTGCTGTTCTATGGGATGAATGGGTACTGCAACCCTGGGATTCTGGACAGCAAGCTGATTTCTCATATGACCAGTTCACTTGTGCAAATAATTATACTTCATGTTTCCCTGGTAATTTTTTCACTGATGGTCAGATACAAGATTTTGTTGCATATTCAACTCTGCACCTGTTTCTAAGTGGCTTTTCGGTCAGTTTTCGTCCAGTGGTAATGCTTGATCTGCAAATCGTCGGGTGTTGCAGTCATTGTGTGTATTTGCAAAAGCGACAGATGGATAAAGTTGGAATAGAAGGAGCTACTCTTAACACAATAAGCAGCAGCGTGGATCATTGTCGGCTAAACAGGTCTGAGTCTGTTCTTGCACATTCTGTTGATATGGAAGTGTACTGCTCAATCTTCCCTTGTACAAGTGGAGGTACAGTTTGTGAGAGTATTCTGACACCAACCATCTTCAGTTTTGCGGGGGGCAATTTGATCTGCTTTTCCAGTTCAAAGGTGTGTGCCTTACTGGTTGGGTTTCTTAGAAGTGGTGCTCGGATGAAATCTGAAATGAGCAAGGACGTCAGTACTCATGCTACAAATGTTATCATAGCTGTCGGAGTATCACATAGCAGCACGGTGCGCTCCAGGTTTGTTAAAGATCAGGCTTGGCTATCCCAGTGGTTTATTTTGATGTGTTGGCCTGAGGAGCAGCTGCTAGCAACCCGGCCACTACCCATTGCATCTTGTTCAGTACCCAACAGTGGTCTTCAGTTCCGTTGGTGCATGTCTCTATATCTAGTTCAAGGATTATTTTTCTTGGCGCTCCAACCGTAACATGTACCCCTGTTCTTTCCTTGAGTAATATTCTGGCTGTTGGGTATCTTCACAACCAGAGCACATTTACATGCCCAGCTGCTGTTTGTATCACAGAATTGGAAGGCACTATTGGTGATATGGGGACAATGCCATTCATTGAAGCTTTACACCAATTATCATTTTCTCTGGTGGTAAATGCACTCATACATTCCACTGTTGTATGTTCACTAAAACTTTCTATCCAATGTGTTGCATCCTCAGATTTTAAAGATGAAGATGCAACAAGTGCACCGGAAGCCCATGCTACAATGCAACTATCAGTAGTTGAGGTGTACAGACACGATTTGGGCCTGGGAGTGGCATACACTGAAGAGTTCAACATAGACACACCAGGTCGTGTTGTTCTGTACATGCCTGAGGTCCCGGTTATCATTGATCCAGAATGTCAAATTGTTCTGATGAGTTTTTGTGAGAAGACTCAGCAATTTGAATTTCTCCTGCAGGAAGGCTGTCAGGACTGGCAGTTTGTGCATTCAGCACTTGGTCGAATCCAGCCAATTTTGCTGCTTGTTCATTCGGATCACCAGAGCTATGACCAAACAACTTTTCAAGGAGGGAGGGATGTCAGAGCTATCACCAGCTTCTACCGTCACTTTGACAGCATCAAGGTTCGACGATTGCAAATAGGATCCGGGTGGGTTCTCAGCTATGTCGGCTTGGGGACAAGCCGAGTTTCAAGGAGGGAGGGATGTTAGCAACATTGCCTGCGTACAACTAGTTGGGCCGCTGACATGGGCTGGCAACGATGGGCCGAGCTCAAACAATCCGCCAAGAACTATCGCTGCTACATATATCCTCCAGGAGGCGACGAAGCGGATATCCAAGTTGGATCAGGCAAACGGCAACGGCACGGCGGCTTCCTCTCCCACCTGGCTCTCTTCCTCGATCCCCTTTCCTGCTTTTGCCTTTTAGCACAATTGTGCTGTATCCAGAGATTGATGCTCGTTGTAATCGAATCCAGTGATGAATTAGAGAGATTCCTATAGAGTAGTTAACAGTCTTGTGCCCGTAAAGCGTATGAGGAAATTTCTGAATGGGAGCAACTCCCCCTTGTAGACTTTCTTCCCACAAAAACCGATGGTGCACGAAGCGATCTTGTGGGTGCCGTGCAGGGTAAGGAGCGACTCCGACGGCACTGCACCCCTGTACTCCAAAACCCTGAGCTCTGACGAGTCGATGTTCACCCTGACCAGGTTGTGGCAGCACCGTAGAGCGAGTCTATGGAGGTGCTTGTCGAGGACGGTGATCGTGAAATTTTGATCAGGAAGTGGGTCCACGTAATGTCTGTCCGTGTAGCCGCACCTTTCCAGAGTGAGGTCGACTAGACGGGGGCAACCAGATATGGGGCGCTGGATGTTATTGCCGGTGCTCCTGATGGTGCTTAGGAGCAACGTCTCCAGGAACGGCAGGTCGATGAGCTCCGGCGGTTCAACTGAGCAGGCAGCTAGGCAGAGCGTCCGGATGTTGATGCAGCAGAAGAGCTTCCGTGGAAGACTATAATAGTTTGCGTGGTACAGGCTGTACGCGGGGCACTTGTCATCCGAGGGCACGTCGTCGCCGTCGTTCTCGCTGACGTCGTCGTTATAGGGTTCCACGACGTGGTGGTCGCGGAACTCGACGAGCTGAAGGCGCAGGTCGAGGTGGAGTTCCTGCGTGCACCTGTTCAGCACGTGGTAGAGCCACCGGTTCAGCATGGGCTCGTCCCAGCAGTCGTAGCAGCCGAAGTTGACACGGAAGACGCGCGGCGTCGTGTCGCTGCCGCAGCGGCGGCGGCACAGGAGCGCTGCGTTGACCTTGTCCATGAAGTCCCCGTTCATGCTGCGCTTCTCCTTGGAATCGCCGGTGAACGAGTAGTCGTGGTTGTCATGGGCCTCACGCTGCACGAAGGAGATGGTGTCGACGCCGGCGAACGTGTGGCGCCAGCTCTTGCAGAGCGCGGCGGCGCGGCCGGCCTCTTTTATTGGGAGGAACGAGAGGATGCTGCCGAGGACGCCGACCGGCAGGTTGCTCAGCCGGTCTTTGCCGCCTCCATCGCCCGGCGGTGGCTCACGCGGGGAGTTCTTCGGAGCCTCCATCACGGATCGGTCGCCTGTGATTCGATTCGATCTCGCCTGGTTTTTACGATTAGAGCGAGTAATCTATGGACCTATGGTTCCTTTGATCCGTAGTCGGTTCTGTTTCAAGGCAACTTATCTGCTGAAACCCTCTGGTGGTAGGATCCTGATCGGGCACCCAGATCAGAAGTCAAAGGGCACCCAGGCCCAGCCACGTAAACATGTTTTACGTAAATGCTTTTACCGGAAAACCCTCGCATGTTATCCTGGTCGTGCCTCCCTGCGGCCGTTTCGGTGATGGCGGCCGCGACGCGACGCCATCGCCCCTGCAACTGCAAGGCAGACTCAATCATCCATGGATTACACAAATTCCATCACACCGTTTGCACAAAATTATCTGAATTTGCTACGAGCTGAATTCTGAACTTCTTTTTACCAAATGTTTGGAAATATTTGTGCAACTTTTTATATTCAACGCCCCAATTCGTTTGAACACTAACAATTATGTTATTGAGTGCGTTCAGTAAGATTAAGAACAGTCATAAAGAAATCAAAATCTTCTGACTTTCGTTTCAAGAGATAGATCCATGTAAACTTAGAGAAATCATCGATAAATTAACATAATATTTGCATCCACCAAGAGGACTTCCCACACATCGCAGGTTCTAATAGACCTATGGGTGTACATGACTTTTGCTAAAGAAAACGGTGACCGGTGATTCTTGGCTTGCATACATGCATCACAAACCGAATTATTTTTGGATCTACTAACACATGGATGATCAAATGGCTAAATTATTCGTTGCAAAACTTAGTGCGCGGAATGTCCTATGTGACGATGCCAGAGTTCTAGCGATATGGTGGCGGAAAAGGAGAACTTGTGTCGTGGAATTGCACCGAAACCAAACGAAGAATAAAGTCCACCATGTCTACTGCTTTGAGCTAGAACCTTCCTCGTGAGTTGATCCTTCACAAGGAAAAACCAGCGATGATACTCAAGAAAGACATCATTATCTTTGTCTATTACTTTGTGACGAGCTACAGTGTATAAAATGTATCACGTGTCGTTCAACAAGTGGTAGTTTTACAAAATTTGACTCATCAAGTCCCATCAGACCAAACATACACTGCGCCAACTGTGGATTCAGCAGGAAATTTCTACAAGCTGTATCGTGTGGAATAACTTAAGCAATTCATTTTACGAGACAAGATCAAAGAGCATCAAAAATCTTGGCACACTAGTAGCTCAGAAGAAGATCGTCGTTGCTGAACTATTCACCACCCATCCTTCGATTTCGCCCTTGAGTTTCATCTGCGACTCACGCGGCCCACTGGGAAGGACGACACACACTCGTTCCAGCACCATCGTGTTGCAAAGCAGCAGTCTGGCCGCATACCTTTGTGCCTCGTGGCCCTGATAGTGCACCAGGTTGATCTCTCTCACTCGGTTCCGCAAGCTCGGCGGCGAAGCATCCGAAACATCAAACTCATCGCCGCCCAGCTCGCGCCACTCCTCCCAGATGCTGTAAAGGCTCTCCTGCGCGCTTGGCTTCAGGAACAGCGACAAGATCTCAACGCTGGGAGCAAGGTTTCGGATACTGGGTCAAAAAAAATTCCGGAGAGGGCCGGTATTTCCGGTAACCGGGGTTACCGGAAAATACCGGCCGGTAACCGGCCCAATATTTCGGCAAGAATTTAGGATTTAAACTTAAAACATCGAATTTTTTTGAAATTTAAATTTTTCGAGCACAAATTTATTTCAAATTTGACTAATCCGAGATTTTTCATCCGAGATATGCAAATTCCGGGGGGTCCGAGAAATCCGGTTACCAGCCGGTTACCGCGGAATTCCGGCCGGTAACCGAAACCTTGGCTGGGAGCCTGCTGGAGTATCCTCATCAGTGCCTTGATGCTGCCCGTTTGAAGGTACCCTGTGAGCTGGAGGTGCGTGAGGGCCGGAAACAAGGGGAATCGTCCCGTGAAGGCCTCGCTCTCGACGTCTGCACCGAGATGAGTGGACACGAGATGGAGGCGTCTCGTCGTCCCCGCGAACTGCTCGAGGAACCACCTGAACCGGGGCAGCTCCGCCTCGTAAACCATCTTGCCGCAGAAACCGATGGTGCATGAAGAGATGCTCTGCCCGCCGCCGTGCAGGGTCAGGAACGACTCCGCTGGCACGGCGCCCCTGTACTCGAACGCCTTCAGCTCTGACGCGTGGACGCTCACCCGAACTAGGTTGTGGCAGCAGCGTAGAGCGAGCCTACGGAGGCGCTTGTCCAGAACGGTGATGGTGTAGCTTCTGTCAACATCATCGGACGTACTGTAGCTCCAGCGTGAGTTAGGCCTCCTGTAGCCGCACCTTTCCAGCGCGAGGTCGACGAGGCGCGGGCAGGCATAGATGAGCCTTTGGATGGTGTCGCCACAGCCCAAGCCGCCAAAGGGGATGCTGCTCAAGAGCAGCGTCTCGAGAAGAGGGAGGTTGATGCGCTCCGGCGGATCCAGAGGGCAGCCGCCAAGGCAGAGCGTCCTCAGGCCGACGCAGGAGAAGAGCCTCGTCGGAAGCGTGTAAGGATGCGCCTCGTAGCTGCTGTGCGCGCGGCACTCGCCGCCCCCGTAGTCGGCGTGGGGGTGGCCATACAGTGGCACGCCGACTAGGTGCTCGCCCAGGACGGTGAGCTGGAGGCGGAGGTCGAGGTGGAGCTCCTGCTGCTTGCTTCCCCGCTTCAGCAGGTAGGAGAGCCACTGGCTCAACATGGCCTCGTTCCACTCATCCAGCGCAGCGGCGGCGGCAGAGGAGCGCCGCGTTGACGTTGTCGATGAGGTCCCCGTTCTTGCTCCGCCGCTCCGTGGCCTCGAGGCAGAAGGTGTAGTCCTCGCCGCCGTAGTGCGCCACCTGCTCCACGAAGGAAACGGCGTCGACGCCGGCGAACGCGTGGCGGTAGCGCCTGGCGAGCGCGGCGGCGCGGGCTGCCTGCTTGGGGTGGAGGAAAGAGAGGACGTGGCCGAGCACGCCGTCCGGGAGGTGGCTCAGGCGGTCTTGGCCGTGCTGCGGCTGCGCACGCGGCGAGGTCTTCCCCGAAGGCATCATGCACGCGGTGCCCGGTGGTGATCGCGAGCCTTTGATGCGATCGGATCGGATCGAGCAACAAATAACCTTCGCGCTCGGCTGCCGGTGTTTCCTTGATCGTAGCTAGGTCGGTTTATTGGTTCCCTTACTTTCCTTTTGTGAAAGGATTACTGGACCGACTCAACATCGAATTAATCCATATATTGTTGTTAAGCATGTAGACCGGGTAAGCGGATCACTCTCGCCTATCTAGTATCTATCCAATCTCTGGCAAAACGGCGAACGCCAATATCCGATAATAAATCCCTATTACTGCAGCAGATCATCGTTCTGTAACCTAGTGCTCACCACTTTTTCCTTCCATCTCAAGTTCTTGGTCAGAGTGAGAAGCTGCATTGCAGTCCCTCCAAGTAAAATAAAAAATGAATGAGTGTGTAGGAGAAACTAGCGACATTTCAAAAATTGTTTTTTGTACAGTGGGTGCATATACACCTACTACCCGTTATGGATTTCCGAGGAACTAGACACTACTTTAATATAGTAGGAGCTGAGGTTCAAACCCAGACTGCCTAATTCCACCATCTGTGGTGCTAGCCAGTAAGCCCCTGGGTGACTTCCACGCTCCTAGTAAAATAGATTCAATTGGTGGATCTCCTAGCTATTTTTTTTTAAATAATACACGAAAATTAATTAAATCTGGAAATATTACGCTAAATTTTTTTTTTCAAAAATAGAATCCAGTCGGCGTTGCCGAAGCCGACTGCTACTAATCGTTGTTGGCGAAGCCGAGTACGTGCTAATCGTCTTTGGCAAAGACGAGTACGGGTGATTGTCGTTTTCGGCGAAGCCGACAAGCTGACTCCTGCATGGGCCATGCACGCGTCACGTCGCCACCGACGGAGCGACCAGTCGTCCTCGCCCACGCCGATAAGGCGGGCCCTGTCGGCTTCGGCGATGCCGACAAGGGGCGGCAGAGCATCTCGCAGCACGCGCACCCTTCTGCCACCCTTCTCTTCTCTTTCCTTCGGTTCCTCTCTAGCTAGCTCCTCTCTGCACTCATACGAGTTCTTGCTTTCCTCTCTGCACTCTCCACAGAAACCAAATTAAACCAGCCATTTAGACCAATAATCTTCACGTTTGCCACCATTAATCGGTGCTAGAAGGTTGAGGGAAGCTAGGGCAACTCCGATCTCCTGATGGGATAGCTCGTGGTGGTGGTGGTGATGGTTGGCGGGTGGTGGTGGTGGTGATGGTGGTGGTGGTGCTGGAGGGCTGCGTGGTGGTGCTGCTCGTGTTGGTGCACCGGTGATTCGAGACCGCCGGACGCCGTCGCCTCTCACGCTTCTAGGGTATAATTCGATTTATCAAAATTCTAGGGTATGAACTTGTGTTGTTAAAAATAGTTTGTGACGGTAGTAAAAATTGTAGCTATATTTGTAGGTTAATTTGAAAAAATGTAGCTATATTTTTTAGGACTTTATTTATGCGGAGTAATATTAACGATGGTAAAATAGTTTGTGATGGTAGTAAAAATTGTAGCTATATTTGTAGGTTAATTTGAAAAAATGTAGCTTTTTTTTAGGAGTTTATTTATGCGGAGTAATATTAACGATGGTCAATATTTATTTATGTCAGCGGAGATGTCTGATTTAGTGAAGATCAGGTTTTTCTATGGTCCTGGTAGAGTCCAAATGTGTGATACGGGAGCTGATCTGAGTGAGTTTCAGTATATAGATGTCGACCTGCCAGCTGCTGAAACATGGTCTGTAAGTCAGGTAAAAGATTGGTTGGCGGGAAGTTTAGGGCTTGATAGTCAGACACAGACCGTCAGTGTTCATGCTTGGTGGAGTCATTCAAGGACAAATATTTACTTCGTTTTGAAACCACTAGAGTGTGATACTGATTGGGTGCGATGGTTAAAAGGCTGCGCAAAAAGGAATTGCTGTCCTTGTGCCCTAGTTCTTCCCGCCCTGAACGAGGTCACTGCCCCTGACGACGAGTTTAGTGCCCATGAAGGTGAGGGTGCTTATGATCCTGGACATGGAAGTGAAGAGATGGACATGTCTATGTCACATTATGGGTCTGATTTTGGTGGTGGTGGTAACGAGTCGGGGCAGAGCAGTCAAGTACATGGAGGGGACACTGAGGTATATGACAGTGCGGAGGCGGATGGCGACGAGGTAGACGGGCACATGCAGAACGAGATGGAAGATGAAGATGCAGATGGCTATAGTGCTGAAGGCGATGATTCCGATGAGTCAGACGGGGAAGAGAACGAAGATGAGGTACCTAATCCTGCAGCATGGAATCAGGACCACTCTTCGGCGATGACTATAAACGATGGTCATGATTCGGCATGGCAATATCATGAGAACAACATTGCGAAGGGTGCTTTGTATACTGACAAGCAAGCTTTGAGGGATGCAGTCGTTAAATGGGCATTGTCCACCCACAGGGTTATGAGAACTACCGTGTCAAGTCAAAAATATTTGACAATGGAATGCGAGACAATAACTTGTCCCGGCAGGGTGCATGGACATCTCCCAAAGAATGGCTATAGTTGGAGGATAAGTGACTTCGTACCTCACTCCTGTCGAATTGAAAATATCCCTGCAGAGCACCGTAATCTTTCTTCCACGCTTATAGCTCGGTTGCTGTACAGGGAGATAGTGTCCTGCGCATCGATGGAAGTGAGTGCCCTCCAGACAAAAGTGGCTGTCACATTTAAGTACGAAATATCATATGGCAAGGCTTGGAGGGCTAAGCATACGGCGCTTGAGAACAGATTTGGTTCATATTTGGACGCATATGACTCTGTTATCCGGCTGCTGCATACTCTGCAGTACCGGAATCCAGGCACCTATGTAGATATCCAAGATTTGTTCAGGCCAGAGTTCCCAACTGTGAGGGTGCTGCATCGAGTGTTTTTCTCATTCGGCGTATGCATCGAGGCTTTCAGACATTGCCGTCCGGTGATATGTGTAGATGGCACCTTTCTCACAGGCAAGTATAGGGGACAGATCCTGACTGCAATTGGTCAAGACGGTAACAATATGGTTGTGCCCCTCGCATTTGCTTTTGTGGAGAGCGAGAACATTGACAGTTGGACTTGGTTCTTCAGGCAACTGAAAATAGCAGTTGTGAAGGATAAGCCGAACGTGTGCATCCTTCATGACAGGCATGCAGGTATACTCAACGCGATAAAGACACTCACCAATCCTGTGCCTGAGGAACAGACTCCATGGCAGGACATGCAGAGCCGTTGGTGCATGCGCCATCTAGGTGCCAACTTCTTCTCGCAGTTTAGAAATAAGGACCTGATGAACCTATTCAAGAAACTCTGCAAGCAGAACCAAGAATGGAAGTACACGAAGATACGTGAAAGACTTGATTTGTGCACGCAGAGACATGTTCGGGACAGGAAGAGGGCACGAGCAGCAGCTGTTCTTGCACATGCAGAAGCTGTTGCTGCACAACTAGCTACCGGACCACCTGCCGAGGAGGACGAGCCTGTTGGTCTTTGCGACCTACCCGGATTTGACCCGCCTGGAACTAGGAGAAGAGGTGGGAGGACAATTAAAACTTTTCAGCAGTGGATAGAGCATGAACCTTTAGAGAGGTGGTCTTTGTTGCACGACACACATGGAGCAAGATACGGTGTCATGACAACGAACCTGGCTGAAACATACAACTTTGTCCTCAGAGGAAACCGTGCCTTGCCACTAACAGCCATCGTGGAGGGTATTTTCTATGGCACATTGAAATATTTCAGAGATAGACGTGAAAGAGCTGAGAAGCATAATGTGGACAACCCGACCTCGCCTTATTGTGAGAAGGTTACGAAGTACATGAATGAGAAGCTGGCAAAATGTTGCTCCCACAGTGTAACTGCCGTTGGGAATCAAGAAAGGAGATTTGAGGTCCGCTTAGCCCACAACAAGTTCGGATGTGCAAACGAGGTGAGGACGCATGAGGTGAAGATTGGTAATGAGGTTTGGCCAACTTGCGAGTGCACCTGCAACAAACCAAAATTGCTTCACCTTCCTTGCTCCCATGTCCTCGCTGCCTGCAGGCAGTTACGGTTGAACGCAATCTCCTTCGTGTCTCCATATTATATGAAAGAGGCAGTTATCAATACTTGGACAGGTGAGATGATGGGATTTCGATCAATGGGTAACTTCAACACTGTAACCCCTGGTGAGAGGGTGTACATTCCAGCTCCTGAGCTATTGCGTGATGGGGTAGGCAGACGGCAGTGTCGTCGCATCAGGAATGATATGGATGAATCCGAAGCCGGAGGCCGCAGGGTGCAATGCCTTCAATGCAACCAATTTGGCCATAGGGACCCTGATTGTCCCACTTTTCCTGGAGAGAGACCTCCCGTGCGTGCGCGGGGTAACGGGCGTGGGCGAGGACGAAGAGCGAGAGGAAGAAACTAGGTGGCACTATGTTCGAATTTGTATTAAGTGTGGAACTATGTTTGAATTTGTATTAAGTGTGGAACTATGTTTGAATTTGTATTAAGTGTGGAACTATGTTTGAATTTGTATTAAGTGTGGAACTATGTTTGAATTTGTATTAAATGTGATACTAACTCTGGGATTCTAATATGTGCAGTGATGGAGGGAATGTGGTTGCTTGATGCTACCATAGATCGTGGGCACCGTGCTAAGGCATTAGAGGGGAATCCAAGGAAACTTAAGCCCCTAATCACTCGCACGCCTAAGGAAAACTGGAGGATTCACCCGGCGTGGGTACAGAGGTATTGGTCGTATTTATTTATTTTATGGACGCATGTTTTCTATTGTTATGCTAGTGTGCTAAACTAGATTGTTATGTTCTTTTGGATACGCAGGTTGAAATGGGCCGGGCTCTTACCTTTCGCGCGTCTAGTAGAGGCCACTGAAAACTCTACGCGTATGAATATGGACGCATCTTTACTCAGCTGCTTGGTGGACCGATGGAGGCCGGAGACCCACACGTTCCACTTTCGCTGGGGAGAGATGGCTCCTACTCTACAGGATGTATCATTCTTGCTAGGTTTACCTTTGGCGGGTCAGCCTGTTGGACCTTTGGAGAGGCCGGTGAATTGGCAGGACGATTTGATAGCCCGTTTCCAGGGTATTGGTCCACCTTTACAGTATGATTCTCACGGACCCAAGCTTGATTGGTTGGTTGCCTTTCAGGTTAGTTAATGTGTCTCATAATCTGTTATTTCTCATTTGTTGTTATACTAATATTTTTTTTACCATGAATATAGGTCCAGAAATTTCCAGGGTATCCAATCATTTGACACCGATACAACTCAGTCGCGGCTTGGAGGCATACATCATGTGGCTTCTTGGTAAGGTGATGTTCACCGAGAACCATGTCGACACTATTACCGCGCGCTACCTCCCTTTCGCACGGGAGATCGCTGATGCTACTGAGCCGGCGCACATCAGACAGAGGAGTTGGGGTTCGGCTGTCTTAGCGGCTACGTACCGAGCTATGTGCAACGCTTGCATGCTGACTTCAGGTAAGTCAGCCATTCTCGGATGCCCTCTATTTCTGCAGCTGTGGTCGTGGGAGAGGTTCTCTATAGGACGGCCAGCCATATCTGAAGAGCCTTTCCCATTGTGGGAGATCTTTGACGGTGACCACATCGACTTGCCTACTATTGCGACCGTGTATACACGCAACAAGGTACGTATCTTGTTATAATTTAATACATCGACAAACTTACTATTGCGACCGTGTATGAAAAAAACTTGTGTTCTACGCAGAGACACTTTGCTACTGAGCAGACGAAGCAGTGCTACATTGCTTTTAACGAGCAATTTGATATGTACACTTCGGTGATCTGGGAGCCGTACACGGAGGAGCTCATTACGCGAAGATACCCCGGAGGTATTTCTGCTCTCTGCAGACGTGACCAAGCGTATTGGATGACAAAATCGAAGATCATCTTCGATGTCTTCGTGGAGGAGATGTCTCAACAGAGGGTTATGAGGCAATTTGGTCTTCGACAGTTGGTAGAGCCTCCACCAGCAGAGCGTCCCCTCCCAGATGCGCACCACAGGTATGTCGAACGTAGTTTTTGTCCTAAATTGTTCGCACTCAATCAATATTTACTGATAGAACACTCACCCAATTTTTAGGATCTCAAGGAAGGGGATTAGTCGGACCGCGGCAGAGTGGCTACGGAGGCTACAACCTTACGTTTCAGAGTGGGACACTGCGGCGACACGGCTTTGGGTCGAGCCTCTCGGGTTTGATATCACTCTATACAATACCTACTTGCAGAGGTACATGTCCGGAACACGGATACGTATCGTTCTGCACTCTGACCCGGAGGTTATACCTGCCCCTACTACGTGGGATACATACCCGATATATGACACTTCTGCGTCCAGACAGCACGCGGTAATATATTTTCACTAATTCATCTAACTGCTACATGCTTTGACGTATATATATTTAATACTTTTTATTTCTATTGTCAGGCCTATTTGACACAGGAGATTCAGAATGAGGCCGCTCAGTATGGACGTTCTCTTTCCACTGGCCCTCTTTTGGTACCACGGGAGCAGCCGATATCCTGGTTCAGGAGGCTGGAGGGGAAGCTACGGGACGTCTACGCGACACTCACGTGCACCCGCACAGAGGACGTTGTTCGCGACCCGGCAGGACAACGCCCCCCGCGCCCCCTGTCACGACGCCAGCAGCAACAGCGGCAGCAGCAGATGCATCAGGAGCAGCATCAGCACGAGGAGGAGGAGCAGCAGCACGACGACCAGCATCTCCTGCACCAGCACCACGAGCAGCAGCCGCATCACCGACATGAGCCGCGTCCACGTATGTCACCACAGCCCAGGCCACCTCCTCCTGACCAGGCAGGAGGTTCGGCGTGGCAAGGTTACGGTCCCACTTCCAGTTACGAGTATCGGCCACAGTCTCCTCCTGAGTACCGAGGTCCCGCCCCGGATTACGGTACGTATATTGTTTTCATATTTCAATTGGGAGTGCGTATTTCTTATGTACTAATGATTCCATCTGTAGGAGCCTATGGCTATCACACGGCTACGTCCGGACACCAGGCGTCAGGATCTGGATCAGGGTGGGGGAGTGACCAGGAGGCTCGGGCTCACGCGGGGGAGGAAATCTCCAACTGGATGAACATTTTCAACACTCCAGAATTCCCCACGCAGCCGCACATTCAGCAGACTCCTCCACCATACCCCACACAGGGTACACAGGATGACGACGACTTGACAGTGCCTCGTCAAACCCGGGCACCAAACAGGTACGGGAGGACGCCGCCCGTCCAGCCCCCTCCTCGTGATCCTCGGCCACGCAGGCGTCAGTGATATCTTCGGGACATGTTCATATTTATATGTGAGACATATTCATATTTATGTTTGTATGAGACATATTATCTATGTACGAGACATATTCATATTTATGTTTGTATGAGACATATTATCTATGTATGAGACATATTATTATCTATGTACGAGACATATCAGAGGAAAATAAGTTGTACGAGACATATTATTAAACAAACATTGCAACTTACACAGACAGCAAGAAAAGTGGTAGTACCGACAACACAACATAAATTGAAAAAGAAAAGTCATCTACCATCGACACAGCCTCCCGCGTCACTCTTCCCCTTCGACGATGCTGCACCCTTGCCCTTCGACGACGCCGCACCCTTGCCCTTCGACGATGCTTCAGCCTTGCGTTTCGACGACGCTGCACCCTTGCCCTTCGACGCCGCCGCCGCTGCTGCAGCTCTCTTGCTCGCTTCAGTGGGCATGAAGATATCATCTTCGTCCTCGCTCTCCTCGACCCATAACATCGGATGATGAAAAGCATCCAACATATATGCTTCAGTGGGATATGTTAGCTTCTTCTTCTGCCACCTAGCATGCAGCCTCACGAGTTCCTTTTCTATTTCCTTGTAATTCCTCATGGCCACCCATGCCTAGCTAGCTTCGCTGATAGCTCACGAAGATGAGGTGGATGACTAACAATATCTTCGAATGGGATCTCCTTATTGTCTACCTTGAACTCGGCCGTAAACTTCAAAAGGAGTGCCGACATTCCTGCCGGGAAACTACCATCTGAATTGTATCTCGACATGTTCGAGTGAGTGGACTATGCTTACCAACTCGACATCTCCTCCCG
This sequence comes from Poa pratensis, assembly GCA_947311845.1. NCBI lineage: Eukaryota > Viridiplantae > Streptophyta > Magnoliopsida > Poales > Poaceae > Poa > Poa pratensis. The sequence goes on along the minus strand of CAMZMU010000098.1, from coordinate 33,725,715 downwards.
GGGTTTTTATAGGACGAGCACATACCAATTGGCGGGAGAAATAGGCGGGAGCAAGGCTGGCGGGAAAATACAAGGCGGGAGCAAGTTTGGCGGGAAAATACAAGGCGGGAGCAAGTTTGGCGGGAAAATTAGGCACGGCAGAAAAATGGCGGGAGAAAAAAGGCGGGAACAAAATGGCGCGAGAACTATGGCGGGAGAAATATGGCGGGAGAGGAAGGGCGGAATAAAAGCCGGGAGCGCGAAACAAATTTGGATCAGCCAGGAGTTGCATGCACGGCGGAATAAAAGCCGGCAGCGTGGGCGAGCTAATCGTCGTCGGCAAAGACGACTACGAGCTTATCGGCGTCGCCAACACCGAGTACGAGCAAGGTCGTACTGCATACAACTGCATGCATGCATGGAGGGCCCTGTCGGTGTCGCCAACGACGACAAGAGCTAATCGGTTTCGGCGAAGCCGAGTAGCCCTTGTCGGCTTCGGCAACGCCGACTGGATTCTATTTTTGAAAAAAATAAATTTTGCGTAATATTTCCAGAATTAATTAATTTTCGTGTATTATTTAAAAAAAATTAGCGATTTTTTTTAAATAATACACGAAAATTAATTAAATCTGGAAATATTACGCTAATTTTTTTTTTTCAAAAATAGAATCCAGTCGGCGTTGCCGAAGCCGACTGCTACTAATCGTTGTTGGCGAAGCCGAGTACGTGCTAATCGTCTTTGGCAAAGACGAGTACGGTGATTGTCGTTTTCGGCGAAGCCGACAAGCTGACTCCTGCATGGGCCATGCACGCGTCACGTCGCCACCGACGGAGCGACCAGTCGTCCTCGCCCACGCCGATAAGGTGGGCCCTGTCGGCTTCGGCGATGCCGACAAGGGGCGGCAGAGCATCTCGCAGCACGCGCACCCTTCTGCCACCCTTCTCTTCTCTTTCCTTCGGTTCCTCTCTAGCTAGCTCCTCTCTGCACTCATACGAGTTCTTGCTTTCCTCTCTGCACTCTCCACAGAAACCAAATTAAACCAGCCATTTAGACCAATAATCTTCACGTTTGCCACCATTAATCGGTGCTAGAAGGTTGAGGGAAGCTAGGGCAACTCCGATCTCCTGATGGGATAGCTCGTGGTGGTGGTGGTGATGGTTGGCGGGTGGTGGTGGTGGTGATGGTGGTGGTGGTGCTGGAGGGCTGCGTGGTGGTGCTGGAGGGCTGCATTGTGGTGGTGCTGCTCGTGTTGGTGCACCGGTGATTCGAGACCGCCGGACGCCGTCGCCTCTCACGCTTCTAGGGTATAATTCGATTTATCAAAATTCTAGGGTATGAACTTGTGTTGTTAAAAATAGTTTGTGACGGTAGTAAAAATTGTAGCTATATTTGTAGGTTAATTTGAAAAAATGTAGCTATATTTTTTAGGACTTTATTTATGCGGAGTAATATTAACGATGGTAAAATAGTTTGTGACGGTAGTAAAAATTGTAGCTATATTTGTAGGTTAATTTGAAAAAATGTAGCTTTTTTTTAGGAGTTTATTTATGCGGAGTAATATTAACGATGGTCAATATTTATTTATGTCAGCGGAGATGTCTGATTTAGTGAAGATCAGGTTTTTCTATGGTCCTGGTAGAGTCCAAATGTGTGATACGGGAGCTGATCTGAGTGAGTTTCAGTATATAGATGTCGACCTGCCAGCTGCTGAAACATGGTCTGTAAGTCAGGTAAAAGATTGGTTGGCGGGAAGTTTAGGGCTTGATAGTCAGACACAGACCGTCAGTGTTCATGCTTGGTGGAGTCATTCAAGGACAAATATTTACTTCGTTTTGAAACCACTAGAGTGTGATACTGATTGGGTGCGATGGTTAAAAGGCTGCGCAAAAAGGAATTGCTGTCCTTGTGCCCTAGTTCTTCCCGCCCTGAACGAGGTCACTGCCCCTGACGACGAGTTTAGTGCCCATGAAGGTGAGGGTGCTTATGATCCTGGACATGGAAGTGAAGAGATGGACATGTCTATGTCACATTATGGGTCTGATTTTGGTGGTGGTGGTAACGAGTCGGGGCAGAGCAGTCAAGTACATGGAGGGGACACTGAGGTATATGACAGTGCGGAGGCGGATGGCGACGAGGTAGACGGGCACATGCAGAACGAGATGGAAGATGAAGATGCAGATGGCTATAGTGCTGAAGGCGATGATTCCGATGAGTCAGACGGGGAAGAGAACGAAGATGAGGTACCTAATCCTGCAGCATGGAATCAGGACCACTCTTCGGCGATGACTATAAACGATGGTCATGATTCGGCATGGCAATATCATGAGAACAACATTGCGAAGGGTGCTTTGTATACTGACAAGCAAGCTTTGAGGGATGCAGTCGTTAAATGGGCATTGTCCACCCACAGGGTTATGAGAACTACCGTGTCAAGTCAAAAATATTTGACAATGGAATGCGAGACAATAACTTGTCCCGGCAGGGTGCATGGACATCTCCCAAAGAATGGCTATAGTTGGAGGATAAGTGACTTCGTACCTCACTCCTGTCGAATTGAAAATATCCCTGCAGAGCACCGTAATCTTTCTTCCACGCTTATAGCTCGGTTGCTGTACAGGGAGATAGTGTCCTGCGCATCGATGGAAGTGAGTGCCCTCCAGACAAAAGTGGCTGTCACATTTAAGTACGAAATATCATATGGCAAGGCTTGGAGGGCTAAGCATACGGCGCTTGAGAACAGATTTGGTTCATATTTGGACGCATATGACTCTGTTATCCGGCTGCTGCATACTCTGCAGTACCGGAATCCAGGCACCTATGTAGATATCCAAGATTTGTTCAGGCCAGAGTTCCCAACTGTGAGGGTGCTGCATCGAGTGTTTTTCTCATTCGGCGTATGCATCGAGGCTTTCAGACATTGCCGTCCGGTGATATGTGTAGATGGCACCTTTCTCACAGGCAAGTATAGGGGACAGATCCTGACTGCAATTGGTCAAGACGGTAACAATATGGTTGTGCCCCTCGCATTTGCTTTTGTGGAGAGCGAGAACATTGACAGTTGGACTTGGTTCTTCAGGCAACTGAAAATAGCAGTTGTGAAGGATAAGCCGAACGTGTGCATCCTTCATGACAGGCATGCAGGTATACTCAACGCGATAAAGACACTCACCAATCCTGTGCCTGAGGAACAGACTCCATGGCAGGACATGCAGAGCCGTTGGTGCATGCGCCATCTAGGTGCCAACTTCTTCTCGCAGTTTAGAAATAAGGACCTGATGAACCTATTCAAGAAACTCTGCAAGCAGAACCAAGAATGGAAGTACACGAAGATACGTGAAAGACTTGATTTGTGCACGCAGAGACATGTTCGGGACAGGAAGAGGGCACGAGCAGCAGCTGTTCTTGCACATGCAGAAGCTGTTGCTGCACAACTAGCTACCGGACCACCTGCCGAGGAGGACGAGCCTGTTGGTCTTTGCGACCTACCCGGATTTGACCCGCCTGGAACTAGGAGAAGAGGTGGGAGGACAATTAAAACTTTTCAGCAGTGGATAGAGCATGAACCTTTAGAGAGGTGGTCTTTGTTGCACGACACACATGGAGCAAGATACGGTGTCATGACAACGAACCTGGCTGAAACATACAACTTTGTCCTCAGAGGAAACCGTGCCTTGCCACTAACAGCCATCGTGGAGGGTATTTTCTATGGCACATTGAAATATTTCAGAGATAGACGTGAAAGAGCTGAGAAGCATAATGTGGACAACCCGACCTCGCCTTATTGTGAGAAGGTTACGAAGTACATGAATGAGAAGCTGGCAAAATGTTGCTCCCACAGTGTAACTGCCGTTGGGAATCAAGAAAGGAGATTTGAGGTCCGCTTAGCCCACAACAAGTTCGGATGTGCAAACGAGGTGAGGACGCATGAGGTGAAGATTGGTAATGAGGTTTGGCCAACTTGCGAGTGCACCTGCAACAAACCAAAATTGCTTCACCTTCCTTGCTCCCATGTCCTCGCTGCCTGCAGGCAGTTACGGTTGAACGCAATCTCCTTCGTGTCTCCATATTATATGAAAGAGGCAGTTATCAATACTTGGACAGGTGAGATGATGGGATTTCGATCAATGGGTAACTTCAACACTGTAACCCCTGGTGAGAGGGTGTACATTCCAGCTCCTGAGCTATTGCGTGATGGGGTAGGCAGACGGCAGTGTCGTCGCATCAGGAATGATATGGATGAATCCGAAGCCGGAGGCCCAGGGTGCAATGCCTTCAATGCAACCAATTTGGCCATAGGGACCCTGATTGTCCCACTTTTCCTGGAGAGAGACCTCCCGTGCGTGCGCGGGGTAACGGGCGTGGGCGAGGACGAAGAGCGAGAGGAAGAAACTAGGTGGCACTATGTTCGAATTTGTATTAAGTGTGGAACTATGTTTGAATTTGTATTAAGTGTGGAACTATGTTTGAATTTGTATTAAGTGTGGAACTATGTTTGAATTTGTATTAAGTGTGGAACTATGTTTGAATTTGTATTAAGTGTGGAACTATGTTTGAATTTGTATTAAATGTGTCACATTGTTTGAATTTGTATTAAATGTGATACTAACTCTGGGATTCTAATATGTGCAGTGATGGAGGGAATGTGGTTGCTTGATGCTACCATAGATCGTGGGCACCGTGCTAAGGCATTAGAGGGGAATCCAAGGAAACTTAAGCCCCTAATCACTCGCACGCCTAAGGAAAACTGGAGGATTCACCCGGCGTGGGTACAGAGGTATTGGTCGTATTTATTTATTTTATGGACGCATGTTTTCTATTGTTATGCTAGTGTGCTAAACTAGATTGTTATGTTCTTTTGGATACGCAGGTTGAAATGGGCCGGGCTCTTACCTTTCGCGCGTCTAGTAGAGGCCACTGAAACTCTACGCGTATGAATATGGACGCATCTTTACTCAGCTGCTTGGTGGACCGATGGAGGCCGGAGACCCACACGTTCCACTTTCGCTGGGGAGAGATGGCTCCTACTCTACAGGATGTATCATTCTTGCTAGGTTTACCTTTGGCGGGTCAGCCTGTTGGACCTTTGGAGAGGCCGGTGAATTGGCAGGACGATTTGATAGCCCGTTTCCAGGGTATTGGTCCACCTTTACAGTATGATTCTCACGGACCCAAGCTTGATTGGTTGGTTGCCTTTCAGGTTAGTTAATGTGTCTCATAATCTGTTATTTCTCATTTGTTGTTATACTAATATTTTTTTTACCATGAATATAGGTCCAGAAATTTCCAGGGTATCCAGATCATTTGACACCGATACAACTCAGTCGCGGCTTGGAGGCATACATCATGTGGCTTCTTGGTAAGGTGATGTTCACCGAGAACCATGTCGACACTATTACCGCGCGCTACCTCCCTTTCGCACGGGAGATCGCTGATGCTACTGAGCCGGCGCACATCAGACAGAGGAGTTGGGGTTCGGCTGTCTTAGCGGCTACGTACCGAGCTATGTGCAACGCTTGCATGCTGACTTCAGGTAAGTCAGCCATTCTCGGATGCCCTCTATTTCTGCAGCTGTGGTCGTGGGAGAGGTTCTCTATAGGACGGCCAGCCATATCTGAAGAGCCTTTCCCATTGTGGGAGATCTTTGACGGTGACCACATCGACTTGCCTACTATTGCGACCGTGTATACACGCAACAAGGTACGTATCTTGTTATAATTTAATACATCGACAAACTTACTATTGCGACCGTGTATGAAAAAAACTTGTGTTCTACGCAGAGACACTTTGCTACTGAGCAGACGAAGCAGTGCTACATTGCTTTTAACGAGCAATTTGATATGTACACTTCGGTGATCTGGGAGCCGTACACGGAGGAGCTCATTACGCGAAGATACCCCGGAGGTATTTCTGCTCTCTGCAGACGTGACCAAGCGTATTGGATGACAAAATCGAAGATCATCTTCGATGTCTTCGTGGAGGAGATGTCTCAACAGAGGGTTATGAGGCAATTTGGTCTTCGACAGTTGGTAGAGCCTCCACCAGCAGAGCGTCCCCTCCCAGATGCGCACCACAGGTATGTCGAACGTAGTTTTTGTCCTAAATTGTTCGCACTCAATCAATATTTACTGATAGAACACTCACCCAATTTTTAGGATCTCAAGGAAGGGGATTAGTCGGACCGCGGCAGAGTGGCTACGGAGGCTACAACCTTACGTTTCAGAGTGGGACACTGCGGCGACACGGCTTTGGGTCGAGCCTCTCGGGTTTGATATCACTCTATACAATACCTACTTGCAGAGGTACATGTCCGGAACACGGATACGTATCGTTCTGCACTCTGACCCGGAGGTTATACCTGCCCCTACTACGTGGGATACATACCCGATATATGACACTTCTGCGTCCAGACAGCACGCGGTAATATATTTTCACTAATTCATCTAACTGCTACATGCTTTGACGTATATATATTTAATACTTTTTATTTCTATTGTCAGGCCTATTTGACACAGGAGATTCAGAATGAGGCCGCTCAGTATGGACGTTCTCTTTCCACTGGCCCTCTTTTGGTACCACGGGAGCAGCCGATATCCTGGTTCAGGAGGCTGGAGGGGAAGCTACGGGACGTCTACGCGACACTCACGTGCACCCGCACAGAGGACGTTGTTCGCGACCCGGCAGGACAACGCCCCCCGCGCCCCCTGTCACGACGCCAGCAGCAACAGCGGCAGCAGCAGATGCATCAGGAGCAGCATCAGCACGAGGAGGAGGAGCAGCAGCACGACGACCAGCATCTCCTGCACCAGCACCACGAGCAGCAGCCGCATCACCGACATGAGCCGCGTCCACGTATGTCACCACAGCCCAGGCCACCTCCTCCTGACCAGGCAGGAGGTTCGGCGTGGCAAGGTTACGGTCCCACTTCCAGTTACGAGTATCGGCCACAGTCTCCTCCTCAGTACCGAGGTCCCGCCCCGGATTACGGTACGTATATTGTTTTCATATTTCAATTGGGAGTGCGTATTTCTTATGTACTAATGATTCCATCTGTAGGAGCCTATGGCTATCACACGGCTACGTCCGGACACCAGGCGTCAGGATCTGGATCAGGGTGGGGGAGTGACCAGGAGGCTCGGGCTCACGCGGGGGAGGAAATCTCCAACTGGATGAACATTTTCAACACTCCAGAATTCCCCACGCAGCCGCACATTCAGCAGACTCCTCCACCATACCCCACACAGGGTACACAGGATGACGACGACTTGACAGTGCCTCGTCAAACCCGGGCACCAAACAGGTACGGGAGGACGCCGCCCGTCCAGCCCCTCCTCGTGATCCTCGGCCACGCAGGCGTCAGTGATATCTTCGGGACATATTCGTGATCCTCCGCGTCGTGGCAGACGTCGTTGAGACTTGTCTATCTACGCACGAGACATATTATTATCTATGTATGAGACATATTTATGTTCGTATGTACGACACATATTATTATCTATGTACGAGACATATTATTATCTATGTACGAAACATTCCACATTGCATAAATTAATTTAACATACAGCACTACACGTCCACGTTACAACTTCACTACTTCTAAACACTGCATAGAACAACTACTGGTACAAATATTACATGCAACTCAACGATAACTAATTCGAATCAACGACTTCACTTCCCTCTGCCACGTGCTCGTGTTGGAGGCATGAAGTCGTCATCACTATTTTCATCGACGACAGCCTTGGATGCACCAACACTCTTCAACTTACGTCTAGAGTTAGCTCGTTTAGGAGGCATGAAATCATCATCACTATCATCTTGAACGGCTTTCTTGGATGATCCACCACTCTTCGCCTTTGATATAGCCCTCTTCACTGTTTCAGCGTGAAGGAGATTTCCAGGCCCATCAGGACATGCGCCAAAAAGCATTTCCATCCAACCAAAATGAGGGATCTCTTTGTTCACAAACTGTCCATCGGCAGGCCAGTGCTGGACATTCACAAAATCAGGGAAAAAAGTTAGTACGATAACACTAGATTCTAACATAATATAAATTCGGTACTCAGTTACCTTCACGTGAAATGCATAGGCCTCTGGCGAAAAATGGATTATCTTTGACTTAGGTGTCATAGGCATGTCCCTAAGCCCCGCCTCAATAGCTTTTAGCTCATTAATTCTCTGCCACTTCCACCGCCACCCATCAATTTCATCTGAAATTTCTTCAGGGGTCATCTGGATTTTGTTTTTTTTGGCTATAATTTCTCCCACCTCACGAATGTTGCCCCACTCACTAATTAGCTCCCTATAACAGCTCTTCGGCCTACCCTCCCTAATACTACCTTCAGTCCATATTGCGGCGTGATACAAAACACACCACGACCTATGCTCCGAACTAGGACCCGAACTACCAGACATCGTTCCTATCCGACTGAGGAAATAACCACGCACCACACCCCTCCTCCATCACCAAATCTACTGGGGTATATATATAGGCTCACCCGGGAGAAGAAGAGCGGGAGAAAAATGGCGGGAGAATAAAGGCGGGAGAAAAAAGGCGGGAGGAAAATGGTGGGAACAAAATGGCGCGAGAACTATGGCGGGAGAAATATGGCGGGAGAGGAAGGGCGGAATAAAAGCCGGGAGCGCGAAACAAATTCGGATCAGGAGTTGCATGCACGGCGGAATAAAAGCCGGCAGTGAGAGCTAGGAAAAATAGCTAATCGTTGTTGCCAAAGACGACTACGAGCTAATCGTTGTTGCTAAAGACGAGTACGAGCTTGTACGTACTGTACGTACTGCATGCAGCTTGCATGCATGCATGGATGGACTTGTCGGCGTTGCCACTTCGGCGCGACCGACTGGATTCTATTTTTGAAAAAAATAAAATTTGCGTAATATTTCCGGAATTAATTAATTTTCGTGTATTATTTAAATAAAATTAGCACGCGTGCATGGCCCATGCAGGAGTCAGCTTGTCGGCTTGGCCGAAAACGACAATCACCCGTACTCGTCTTTGCCAAAGACGATTAGCACGTACTCGGCTTCGCCAACAACGATTAGTAGCAGTCGGCTTCGGCAACGCCGACTGGATTCTATTTTTGAAAAAAAAAAATTTAGCGTAATATTTCCAGATTTAATTAATTTTCGTGTATTATTTTAAAAAAATTAGCCATGATTCGGCATGGCAATATCATGAGAACAACATTGCGAAGGGTGCTTTGTATACTGACAAGCAAGCTTTAAGGGATGCAGTCGTTAAATGGGCATTGTCCACCCTCAGGGTTATGAGAACTACCGTGTCAAGTCAAAAATATTTGACAATGGAATGCGAGACAATAACTTGTCCCGGCAGGGTGCATGGACATCTCCCAAAGAATGGCTATAGTTGGAGGATAAGTGACTTCGTACCTCACTCCTGTCGAATTGAAAATATCCCTGCAGAGCACCGTAATCTTTCTTCCACGCTTATAGCTCGGTTGCTGTACAGGGAGATAGTGTCCTGCGCATCGATGGAAGTGAGTGCCCTCCAGACAAAAGTGGCTGTCACATTTAAGTACGAAATATCATATGGCAAGGCTTGGAGGGCTAAGCATACGGCGCTTGAGAACAGATTTGGTTCATATTTGGACGCATATGACTCTGTTATCCGGCTGCTGCATACTCTGCAGTACCGGAATCCAGGCACCTATGTAGATATCCAAGATTTGTTCAGGCCAGAGTTCCCAACTGTGAGGGTGCTGCATCGAGTGTTTTTCTCATTCGGCGTATGCATCGAGGCTTTCAGACATTGCCGTCCGGTGATATGTGTAGATGGCACCTTTCTCACAGGCAAGTATAGGGGACAGATCCTGACTGCAATTGGTCAAGACGGTAACAATATGGTTGTGCCCCTCGCATTTGCTTTTGTGGAGAGCGAGAACATTGACAGTTGGACTTGGTTCTTCAGGCAACTGAAAATAGCAGTTGTGAAGGATAAGCCGAACGTGTGCATCCTTCATGACAGGCATGCAGGTATACTCAACGCGATAAAGACACTCACCAATCCTGTGCCTGAGGAACAGACTCCATGGCAGGACATGCAGAGCCGTTGGTGCATGCGCCATCTAGGTGCCAACTTCTTCTCGCAGTTTAGAAATAAGGACCTGATGAACCTATTCAAGAAACTCTGCAAGCAGAACCAAGAATGGAAGTACACGAAGATACGTGAAAGACTTGATTTGTGCACGCAGAGACATGTTCGGGACAGGAAGAGGGCACGAGCAGCAGCTGTTCTTGCACATGCAGAAGCTGTTGCTGCACAACTAGCTACCGGACCACCTGCCGAGGAGGACGAGCCTGTTGGTCTTTGCGACCTACCCGGATTTGACCCGCCTGGAACTAGGAGAAGAGGTGGGAGGACAATTAAAACTTTTCAGCAGTGGATAGAGCATGAACCTTTAGAGAGGTGGTCTTTGTTGCACGACACACATGGAGCAAGATACGGTGTCATGACAACGAACCTGGCTGAAACATACAACTTTGTCCTCAGAGGAAACCGTGCCTTGCCACTAACAGCCATCGTGGAGGGTATTTTCTATGGCACATTGAAATATTTCAGAGATAGACGTGAAAGAGCTGAGAAGCATAATGTGGACAACCCGACCTCGCCTTATTGTGAGAAGGTTACGAAGTACATGAATGAGAAGCTGGCAAAATGTTGCTCCCACAGTGTAACTGCCGTTGGGAATCAAGAAAGGAGATTTGAGGTCCGCTTAGCCCACAACAAGTTCGGATGTGCAAACGAGGTGAGGACGCATGAGGTGAAGATTGGTAATGAGGTTTGGCCAACTTGCGAGTGCACCTGCAACAAACCAAAATTGCTTCACCTTCCTTGCTCCCATGTCCTCGCTGCCTGCAGGCAGTTACGGTTGAACGCAATCTCCTTCGTGTCTCCATATTATATGAAAGAGGCAGTTATCAATACTTGGACAGGTGAGATGATGGGATTTCGATCAATGGGTAACTTCAACACTGTAACCCCTGGTGAGAGGGTGTACATTCCAGCTCCTGAGCTATTGCGTGATGGGGTAGGCAGACGGCAGTGTCGTCGCATCAGGAATGATATGGATGAATCCGAAGCCGGAGGCCGCAGGGTGCAATGCCTTCAATGCAACCAATTTGGCCATAGGGACCCTGATTGTCCCACTTTTCCTGGAGAGAGACCTCCCGTGCGTGCGCGGGGTAACGGACGTGGGCGAGGACGAAGAGCGAGAGGAAGAAACTAGGTGGCACTATGTTCGAATTTGTATTAAGTGTGGAACTATGTTTGAATTTGTATTAAGTGTGGAACTATGTTTGAATTTGTATTAAGTGTGGAACTATGTTTGAATTTGTATTAAGTGTGGAACTATGTTTGAATTTGTATTAAATGTGTCACATTGTTTGAATTTGTATTAAATGTGATACTAACTCTGGGATTCTAATATGTGCAGTGATGGAGGGAATGTGGTTGCTTGATGCTACCATAGATCGTGGGCACCGTGCTAAGGCATTAGAGGGGAATCCAAGGAAACTTAAGCCCCTAATCACTCGCACGCCTAAGGAAAACTGGAGGATTCACCCGGCGTGGGTACAGAGGTATTGGTCGTATTTATTTATTTTATGGACGCATGTTTTCTATTGTTATGCTAGTGTGCTAAACTAGATTGTTATGTTCTTTTGGATACGCAGGTTGAAATGGGCCGGGCTCTTACCTTTCGCGCGTCTAGTAGAGGGCACTGAAAACTCTACGCGTATGAATATGGACGCATCTTTACTCAGCTGCTTGGTGGACCGATGGAGGCCGGAGACCCACACGTTCCACTTTCGCTGGGGAGAGATGGCTCCTACTGTACATGCTCCAATTGATGGCTCCTACGCTGGGGAGAGATGTCAATAAATATGCTTGCACTCTCGCTACCAGAGGCACAACATTCGAGCATGTACAGTTTTGGTCAAAATCGAGTGCTAAGAATTCTTAAACCCAACTCTAGCCATTGCAGCACTATGGTGCCACGAAGAAAGCTTGAAGTTTTCTTAATCAGGTGTTGCATTTATATTAGAGAGTGACTAATTCTCGGTCGACTGAGAATTAACTTAATTCTCGGTCCGGTGACGTCATCAAATCTGAGTTGCAAACCCATGTTACAACTCATGACTAGCACGAATCACAAATGAATCCAACGGTCCAGGGCATTTTTGTAGTTACAACCTATGTGCAGGTAGTAAATCTCACTTGAAAGCCCATGTGCAACTGCAAAAAATTTAGTTGCAACTCATGTTATAACACATGGCTAACACGAATCACAATGCGGTTGAAAATAAGCAAAACCGTTTATATTTAAATCTCAAATACCAATAGGTTCATAGTAAACACCTCTGGTACACCTAAGCCTAGTTTTACACGAATTAATCATGTGGACTATTATGTTGGAAAAAAGGGAGAAGTTTTACATAAATGACAATGTGTATTCTGTTGTTGAGTAATATATTTCTCTTTTCCCCTAAAAGATCCAAGAGTTCATAAAGTGTATTGTATAATTATATTTCTTACTTTTTTATGTGGATACATATTTGTTTGGTGTAATAAGAGTCAAAAAGGCTCTGGCGCCCATGGTTTATAACAGCCAATGATGATAAACAAGTACGAGGCTCAGGTGGCGAGGGAGCTCCATTGCAAGGCCGTGAGTTTGAATGAGTGATTAGTGTGGTGACGAACTCCCATCAAATGTCCACGATGGCAGAGAGCTCGATGATAGCAGATTCCAAAGTAGTGTGGATTCGATGGAGGCAAGAACTTTGAGAAGACGACTATATTTGTTTCTAAATGTTCGAAAAATATGTACTTATAGTGTATAAACGGTTAAAGAGCATATTATTTATATATTTTTTGTAGATTCATTAGTGTACATTTCCATATTTGTATATAATTTTCACACTATATCTTCTGAATTAGGAAGAATTATACCTTTATAAACTCTTGTGCTAGCAAATTTTATTTAATTTCTTTTCAAAAAAATAAATATTTAATTTATATTAGTCAATTAATACGTATGCGAGATTGTAATGTTAAATAATTCATTGCCACCTACATGATTGTAAGCCGCATATTGATTCAATCTCTATTTATGCTTTTAAATAAGATAAACGCATATACATATTCCTAAGATTATATGTAAATTGCACGTGCACGACCACGAGTACTAGTACCATAAATATTCGCCCCAGGAAACATAAATTACCCTTAATTTCCACCACTACGTGGAGCTTACAGAATCATCTTGCGAGGCAAACTCCGAGCAAGATAATATCAAGGAATCAGATAAAGAGGGAATTTTGGAAACAAGAGTTACATTAACAAATAGTCTCTCCTTGGAATGAGAGAGTAGACACCACCTTACAAGAAAATTGTGTTTGTTGACGTGTTCACCACCCAGTTTTTTATTTCGTTTGTCAGCGTCGTCTTCGTCTGTAACTCACGTGGCCCCTTTGGGAAGACAACGCACACTCGTTCGAGTACCATTGCATTGCAGAGCAGCAGCTTGGCCACATTCCTTTGTGTTTTGTGACCCTGATAGTGCACCAGGTTGATCTCCCTCAGCCTATTCCGCAAGCACGGGGTCGAAACATCCAGAGCCCCTAACTCACCGCCGAACTTGTGCGAGTGAACCAAGACGCTGTGCAACCTCTCCTTATAACTTGGCTTCATAAACAGCGACAAAACCTCAATGCTCGGAGCCTGCTCGAGTATCCTGATCATCGCCTCAATGCTGCCTCTTTGAAGGTATCCCGTCAGCTCAAGCCACCTGAGGCTCGGAAACGAGGGGAATCCCGGGAAGGATTCGCCCTGGATGCTTGCACCGAGATGAGTGGACACAAGATGCAGGTGCGTCGTGCCCGTAAAATGATCCATGAACTTTCTGAGCCGGGGCAACTCCTCCCTGTAAACCTTCTTGCCGCAGATACCGATGGTGCACGACGAGATCTTGTGGGCGCCGTGCAGGGTCAGAAACGACTCTGCGGGCACGGCGCCCCTGTACTCGAACACCCTCAGCTCTGATGCGTCGACGCTCACCCTGACCAGGTTGTGGCAGCACCGTATGGCGAGTTTACGGAGGGGCTTATCGAGAACGGTGATCGTGTAACTTCTGTCGAGGGCTCGAGGCCAGGATCTTCTTTATGTAACTTCCGATAGTATTTGCTTTCTCCGTGTAGCCGCAGCTTTCCAGCGTGAGGTGGACGAGGCGTGGGCAGGCAGAGATGAGGCGTCGGATGCTGTCGCCGCAGGGCGGGTAGCTACTGATGGTGCTCAGGAGCAGGGTCTCGAGGAGAGGCAGGTGGATGCGCTTGGGTGGATCCAGCACGCAGCCGCCCAGGCAGAGCGTCCGCAGGGCGGCGCGGGAGAAGAGCCCCGTCGGAAGCGTGTAACTGTGCCGGCGCGCCGTGTAAGGGTCGTCTTTGTAGGGGATACGGGCGGGGCACTCTCCGTCATCGTCATCCTCATGGTCATCGTCGTCGTCATCACGACGAACGGGCTTGCCGACGAGATGCTCGCCTAAGACGGCGGCCTGGAGGCGCAGGTCGAGGTGGGTCAGCGCCTCCTGCTGCCCCATGCTGCTCCGGGTTTCAGCAGGTAGCGCAGCCACTGGCTGACCATGGCGCCGTCCCAGCGGTCGTAGCGGCCGAAGTGGACGCGGAAGGAGCGGGGCGGCGCCGTGTCGCGGTGGCCGGCGCAGCGGCGGCGGCAGAGCAGCGCTGCGTTGACGTCGTCGATGAGGTCCCCGTTGCTGCTCCGCTGCTCCGATGAATTCCGGCGGAAGGTGTAGTCGTCGTAGTAGTAGATCGGCTCCTCGAGATCCACGAAGGAGACGGCTTCGACGTCGGCAAAGGTGCGGCGCCATCGGCGGGAGAGGACGGCGGCGCGGGCGGCCTCCTTTGTTGGGAGGCAGGAGAGGATGTTGCCGAGGACGCCGTCCGGCAGGTCGCTCAGCCGGTCTGTGCCGCCGGAAACCATCGTCACGTAGGTTACGCCCGGTCCGGGTTCACAACTTACGATCGGATCGAGCGAAAAAAACCTTGTAGTCGGTTGTTCCTTAATCATAGGTCGGTTCGACTAAAAAAACGTCAAAACACAATATACATGTTCGTACCTATGATTTGTCCTTATTACTCAACTAGTGATATGAGGGCGTCTCAGCAGCTCGAACTCAAGGAAAACAGATCGACTCAACTGAATTCCCTTGATGCCGATGATATACGAGTGCTTGCACTCTGCTCAACAGAGGCAGCACCAGTTGCAGCAACACAAATACACAATAGCCACAAATTTTGGTCACATAAACCATCCATGTTTATTCCATTGTTCGCTTATTAAGGTGCACCATCTTATTTCCCACTAGTCCATTTATATTACAAAACTAGCTCCAAACTCACTATTGCGTCTGAATGCTTACAAGTGATCTTCAACTGCTTGAGTTTCTCTTTCGAAGCCCAGCCTGGTTGCTATTTCTCCTCATGTAAATTTTAGGAACTGCAGAGGATGTTGAATTTGCTCTACCTTCAGCCGTATTGCCATTTTCTTGCTCTGCCACATCTTGTTCAGTCACCAGACCAGTCCTGCCGCTCCTCCTCGACAAAGGGCTCCTCGCAAGGTCGCTCTTGTTGTCCACTTCGAGGGTTACCGTAGCATGCTTCTCCATGTCATGATACTCTAATGCCTTTTCCTCCGACATTTGTTCTCCAGTTACGGTACCCAATTTCTTTTCACCGCAACATGCGCTGTCTTCTTATCTGAACTCTTGGCGCAATCTGGAGTTGATTCATTCGTTTGCTTAGGTATTTTCCGTGGCCTCCCTCTTGGTCGCTTGGTAGTCTCTGAACTAACTGGCTCTTTGCCTGTCGCTTCCATGGTATTGACCTCCTTCTCTTTCGGTTCAGACCGAGGATTCATGGTAGCAGAGGTGCCACCTTGAGCTGCAACATGGCAAAGTAGAGCCATCAGGTACAATAAAGCGGGAAAACACAACGCGCCATATTCAGCTATAGACCTATAGTTATTGAAGCTTAAACGGATTTTGCTGTCTTACAGATCTATACGAACTTTTCTTTTAAAGAGCACCACTATACTACTATAACACACAAAGCCCTGTGTACTTTTTGTTCTTTGTTTCCGCCTATGTCTCATTTGCGAGACTAGGCGTGCCAATGTACATAAACACTCTATTTCTACCTAATCGAAAGGCAATACGACTGCTGGTTCCTCAAAAAAAAAGCCCTGTGCAGATACGAAACTGTTGTCTGTGTCATCTCCAGCCTGCTATAGTCTACTGGTCATGCTTCAGGAATCAGTTGACCAGAATTTCAAATTTCTATAGAACCCTAAAAACAAGATAAGTTTTATGCTTTGCATATATGTTTAATTACAGTATTGACAAAATGGAGAACGAGCACCAAACTTGTAAGCCTTTTGTGGACAAGAAAAGCAGGAGCAAAAAAGAGTTTGATCTATCATGCTCACCGGATAATCAAGGTTAACCAATAATATCGTTGTATTTCCATCTAGGATTTTACATTTTCTGTTACCTTAGATCTTCAACGTTGTTAGGTTTGACATTTACATTTTGGTTGTCGATATTTAAGATTCACTAGTTGTATAACAAAGCTTCAGAAATAAGACCACTACTGTAGAGACCAAGGCCAAACATATCACGAAGGAGCGAAACTACCATAGAAGTAGAACATGTCCAGATTCCAAATCCAAAAGTTGTAAACATTGTAGCCTATGTATTTCAAATATCTTATCTACAGAAATTTAAACCAAAACATCACTCACAAGAGTGTAAAAACCAAAACATCACTCAGAAGAGTGTAACATGTGCTATTAGCATTGCTCGGGACCCTTTTAAGCATGAGCTCAGCAAGCATATTGGTGTGATGCTTCCTTCCTGAGGCCTCATGTGCAAGATCAGGTGTTTGCTCCTCAGCATGTGCCTTGCGAGCTTTAGTTGGTAGATTTATGCACGAAGGCCCGGACAAGAGCACACCACAACTTTTACCTCTCCAAACTCAGTGTTGTTCATCACGCATGAGTTTGAGGGGGGTTGTATATACTTCCATATATTGTATATTTACTGCACTTGTACGTGTATATGCACCGGCTTATGGCCTCGTGGAAATATAAGTTGCATATTTCCTAACACTTACATTACACTATCGTACGTCCATAATATACAATACTTGACTATTTTAATCCCAGGTACAAACTGAACTCACACATGCTCATGTCATGTACTCTATGAACATAGCATCTGAGCATGTTCCTTGGCTCCTAAATATTCAGCTGAGCATGGCATGCAAAAGTACTCTATAAATATATCTCAAGTACTCTAATAAATTAAGACAGAATTGCAAGGTACAGTATTTTTGAACTACGAGAGATAAAGCTCAGGCATCCAGCTATAATGAAGTCCTCACTGCTTGCTGATGAGGCCAACCGCATCTAAGTGACCAGATTTCATGACACGTAGCATTCCAAATGAGATATTGATGCATAAACAAGCAAGGGCATATTGTAGGCTGATATCATAAAAAGCTAATTAGCATTCAGTACAACAAAGATCAAACCAAATATTTGATGTGCAGGTATGTGTAACTGAAGGACTGCAGACTGAGAAAAATAGTATGGTTCATGTATGGGAAATTAGAGTTCTGAGAAAAGAAACGTAATTGTGCCATATATAGCTATCAAAATATCACCCAGCCAATGATGGTAGGAACTATACTACTATACTACACGAACACCATGTAACCAGAAACTGCAGGAACTTACAACGATTTGATGTCTGGTCATCAAGTAATTTCTTTTCGAACACCAACGATTTCATGGTTTTTTTCTTTGTCCCTTGTACTTTGAATCTTTTCAACATTCTTCGAGGCTGGTGGTTAAAAAAGATATCTATCAAATATAATTCATGGTGGTTAAAAAACATCCTATAGCCATGATATAGGATCATTCTATCAGGAAAAAGCCTTAGTATAGTCAGTGTTATTAACTACTGGTGTATGTAAACAGAAGTGTCAGCTAAAGCAGTATTTTCCCCATTGTATAGGTTTTCTGCATAATGCTATATATTATGGCTCATTGGCCTAGTAATGGGAATAACCTCTATTCATAACAATTACCAGATCTGTGCACCTGTCAAAAGAGTACATGTCTGCAACACATCTCCTTGGAATATAGGCATGTTTACTTATTTCTCCAGTCTCAAGATAGCTCATTGCAGATTTCAGTGTCCGGAATACAAGATGACTAACAGGATCAGTATAGTACTGCACAATCAAAATAATGAATGGCTAAATATAAATATGAGATCAATTCCATCAATGATTTCAAAGGAATAAGAAATGTGTGACATATTCAGTCCAAGGAATGAGATGCCGTGTTGTAATACCGGGTGTTTTCTAATTCCATCATTGCACTTTCTAAATATCGCTTCTTTCACCCATCCTTTCGGTAGACCATCTGGATTGAACTCCACCTGTGCTAGTATCTGTAAATAAGTCCAAAGTTTAGATATGAAAAACTCTAACCTTTTCTATGTTCAAATAGGAGAGTAGTTCCAGCAAGCGTAATACATTATCTTCGGAGATGGTGTCACACAGCCCCTTCACATCACATCTAGAGATCGCCCCCTCATTCACATAGCGCAGTACATCTTCTTTTGAGAAGAATCGTATTCCAGTAGGTAGATGAACAAAAAACTACAAAAGACATATATGCATGGTAAGAAGGATGGGTACGTCTTTTGAGGCACTCCTACAAAATCAGTTTGCCAAATGATTTTCAAGGATGTATACCAGCACATAAAGGCAAAAAAATATATAGACCATATAATAAATGTTCTCCCATTCTCAAACTCTACCCAATTGAATTAAAAATATTCCATTTCTATATAAGCAATGTCTTTTATTAAATAATAAACAACATACAGAACCATTCTAGAACCACGCAAGGAATAGTACTAACTTATGAATATTACTTTGTTCTTTCCACATAAACCCAAACAAGTCTCTCATACATTCGACAACATATGGACAACGATGAGTTTCCTGTTTTTTTCTTCTTGAGAAAACGACAAGCCAATAACTAGCATAAGTCAAACTTAGTGTGGAAGCAAGTTGAAATTAACCTTGTACATTTTGTCCATCATCTTCCCCCCAGCTCTGAGCTCAATCGCCCAACCGTCCGGAAGCCATGTATTCATTTTCTGCATGCAATATGCAGGGAGTTACATCTCAAATGTAATCAGCACATGACATAGAAAAAACACACTCACATGAAGCTCGTTGTCCTCAATGCACGACTGTGACTTCAACACTTGCTCGTCCATCTCCGAGAACAGATAATTTAGTGCCTCCATATCTGCCGAGAACGTATATTCTGACACTGGGGAAGTGTAGTACTGAAACGAATCAACAGGTAGTGACAAAAAATTATTAGTGACCTCGATTGTCTTTATTTTCCTTTTTTGTCTCTCTTTAGCTACATGTATTGTCTGTGAGGAGCTGCTTATTGTACTTAGTTGCTTGGTTTTTTGCTCCCACAATGTAATTGGCTAACTTGTAAGCACTTTGATATTTCTGTTAGCAACTCTGTCTTATCCAGTGCATTGTTATTTTTTAAGTTCAAATAAATTTTTGTAGGGAGTCCCCTTCGGTTTACATAGCAGCAATAATAAAGACAGCATACAAGCATGTAGATAAGGGTGCACGTTGGAAGCACATAAATAAAATTTAGCATATAAGCAGAGCAGGGAGAACCCGAAATGTCGAGCCGCCATCATCATGGTGAACGTTTATGATCCAACCATCCGGGAACCAGAAGGGTGCTTCCTTCAAAGCCTCTGAGTTTTCATCAACCTGCTCTGGTCCCTCCACCTCCACAATTTCCTTCCCATGTTTATTCCGCTCTTCTGCCTCCATTTGATGATTCACTTCAGCGTCATCCAAGACCACCACCGCTGGCTGCAACTCACCCTTTTCTCTGCTTAAGAACCCCAGAAAGTAATGACACGGGTACTAAATCAGATACAAAGACATGAGGACTACACAACATGAAACGCAGTTTATAAAACAAGTCAACTTGTCGATTTCCTACAGCTATGTAATAAGACATAAAGTAGCAAATGACACCTAGGAATCCAAATAGCACCTGTGCATTTTTATACACTCATACTCCATATAGATACCAGAATGTGTTCCTATAATATTGTAAAGAGAACACACCTATTCGATATTACAAAACCGCGCCTTAACTCATTAGCTCTCTGAGAAAAGATTATCGCTTAAAGAGGTGGAAATTAATCTCCTCCTAACTAGTCAAATATTTTTAAATCAAATGGAATTGTAAGGAAATGGAAACGAAGAACCTTCGTTCATTTTAGCAAGGATATCCCCCATAATACGCAGTGCCCAATATAGTGAGGGTTCGCAACCTTGTGGCACAGGAGAGTCCTCGCAATGGGCATATCACACAGAGTCACAGACCAGACAAGCATATGCAGTCAACACGGATCGCATGATAGAAAGCATACAAATTATCTACGAATCTCCCAACGTTACTTCTTGCCTCTTTGGATCGCAGGATTGAAAAACATAGCAATAGACAAAACATAGGAATCTCACAGGTTTACCAGTGCAAAACAGAGGATTGTAAAACACAGGAAAATTGCAGGAATAGTCGTTTGGGTGAAACACAGGAATAACACAGGAAAAGTACGCGCTTGAGTCTTAAAAAGAGGTTGGAGTGGATGTTCAAATTCCTATGGAATTGAGGCATAGGAATCCAATCCATAGGAAATTGGGTAGTACCATTCCTTTGATCCAAAGGTAATCCATAGGAAAAAATCCTAAGGATTGGAATCCTACAAAAATCCTATGAAATTCCTACAATCCAGAGGCCCTTAATTTTGCAAATCATGGATAGTAACTACTTCAATCGCAAGCATCACGGACCACGAGACCAGCGTTACCAATTTTAGAATGCATATCACGAATTCACAGTTCACCCAGAGCACCTACACGGGGAGAAGCACCAGGGACGACGAACCTGAAGCGGACGGACCGCCGGGATGGCGAAGCCTCGCGCCGGCGCCGCGACGGCAGGGAAGAGGGGCCGGCCGGGGCAGCGGTGGCGGCCGGGCTGTGCGGCGCCTCGTCCTGCGGCTGGCGTCGGGCACGCGCCCGCTCGGAACGGCGAGGGCCCGAGCCTGGTGGCGTGGAGCCGGCGGAGGTGGCAGGCATGGCACCTGGCGCTCGCTCGACGGCGTATGGAGCGGCGTGATGTGTGCGACCGGTGCTGGCACTGGAAACGGAAGTAGCGCGCTGTGACTGAGGAGGACAGGTGGGTCCCGTGGAGGCGAGTGGGGTCCACGGCAGGCTCTGGGAGGCGAGTGGGTCATCGGAGATCGAGTCCGGCGGGGTCCGGCCCACCGCGGCTAGTGGCCATCTCGTGCTGCTGCTTCTCATTGCTCTCGAGACGAGTGTTCCACGGAAGAGTGTGCCAATATTTCCTTGTTTATTACGGTCTCAAAGCAAAGAAAAATATACCGTACTAGCTTTGCTGTTCACGGCAGCTAGTCTCTTGTCACTTCGTGGACGAGTTCACGTGCCACGCGGCCTTCTTTCTCGAACTATGGCATGTTTGATAGTACTCCCTCCGTTCAAAAATAAGTGTCTCAAGTTTGCCCAAAAGTGGAGCTATCGCGAGTTCTTGTTTTTTTTTTCAAAATTTAAAATCGGAAAAAGTCGAGAGAAAAATCTCTGATGTAGATAGTGTCGAGAACTAACTACAAGCGTGTAAAATTTTAACTCAAAATACGTTGTATCCTGAGCTACATGAAGAAAGACAAATTGGGCAAAAAAAATTAATATTTTTCTATCTCCGCATCCAAGCTATCCACATCACTTGCTCTTTTAGCCAATCAATTGTCCATGTCATTCCACTAGTATTTATTAATTATTTTCTATCTCTACATGCAAATATCCACATCATCTTTTTTAGCACATCAAATTGTCCACATCTTTTTTCTGATGTTCGAATGATATGATCACACCATGTCGCCATGTAATTACACAAGTAAATCATGTGCAAGTAGAACATCGGAATTAGTTTTTCGCCCGTGAACTTTTTTGCCAATTATTTTTGATGATGAAAATCATATAGCTGTTATTCGAAATTATGGGTTGTTCTATATGTATTCACTCAAAATGTTTCTAGAAATATTATGCGGCAGTATGCATGCAATCTTCATGCAAGTCATTCACAACATCCGTTTTTCAACCTGTTGATATAGTCTTATCTGTATCAATCAGATACCCCTAAACCATAACGATCTTTATATTATATAAACAACACATACATTTGATGTCTATAAATTTAGCCTCTTGACTGTTGTGATTAACTAAATCTTGCATATTTCTTTAGTCAATTTCAGGTTTCATGCGTTTTATTAAATTTCGTAAGAGATACCCGCTGCATCTAGTTGGTTTAAACATGCCGGTAAACATTGATATTAGTTGAATAAATTGGTGTAAGTTCTAAAAAAAGAAAACGTTGATGCAAGTCAAGTCACACGTCAGGCCGTGTTCACCTTGACACAGCTCGGGTGAGCACGAGCACGGCGACCTCGTCCATCCATTCTTCCGCCACCCACCACCAAACGCTTCATCTTTCTCCTCTAGGACAAGCTTGTTTCCCAGGCGTCCTCCTCCTTCCTGGGATCCCATTCCTCCCCTCCGATCGGAGCAGATCGCCGGCCGCTGGTGTGCACGTCTCGGTAAGCGATCCGAATCTCTCTCTTGCTTCCATTTCGGGCCTCCTCTTCGCTCGCTGTCCACGCTGGATCTCTGTCTCATGTTCCTTTTGTTACTTCATGATCGATCTTATCTCAAATAACCCGATCCCGTTCGCAGGACTGCCTCCCGGCCCCCACACCGCCTTCGCCTTCTCACTCCGGCGGCGGACGGCGAGACCAACCGGCGGCGCGCGGCCAGGTAATTCACCGTTGCCCGTTTCCTCTGCTCCAGCCCCCTGATTTTCTAGATTTTGAGATCTGGTGGGATCATCTAAATGGATTCCATTTTTCTCTGTCATAGTCGGAGATAGTATCCTGCTGGGCTTTGTGATAGTACACAAGAGATGTTTATTACTGTACTTATTTTGTTCTGTTCCTTATCAGTTTCACTCAATTATAGTTTTTGTTTTCGATTGAAGGAGCTCATCGCCCCCGATTTCATTTCATAGAAACGAAACCCACAATACAAAGTTTGTTCAGCATACATCGAGCTCACCCATTCCATCTAGGCCCACAACTTTTACTTCTAGCTAAACCCAGCTACACAACTCTACCAAACTTACCACAGTCAATTATAGTTGTTTAGCCACGCAATTCAGGATGCCTGCCCAACTGTAGTATTACGAGCTCGAATTCCTGATTTGCATCCGTTTGTATAATTTGTTGTTATGCTGATCGATTGAGTAAATGAATGGGAGCTTTACTATGTTTACTCCTGTTAACAGCGGTTCCTTACTTCAGGATCGAACTCATCTCAGATAACCCGATTCCATTCACAGGACTTCCTCCCGGACCCCACCCAGCCTTCACCTTCTCGCTCCCGGCGGCAGACGGCGACGGTCCGCGAGATCAACCGGTGGCGCGCGGCCAGGTAATCCCCCTTGCCCGTTTCCTCTGCTCCAGCCCCTCTGATATGCTAGCTTGTGGTGGAAAGATATCTGGTGGGATCATCCAAATGGATTCCATTTTCTTCTGTCACATAATCCGAGTGAGCCAGGACAACATCTCAGGTTCATTTTGTTGAACATCACATGTACACCTTATCAGTAGTCTGTTCAGCTTTGTGATCATATACAAGAGATATTCATTTTGTTGCGCTCCTTGTCAGGTTAAGTCACTAGTCGTTGTTTTAGCT
This sequence comes from Poa pratensis, assembly GCA_947311845.1. Lineage (NCBI taxonomy): Eukaryota > Viridiplantae > Streptophyta > Magnoliopsida > Poales > Poaceae > Poa > Poa pratensis. The sequence goes on along the minus strand of CAMZMU010000098.1, from coordinate 33,701,732 downwards.
ACACGATTCCGGATGCCTACCCAACTGTAGTATTACGAGCTCGAATTCATGATTTCCATATGTTTTGGAAAAATTGTTGGTGTGCTCATTGATTGAATTAATGAATGGGGAGCTTTACTTTACTAACTCCTGTTGACAACGCTTCGTGCTTAGTAGTGATGTTTGTCCTGTTTCCATGCCAAGCAGCCCTGAAGCTACCTACTAGCTTCCTTATTGCAGTCTCATGAGCTTAATTGCATAATTTGCATATCCATTGCTATGCTGAATTTGAATTGGTGATTCAGTGAGAAGCTTCACTCCTGCTGACATCGTTTTGTCTTCTTTTGATGCCATGCAGCCCTTAAGCTAAAATGGCGGCCTTGCCATTGGCCACCGCGGAGGTCTGCGACGCAAACTCTCACCTCATCACCAACGGCGAGCTCCGCGCCCTCCAGCCTATCTTCCAGATCTACGGTAGGCGGCAGGTCTTCGCCGGACCCATCGTGACGCTCAAGGTGTTCGAGGACAACGTCCTGGTGCGCGAGTTCCTGGAGGAGAAGGGCCAGGGCAGGGTGCTGGTGGTCGACGGCGGCGGCAGCCTGCGCTGCGCCATCCTGGGAGGCAACCCGTCCAGCAGGCGCAGAACAACGGATGGGCGGGCATCGTGGTGAACGGGTGCATCCGGGACGTGGACGAGATCAACGGGTGCGACATCGGTGTGCGGGCGCTCAACTCGCACCCGATGAAGGCGAACAAGAAGGGGATGGGCGAGAAGCACGTACCCGTGACCATCGCCGGCACCAGGGTATGCGACGGCGAGTGGCTCTACGCCGACACCGACGGGATCCTCGTCTCCAGGACCGAGCTGATCGTGTAGTCCTCGATGTTTCTGAGTGTCTGTTTATTACCCTGTGTGGATGGGTGTATTGTCTTGAAGGTGAAAGGATGAAACCGGGCTCTGTGTAAAAAGATAGGAGGGAGAGGAGGGCTGCTGTTGCTGCTTGCTTCTGCCCTCCCCTAACTGAACACGCTGTTATATCTGAAGTTCTATGTTTCATAATAAGGTAGCTTGCCAAATGGGAATAATAAGTGGATGCCGTACTTAAGCATGGATTTCTATGTTTCGTAGTCAGATTGAGGTGTTTCTAATGAGAAACCTTGAGGCATCACCATGGCACATGTTTATCTCTAGTCATGGCTGTACTGTCACAAAAAACGAAGGAACTTAATATCTCTCTGTGCCAATGGAGACTGCATGCACTGCAGGCCATCACCTGATTAATCTATCTGATCTATGGTGTCATAATAACCCATGAGCTGTATTTCTGTGATGTTGTCTGATACTTTACGATTAAACCATCTATGTGGAACTAATAATATAATTAGTAGATATAGATGCTTTTAACATTTTGGAGGAATTCTACGGTACCTGGGAGGTACCGACCTCTCCGCTCCAAGCCTCCAACAGAATCTTCCTGTCAATTTTATCAGTGTTATGATAAGGGCTAAAACAAAAGCACATGCTTGAGCGGCTGCAAGCTGCAGCTCGAGCAGAACGCGACCTCGAGCTTCTTGTCTCTTAACCAGATAGCTGAACCGAGAGACATTAGCTTGCGCACGTGCAATTCATGAGTCCAAGTGGCTTCTCTTTATCTTCTTGTCTCTTAACCATTTTTCATCTATCATCCAAAAACCACAGAGAGGACACTAGATGCACATTCAGTTTTGGATCGAATGGTAGTTTTTTTGTGATCAAAGGGGATAACCCCCTGCTTCATTAACTAAACATAATCGGGCTACATCATCCAGTTTTGTCACCACTGTTTACATCAAACTTTTACAGCCTGATGCACAGCGTTTGGTCTCACAAATACAGAAAGATCGAATGTTAGTTGCGGCGACCGATCTGCGCATCGGGGTCTGCTGCCCGACGCCTAGGGCGCGCCTATTTAAAAGGCTTTTCTGCAATAATCTTAAGAACATTTGAAGCACAACTATATATGTCTAATTTCTTAATATTCAAATCCTCCAAATATTTACGGCTATTGCAGTGATCCCAAATTCAGCCTTTCTAATCGTGAAGCAAATCTATAAATCTTTTTTTTATCAAATCCCCAAAAATATGATAAATTCAGCGGGATGCCCCGTCTACTATAGCCACTCTACTTTACCCCTGGGAAAATGAATTTGGTAACTCAAAAAGCAATATTGTAAAAGGTTAAAGAGTACACTGTATTTTATTTTCTCTTACGTACATGTACTTTGCAGAAGAAATACTATAGCTTCAGACAAGAAATTCAGTCGCAACACCGAGAACCTGCACTGATCTGTACAAGATCACTTGCTGGATGTGTTTCACGAAAATGAGATTATCGTAGCTGGATTCCGGGACCAGCTTCTGATTTCATCCATCAGTTCGTCCAGCACGGAGTGTCGCCCGTTGGCAAACACGACGCGTACCGACTCGAGCACATGCGCGCCACGGAGCAACGACTTGAGGAGGATCCTCTGCACGTCGGCCCCCTCGTACTGCTCGACGCTCATCTCCCTCAGCCGCTCTTGTAAGCACGGCACCGAGGCGTCCGGCACGTGGTCCACGCCGAGGTGCCGGCGGTGATACACATCGCCGGCGGCACGGTTGGTGGTTTTCCTGCTCTTCTTGTGCCCGTAAAGTTTGAGCGACAGAGCAGTCAGGTTTGGCGTTCGCCGCAGGATCCCGGGCACTCCCTCGACGACACGGCCGTCCAACAAGCGGCTTCCCAGCTCGAGCCTCGTCAGGTTTTGGAACAGGGGGAAGTCGGCGAAGAAATCATCGCTTCCATTTAGGAAGTTCGTAGTGTCCGGCCAGCCGAGTTGGAGCTGGAGGCTCGTCGTGTCCACGAACAGGAGCAGGAACTCCCTTAGCTTCTTGAATTCGATCTCCCGCGGGGAGCTCGCCTGCCAGCAGACGTCGATCTTGGCCGAGGCGGGAGCTCTCAACGCCCCGCCGTGCCCGACGAGCCTGAAACACGAGGCGTCGGGCGGTAGGTCTCTGTACTCGAAGGACCGCGTCTCCGACAAATCGACGGTGACACGTCGAAGGTCGTGGCAGCAGCGCAGTGCGAGTCTCCTAAGGCGCATGTTCGGCGGGACGGCGAGGTCCGTGATCCCGCTGCAGGCCTCGAGCGTCAGATCCGTCAGGCGTGGGCATCCGGTGATCAGCTGCTGTATGTTGTCCACGGAGCGCGAGTAGCGTATCCAGCACAGGGACAGTGTCTCCAGGGACGGGAGGTCGATGGTGTGGACTGCAGCGTGCTGAGGGAGCAGGAGACGAGATGCAGTGCGCGCATGGTGGCACAGGAGTATAGCTTTCCCGGAACGACGTACCGGCGTACATGGTGATCGTAGTCGTCGTCCTCCGCGTCGGAGTCGCACGATGACGAGTCCGTGTCACTATCGCTGTCGGTGCTGTCGTCGACGCGATGACAGCCGCGTGGGCAGACATTTTCGTCGGCGGCCGAACTGGGCGTCGCGAGGAAGACCTCTTGGATGCCGTGGTGGAGTGCGTAGGAGAGCCACTCGTCAACGGCGTAGGGGTCTGACGGGGACAGACGATAGTGCGTGGCTACGCGGAGGGAGCGCAGCGCCCCGTCCACGCCGACGCAGCGTCTCCGGGCGAGAAGCGCCGCGGTGACCCTGTCCAGCAGTGCCCTGTTCAGGGTCCAACCGCCATCGGAGGACGCTACTGACGATGTATCGTAGCTCGGCAGCTCGAAAGAGATGGTGTGGACGTCGGAAAGGCGCGGCGCCAGCGGCGGGAGAGGATGGCGGCGCGGCCGGCCTCTTGGGCTGGAAGGAAAGAGAGGATGTGGCCGAGGATGCAGTCCTGGAGGTCGCTCAGGCGGTCGCGTCGGGACTGCTTCTTCTTGGCTCTCTCCATGACGTCTACAGTATGATCGGTGAATCGAGAATCGAAGGAAACGATGGAAGTTAATAAAAGGGCTGTGAATCGATCGGATCTTCCCTGCCTTTTTTGGAAATTTGGAAAACGCACGGGCGCTCGAGGAAAGAAGAGTTTCAGCTATGTCCGTCTGGGCTCACCCGGATAAATTGGCCAGCGTCGCATCGGTGCTGTTTGTATTGGAGTTGCTTAACCTTTTTGGGTTTCTACGAACAACTACAACATGTCTCTTTGGCAATTGCAACCTGCCAACTTGCAGGACTCCTGCCAGTTCCGGTAAGGATGTGATCCACGCATCAGATCTCCAGAACCTCCCCGCCATGATTCTGAACTGCAAAGCAAAAGGACACTTGACGTGAACATCCGCCGCCAGATCGAAGTTCCAAGGACGCGCGAAGATGGCGATGGAGCAGCCCGCCGGCGGCGACCGCGTGAGCGCGCTCCTGGACGCCACGCTCATCCGCATCCTCTCGCACCTCCACACCGACGAGGCCGTCCGCACGAGCGCGCTCTCTCGCCGCTGGCGCCACGTCTTCACCACCGTCCCCGTCGTCAACCTTGCTCGACCGTGGTCGCCCGATCTCGACGAGAATCTCGTCACTGTCGGCCACATGGTGAACAGCGCTCTCCTCATCCGCGACTGCACAGCTCCCATCCGGTCCTTCCGTGTCATCGGCTTCCGCAACCCGCCCTCGGGCACCCTGATCGACCAGTGGGTCGCCACGGCCTTGTTCGCGGGAGTGGAGAAGGTCGACCTCGACGTGTCGCCGCGATATCCTGAGAGGCCGATATGGCCGCACACAGTTAATAGTTCTCGAACGTCAGATGCGTCAATGTTAATGGAACTGTCTTGCACCATGCCTCGCCACTTGTTCAGCAGCACCGCCGCCACCACGCTGCGCCATCTCCGGCTCGGGAACTGCCGGCTTGCTCTCCCCGAGCAGGATCTCTCCCTTGGCTCGCTGGAGACACTGTCGCTCCGGCGGATCAACGCGCCGGGGGAGGCGCTGCAGCGCCTGATCGCCGGCTGCCCTGGCCTCGCCGAGCTGACACTAGAGGAGTGCCCGACGGTGAAGCGCATCTCGGTTGCACTCCTCCACCTCCGGAGCTTCACAATTCGCTGCTGCCACAACGCCACGCGTGTTTTCATCGACGCGCCGTCGCTGCGGTTCCTCGGGTTCAAAGGCAGCGTGCCGGCCTGCTCCGTGCTATCGTTGGCAGACTGGGGAGGAGTGGCGCTGGCCTTGGACATCTGTGAGAAGGTCGACAGCGAGGACTCGGAGAAGATCCGGCGGTTGGATCTGTTCCTGGAGGGATGCACCAACCTGACTTCCTTCGCTGTCCGCGCAGCAGAAAGCCATTCTTCCTCTGGTACCGTGCGCGCTGCCTGGCCTCACACACCTGAGCTGAGCGGCCCCTTTCGGAACCGTGGGCACATCGCCGCAGTGGCCAAAATCCTCGACAACACGGCCAACCTCGAGGTTCTGACGCTGGTCATCGACCGTCCTCAGGTCTACGAAGTATCAACTTGCAGGGTGATAAAAGTGCCCAAGGATGTCCTCAGGTCGTCCGCCGCCGAGTGCTTCCGTCGCACGCTGAGGAAGATCCACCTCGTGAGGTACAGCGGGAATGCCACGCAGAGACGGCTCGCCAAGTTTCTGTTGGGAAATGCCGTGCGCACGGAGGAGCTGCACGTTACTTTTGCTACCAGTGTTCGAGGAGCTGGACCTGAAACAGCCGATAGGTTGAAGCAAGAGATGGAAGGATGGAAACGAAATCCACGAACAAGAATAATCTTTGCGCACGGATGATTAATTGTACTATTATTCATTGCAAAACAGAAGAAGAATGTGATATCGAAGTTGAAACAAAACAATCTTTACTTTCAGTAGGTTTGCATTTGTTGGTTTGTTCGTTGCATTGAGAACAAGCAAGAGCAACCGTATGGGGCGAGTAACGAGAGTTTTTTACTGTACCACAGTTAAAAGCTTCTATATATGTTTCTTCATATATGAGCTGCCGTCTCTGATCAAAATTCGGTGGCACCTCACTGTTTCAAGACTCTTTTCCTATGCATGTTTATCTGTTTTTTAGGAGATATATTATGCTGCAAGAGAATTTTTTTTATAGGGTGTCTTTGGGACTTCGACAAGCTCTGTTTTTTTTTCCTATGGTGGCCTGTTGAAAGTAGTTCAATGGTGTGTATCAAGGAATTTGTAGAGCCTTCCAGCCTAATATTTCTGTTTAGATTGCAACTGTTATCAAGGATTTAGATAATTCTTTCAATCTTGTTCGAGGCTTCCCACTTCTTTTTTTTCCTTGTGCTATATTAATTCTATTCTTTCATCTGAAGTTTTGTTGAAATCTTTACTTTGCAATTAGAATGCTTATGGAAGCCCTATAATTGTTTCAAGAATATGACTCGTATGCATATACTGTAGTGAAGGCCATGTGCAAATCCAAGGTTCTAATGAAGTGTCGATTTAATCTGTATTAAGATCTCATGGGTCGGTATTTTATTAGATGTAGATCACTTAATTTATAATAGTCAAACACATGGCATTTACACAGTAAGAAAGATCTTTATCTAAAAAAAACACAGTAAGAAAGATACTGCGACTTTTTTTATTTTCATGGGTCGGTGGGGCGTCGGGGCGGGTCTTCATCGACCTTCCCGTGCTGGAGGACCTCCACCGCCGGCTTCTCCTACCGCAACCTGCTCGGCAAGCTCTCTTGTAAAATTGGGTGTTTTGTAGTTCTCGGCCTGGCGTGTTTTGTTACTTACAAGGTGCTTGTAGAAATGCCTAGCTTGGCTAGCTTGATTGCTTGGCACATAAGGTGCTGGCAGAGATGCCATATTTTCTTGCACACATGGCGATGGTCCTATGTCCTTTAGAGAGGCTTTGTTGTACCAGAGGTTTCTGCAAAATTATACTTTTGCACTTTTAGTGTTTGTCGTTTGGTTGGCGACAACACTGGGTCTTGTTGCAGTTTTGACACTGCTAGCGTTCTTCGGGACATCTATGCTATACAATGAGAGGAAGACATTTTGTGTGCAGAATAGCAGGCATTCTAGGTTTAATGTATGTCCTGCAAGTTTTTTTTGTAACTTCCCTCGATTCCAATCTATGAACTCACATATTTTTTATGAAGAAACTTGAGGTGCGAGGTATAAGTTGCTCTGAACAGAGCATGCAAAAATGGTTCAAGCAGTGTTGCGTTTGTCTGAAGCATAAGAAGTAATGCTCAGCATTTGGCGTTATTCCCGTTGTTTATGAAGAAACTTGAGCTGCGAGGTATAAGTTGCTCCCTTTTCATGCTTAGTACATCGTTTTTTTCTTTTGTATGATGTGCTCGTCAGGCTGATAATGGTTGACGACTGCATCGAACCGGGAGCATCTTAGAACTTAAAGACTTTTGGAACTAAAGTCCCCACATTTATACGGAGGCATCTCTTGTAACAATGAATATATATGTTCAGTCCTGACGATGATTTCAATAGCCTGCATAGAAATGATTTGTATTTCCGGTTGTAGCTTCTGTCTCTATTTAGCCACATCAGAGCAAGGTCAAGGAACCTTTTTTGTTCACATGCTGTGTATGGTACGTGATGTTGTTCTCGATGGAAATATTCTCATCAATCTTTGATACTCATGTTTCCTATTAGAGTAGGCTAACCATTTCACTTAGAGAATCTCCACCGGCGCTCCCAAATATGGTCCGGCACGACCCAAAGCGTCGGAGAGTTGCCCGGCCACTCCCAGGTCGGCTCCCCCACCGGCAACCCCCCAAATGGCACCCCTATCCTTTTTTTCTTAATATGCATGAATTTCTATCTAAATCGTAGAAAATTCTATGCATAGACCAATAAATAGTTCAAACATAGGAAAAAATAAAGTTATTACAACCATTCAAATTCAATAAAAAATAAAGTTCTTCATGGAGCAGCAGGCTACGGTGCAACAGCTGGTGTGCTCGGCGTGCCCACAAGTGCGCGACTAGATCCCTCTATAGCCGATCATGAGCAATTTCATCACGAATCTCATAATGTGTAGCGAGAAATTGAGTAAACTCAGACGCCGGCCCCGGATGTTCCTCTGCAAGGGGGTCCTGCAAGTCATACGGCTCATTCATGACCAAGTTGACATCTCGCTCACTCTGGATGATCATGTTGTGCATGATGACACACGCGTGCATGATGTCCCGGGTTTAACGCAAAGTAGTCACTTTAAAGCAGCACATGACATGTTGTTCTGTAGCGGTTCTTGTTGGCCCTCTCCCTTTCGCCGACCCGCCGCGTTTGGGCTTGGTCTCGATCACAGCCTGCGCCGCCTGAAGAACGACGAGAACAGGCTGATTCTCTTCATCATCAAAAAGAGTCTCCTCTTCCATCATTTGGAAAACATTATTTCATTATCGCTATCCATTGCCTATTAACAATATCCAATGAATAATCAAGCTACAAAGAAATGAAAAAGAAAGAGAAAGACTTGGCAAACAAACGAACACCTTACGGGGTTTAAGAGGGGGTGGCGCCGGCAGGTTGAGCTGTGGCGTCGCTGAAAGTCGAAACCCAGTGGCGACGGCGGTGGTGACTCGGGGAGGGACTGCGGCGGGGTGGGGTGAGGGGGGAGGATTGCGAGGGATTGGGAGCCGTCGGGGGCAACGGGCGACAGCGGTGTCGCGAATCGCCGGGCAGGGAAACTGGAGGACTGGGAGGGCGGTGCAAATGAAACTGGACTGCGCTGTTATGTGTCACTGGCAGGTGGGCTCCGCTTGTCGGAGCTCCTGTCCGGCCACTGTCCGACACCCCGAGAGGGACTCCAAAGTTGGGGGCCTGGTCGGGGGTGCCGGACAGAATTTGTGTCGGGCCGGACCGTTGGGGGTGCCTGTGGGGCGAAATTTCCTGTGCGGCACCCCAATGGGCCTTGGGGTGCTTTGGGGGCCGCCGGTGGAGATGCTCTTACCTCTTCATCTACGTGTTTTGAAGTTACAGAGTACAAAAACCGAAGCATACGAGCAAGAGAAGGTATTCTTTTCTTTGATTTTGAAGTTACAGCTACAAAGAATGTTGCTTTTATCTTGCCTGTGTCACTTCTACTTTTTTGTCCACTATCGTGCATTCATGTTGATCTATCATGCACTGCTATTTGATATTTTGCTTTATATGTGCAAAGGAGGGCATAAGAGAATGCCTGACCAATGGGCATGTGCTAGGTCTGATAGAAATATAAAGGTGTAAGTTTCTGGTCAGCCTTTTGTGCTTTGAAGCTGATGATTATATAATGTTCTTTCGGGTCTTTGCATCGTGATTTTTATAGTCGGGATGGTGCATCTAATTTTGTGTGATGAAATACCTCCTGTAAAGAAAGAGTGGTTGTATAATTGACACTTGATTGATCCAGGTTTTCTCAAATTAAACTTGTGACTTATTTGCATAAAAGATTGAATGATGACAGGTTTCTTTAGGTCAAAGTTGCGCATGTGGTGACTTCGTCAATTTCAAGACTTGATCGTCGGCTCAGTCTCTCGAACGTGCTCATAGGGGTAGATTGTGCGTGTATGCATTCATAGGGGTGAGTGCGCGCATGTGTATGTGAGCGTCTGCATGTGTACTGTGTTTCACAAAAAAAAGTTAAAAATGTGTATGTGAACCAAAGCTATAGAAAGTGCAACTCAATGAAGGAGGTTGGGCTTCGAAAGACCTGGCAAATAACAAAGATATTATGATACTGCAACTCTTTTTATTTCATGCGAGATTAATTCTTAAGATTACACGTGCTTGAGCACGTGCCCGACTACTATTACATGTAAAAAAACAATGAATAGTATCTACTGGGAGCGCCTATCGCTGGGTTGAGCGAGATTTAACATAAATCTCGGTCGACCAACGTCAGTCTGGATCAAGCGCGTTTCCGCTCCACTTCCAGTACGAACCATCCGTTAAGGCTTTTTGTGTTGCTTTTTTTATTATTTGTTGTTATTTAACTGGGCTTGGGCTTTTTGTACAGTTAACTTAATTAAGGTGTCTCCTAATTGGGCTTCCACATCCAAAACTGGACTCTGCTGAAATTTCTTTGCAAACAAAGACATGGTACAAGAAAAATCAAAGCCGGCCCATTAGTGTAAAAAAAACTGAAGCAGCTAAACCTTGAAAAGAATAAAGTTGCATTAAAAAATCATATGCAGTTGCACGATGAAATTTTTTGTGTGCAATTACACACTAAAAAGGTGCATGTGCACGCTAAAAAGAATTATGTGCAATTGCACACTAACTAGAATCATGTGCAATTGCACGTTTAAGAAAGCGCATGTGAAAATCATGCGCAATTGACCGAGACTTAATGCAAGTCTCGATCGATTGATCGACAACAACACTTTTGTTCGGGCCGAATACCTTTTCCCTCATGTGTTGTTTCATGGGCTTTTTTAATTAGGCCTTTTTAAATACAAGGAAAAACAATTACAAAAGATATGAGAAAATACGGTTACACGCTAAACAAATCCATGTGCAACTCCACGCTAGATATCCATGTGTAATTGTGTGCTAAAAAATCTTGTACAATTGCAGATTAAAAAAATTAATGTGCAATTGCACGCTAAAAATTCATGTGCAACTGCACGCCAAAGAAAATTATGTGCAATTGCACGTTAAAAAACATGTGTAAATTGCATTGCTAAAAAATTGTGTGCAATTGCCCGCTAAATTCCTGTGTAGCTGCACGCTAAATATTCATGTGCAGCTGCACGCTAAGAGAAAACATGTGCAATTGCACGCTAACAATAATCATGTCCAATTGCACATTAACGATAAAAAATTATTTGCGATTGCACGCTATCAAAAGACATGTGCAATTGCACACTAACAATAATCCTGTGCGATTGCACGCTAAATAAAAATATTCATATGCAATTGCACACTAGCGATAAAAAAGTGTGCGACGCTAACAATAATTATGTGCAATTGCATAGTAAAACGATCTTAACGATAAATGAATCATGTCTAATTGCATAGAAGAATTTCACATAAACGTTCTACGTCGGTGTGTGATGCAAATGGCGCAAGTCCTTATTGATATTCTGAATGATCGTGAACTTGATAGACATAACCCTGACCATTTCGTTCATCCAGAAAAAAAATCCCCCCAAAAGTAACAACACAAAATTCAGCTCAACCAACAAAAAAAAGTAACAAAAGCCAAAAAGGCAAAAAGGAAACCCATATATGAAAAACAAAAGAAGACCAACAAATACCCCAAAAACAGCAGGAAAAAAAAAGGGTCACAAAAACCAATCACAAACGGACAAACCAACAACTCGTGCGTCAAGAATAGCAAAGGCTGATGCATCGATTGCACGGCTTTACTCGTCGACCGAGCGATAAGATGAAACTCGGGCATCCGGTATCTATTTTATGAATTCGAAGTATACAAGGAAGCTTTGGATCGTGGAAGATAAAAATTCTTTTGATCTCTCATAGGAGCATCAGATCTGAACACCACCCAAGGGACACGCACGCACGCACGCGTGAAGATGGCGAGGCAGCAGAGCGGCGGTGGCGAGGACCGCCTGAGCGCGCTCCCGGACGTCACGCTGACCCACATCCTCTCGCATCTCCGCACCGACCAGGCCGTCCGAACCAGCACGCTCTCCCGCCGTTGGCGCCGCGTCTTCACCGCCGTCCCCGTGATCGACATTGGAGCCGCCCCTCAGAGGAGGTGTCCCGCCGGCGTCAGCCATATGGTCAGCGGCGCGCTCCTCAGCCGCGACAGCACCGCGCCGATCCGCTCCTTCCGCGTCGCCGGCTTCCGCGACGACCTCCCCTCACACGCTGCGATCGACCAGTGGATCGTCACCGCCTTGTTCGCCGGCGCGAAGACTCTCGACCTGGACCTGTCGCAGGGAGATCAGCCAATCTGCCCACATCCCACCTCTTCTTACCAAAGCACGGCGGCAGGTTTCGTCAACCAATATTTCTACGCCATGCCGCGCCGTCTCTTCACACACGCCGCCGCCGCGCTGCGCCATCTGCGGCTCGGCAACTGCGCGCTCGGTCTGCCCGAGCCGCCGAACAGTCGCCGCTCTCCCTCGACACGCTGGAGACGTTGTCGCTCAAGAGGATCAACGCGGCGGACCACGAGATGCAGCGCCTCATCTCCGGCTGCCCTCGCCTCACCCAACTCACGATAGAAGAGTGCCCGACGATGCACCGCATCTCGGTGCCACTCCTCCTCCTCCGGGCCTTTACCATGCGCTGCTGCCACAATGCCAGTCACGTGTCCGTCGACGCGCCGTCGCTCCGGTCCCTAGGGTACAAGGGCACCGTAGCGGGCGCCTCCGTGCTGTCATTACCGACGTGGGCCCACATCGATACGTTGGCCGTCGACATCTGCGCCGCCGTCCAGGCCAACGACTCGGACAAGAACCGGCGGCTCAGGGTGTTCGTGGAGAGATGCACCAACCTGACGGCCCTACGCCTCTCCCAGCACGAGAAACCGCCCTTCTTCCCCTACCGTGCCCCACGGACACTCTCGGGGCTCGCGCAGCTCGAGTTGAGAGGACCCTTCCACATCGCCGCACTCGTTGCCATCCTCGAAAACACGACCAACCTCGAGGTTCTCACACTTGTCATTGAAGAAGCATCAGCCTGCCGGATCGCTCCGCCAAAGAAACCCATGTCGTCATCGGCTGTCGTCATAGACTGCTTCCATCGCTCGCTAAGCAGGATCCATCTGGTGAGGTACAACGGGCAGGACGGGCAGAGACGGCTTGCAAAGTTTCTGTTGGCGAAGGCCGAGCGCACGGACGAGTTCCACGTTACCTTTGCTGGGAGCATCGGAGAAGGATCGAAGACTGAAACTCGGTTGATGAGCGAGATGGTGTCTTGGCCACGAAACCAGCGAACAAGGATAATGTTTAGGCATGAATGAGCACACACTTAGCATGATCTGTGTGAGATATAAGAAAGAAGCTATGTTGGATTTGAATCAAATTTTAATCGTGTGGAGCTTAATTAGTAGTTTGCCTATTTCTATGCGGATTATATTATTCATAAAACAAATTCGCCTTTGCTAGCCTAGCTTATTAGGAGTAGATTTTTTCTACACACCATTGTATATAGGGGTGTAAACGGATAGGATAATTTCCGCACCGAATCCGTCGCCGAATCCGTTTTAAAGAATCCATATCCGGTTTCGAAGAATTTGCCGGATAAGGATATCCGATTCTGAACTGAACACCCGGATACGGTGTAGGATATGGTATGTAAAATAGCATCCAAATATGGATTATCCGAATATTAGTTAGAATTATCCGATGATTATAATCCGAATAATCCGATTTTCTACCGAAATGTCTAAACTAATAGAGCACAATTTGTAGTTAGTGAGTTGTGGAGCTCATTTGTTGAACAAAGACTCCCTTGCATGGTCATTATACATACTATGGAGTATAACTTTGTTAGATTATTATGTTGCTGAGCTATTATTTTTGGTTATGTGGCTTGACAATATACATTGCGCATACCGATCCGACTAATTTTTTTCCGCCCCGAATCCGCTCCATTTCCGTTCCGAATCCGTGATTATATCTATCCGCCCCCGAATCCGCAACCGTTCATTATCCGATCCGATCCGAATCCGAGAAAAAAATATGGTAAAGGATATGGTAGAGGCAAAATCCGATCCAATCCGATCCGTTTACACCCCTAATTGTATATTATACTCCCATCCGTTCAGATTTACATGTACCGGCGCCTTCCCCTACCTCGCAAAATCCCTTGTCTTCTTCCCGGACCTCCTTTTCGCGTTGGGAGCGCTCCTCTCCCTCCCGTAGTCCTGCAGCTCCTCTCCCACACCTGCAGCCCCGTAGCCTTCATTTTGCCGGATCCATTATAAAGGTTGATTTTTTCGACCTAAACGAGATAGATCTCCCCGAGAGGCGTCGCAAGAGGGAGCGCGTCCGCGGCCTACGCCACATCAAGGAGGCCATGTGCCACCTCTACGCGCCGGATTTCAAGGAGGGCCTGCGCTCTCCCACTGCGGCGACCTCCAAACCCAAAGGTCCAAACCCATGGCCAAGCAGTATAGATTTAGAAACGAGGTTTTTTCTCAACAAAAAAAGAGTTGTAACGTGCACGGGACGGAAGCATTCTTTTTTTTCTTTTAAAATTGACGGAAGCATCTTATTGCATGCACACCATCGATCACCAATTCAGTTCATCATATTCTTTTTTTTTTTAGAGAGAACACGACACTTTTTTTTGCATCAAATAATATCCGGAACAAAGATCAATCATCTGATTTGCTTGCCTTTTATCAGCAGAAGTCCAAATATCGAACGTTTATTTAATTTCTTGGATGCATGGACCAGATTAGTCGTTCCTTGAGTCCCGGTATAACAAGCCCTAAGATGCTTGGACCAATAAATAAGGGTCTCTCTAACTCTCAATCGAATGAGAAATAACTTATTTCTCATTCGCATGACGTCATCAAACTCAGTTGCAAGTCAAGTTGCAACTCATGATTAGCACGAATCACGAAGCAAATCAAACGGGTCTAGAGCAGTTGCAAGTCCACTTGCAACTCAGTCGAATGAGAAATAGCTTATTTCTCAATCACATGACGTCATCAAATCCCAGTTGCAAGTTGACTTGCAACTGATGTACGAATCACGAAGCAAATCAAGTGGTCCGAATCAGTTGCAACTCCACTTGCAACTGATGACATCATGCGATTGAGAAATAAGCTATTTCTCATGCGATTGAGAATTAGCAAAACCGAATAAATAAAGCTGCAGGCCCGTACGTGTCTTTTACGCATAAACGCCATCATGGTGTCTCGTGCGAAGAAGAAGCGCCGCCGACTCGACCGTCTGAGCGACCTCCAGGACGACATCCTCGGCCACGTCCTCTCCTTCCTCCCATCCGAAGATGCCGGCCGCGCCGCCGTCCTCTCCCGCCGCTGGCGCCGAGTCTTCGACATCGTCCAAACCATCTCTTTCCAGCCGGTTCAGCCCCCGGCAATGGACGTGGAGGCAGAGAACAGGAGACTTGTCGACAGGGTCACCAACGCGCTGGTCGCGCGGAGACGCTCCGACCGGGACGCGCCGCTGCGCTGCCTCCGCGTCGCCATGCGCGGGTACACCGCGCCCGACCGTTACGCCGTGGACCAGTGGCTCTCCTACGCCCGCTGCCACGGCGTCCAGGAGCTCCGCCTCGAAACAGCCACGCGTGCACACGCCTACACCGGCGCCATCGCACGCTGGTGCGATGGCGGCTACGACGACTCATATGGCAACCACAGCTATGACGACGACTCAGACGGCAACGACGACTTAGACGGCTCCTCAGACTCCTCAGAGTACGACGACTCGGATGGCTACGACAGCCGCTACGACTACTCTGAGTCTGACTCGGACACCGCCACCTACGACGGCATCACCGGCGTCCCACAATACACAGGTACCACTCGGCTCCATTACTACGTCTCGCCTGAGATCTTCTCCTGCGCCACCATGCGAGCGCTGCACCTCGTCTCCTGCTCGTTGCCGCCGCGCCAGCTGCCGTCTACCATCCATCTCCCGTCCTTGGAGACGCTGTCTCTCACCAACATCATCTACACCAGTCGGCAGATTTCCGGCGAAAACATGCAGCGGGTCATCTCCTGCTGCCCGCGTCTCGCCGACCTTACGCTCGAGGCCTGTGGCCAGATCACGGACGTCACGGTCCTAGACAAGAAGCGCCTAACGAGCTTCGCCCTGCGCTGCTGCCACAGCGTCCGTCGCGTCACCATTGACGCGTCTCCGACGCGGGTTTTCGATTACCGAGGCG
This sequence comes from Poa pratensis, assembly GCA_947311845.1. NCBI lineage: Eukaryota > Viridiplantae > Streptophyta > Magnoliopsida > Poales > Poaceae > Poa > Poa pratensis. The sequence goes on along the minus strand of CAMZMU010000098.1, from coordinate 33,685,983 downwards.
ACGCGTCGTCATGTTTCACGCTCGTCGGCGACGCGCCGAAGATTGCCTTGGCCAAGATCCACCTCTGTTGTGGGGTGCCGTCCGGGAAGAAGAAGATTGACTTCGGGAGGCTCAGGGGCTTCCTACTCCTCTTCGTAAACGCCACGGACCTCCACATTGGCTGGTCCGACGTGCCCGACAACGCCCTGTCGTTAGGCTACGACGATCTACATAGCTTGCACTTCCCTCGGTTCCACAACCTCACGAGGCTCGAGCTGGGAAGCCGTTGCACGGATCCCCGTGTCGTCGACAGGGTGGACGGAGTCTTGCGCCAGACGCCCAACCTGACTGCTCTAATGATCAAGCTGGAGAGCTGCGCCATGGCGAACCGGAATTACGGCGTTATGGACGTGACCGTGCCGCCGCCGTGCTTGCGCGACCGGGTGAGGGAGATGAGCGTGGAGCAGTACCAGGGGGACAGGCTGCAGAAGATGCTACTCAAGTGGTTGCTCCGCGGCGCGCTCGTGGTCGAATCGGTACGCGTCGTGTTCAAGACAGGACGACGCCACTCCTTGATGAATGAAATCAAAAGTTGGGCCCAAAATCCAGCAACGAGAATCACATTTTCGTGAAAGGACACCGACATCATGAATGTAGCTCAGACTCATTCGGTTCTAGCTATATAGTGCACCTCTCGTACGTGCCCCCTTTTTCTAAGGGGCATGCTTCATGTCATTTTTATTTTTATTCGTATACACAAATACACTTTATGCCATGTTTTGTAGCTATCCCTAGCACCTAGGTACTATATCCGTGCCCTATTCTCACATGCATCCCAACTACTATTTCTCTCTCGTCTATTATATATGTGCAAACAAACATCTTAGAAATTTCGGCTACTACTAGTATATTGTGAATGTGAAGTTTGATTTACAATACGTTTGAACTGTTGTACTTGTTATGACGAGATCTTTGAAATAAGATCAATATTGAATATGTGTTTTCTATAATAAAAATATTTTAAAACAGAGCTTTGATTTTGAAAATTGATGAAGAAACACAAAAATCTTCAGACTAAAAGATAACAATTACGTAAATCAATTAGCAACTAAATGCCCTACATGAAGTCGATCATGGCCGAAGAATAGTTGTTCCAGGTTCTGACATTCCATCAAAACACAACTATTATTTGCAGGACCAGACATCGAGAGCACGGAATACGAAGGCGTTTATGCTATGCATCACAAGGTGCTCCCATCATACAAGTAGATAATGTGAAGTACTGCAGCTAAGCTATACTATCAATAACACAATGACAACTTTACAAAAGCAATGGATGTGGTGCATATGAGAGGGCTATGCGCATGATTGCAAGTCAGATATAATCCACCAGATGAAAATAACTTTTCATCCATAGCGATATCAGGAATAACATTGTGAACCAGTTATAACTTTAGAGATCCTACAATTCCAGCAAATAGCATTCACCGTCGGAAATAAACTTATTTGACATACGAGTTAGATACCAAGACAAACATTAAATAAGATTCCAACACAGTTCGCAATCCTCGTAAAGGACAGCAGCACCAGGCACTAAATAAGCGGACTTTCAGTGTGATGCCTAGAAGAGATAGGAAGGAGCGCTCACCAGCCCTGAAGGACAACTTTTTCTAGTTATTGCTGGTGATGATGACCTTGGTGTGCCATGGAAGCACAATGAGCTTCGCTTCACCGCTCTCGTAAAGGCAGAGACAACATCCATGAAGAACAAACACCGGTCCCCATCATCTTGGCGCTTCACGCTGGCTTGATCCCTCACTGGTGAGAGGTGTTGCACCAAAAGTCAATCCATACACACCAGCTCAATACAAGGAATTAGTACGATTAACTCTCAGCAGAAGGAAAACAAATATAATTGGCAAAGTAAATAATTCTCAGGGCTGGTACTTGTACATCATTATACATATCAGGTGTTTATTTATTTGTATGAGGAAACATGACATATTTATGCCAAAAAACCATTGATAAGTACTGTCCTGTCTTGAAACGGTGGTTTGTGCAAGTACATTGTGTAAGTAGTGAAATCCACTTTGGCACCCGCGGCGTGCATGCATATGCACCCTGTATTTAAAAAACACATTTTGAAATGTTAAAATAAATTTCACGGATCATCAGCATAGTCTCTGTGTTCACAAAGTCGATTCGTGAAAAATCGATATCTTTCGTGCCTGTGTAAAAAGAGAAAAAAATGTCTTGTTAAAAACCTTATTTTAGCAATAAACTTTGTCTTTTCTAGACAGATGGCACGAAATGTGATTTTTTTATGAAATGACTTTGTAGACACATAGGTTGTTAACATCTATGCGCGTGCATTATTTTACACTTTGTTCGATATTTCAAAATAGGTTTAAAATGTATTTTAAATACCGGGTGCATATCACACCCGGAAGCCAAGACGCCTCCGTCGAGTAAGAAGTGATCTTTGCTTAGTCAACTGAACTATAGTCATTCATTCTACTTCGACGGTTCTACATATTACCAATGTGCTGCTTCCAAATGAATGGTCAACGTACGCTAGCTATACATGCATGCAAGCCATGTTATCAGGTTTCATGCACCACACGCAAGCTGCTCCGCCTCTAGATTTGAACATAAGTAAACGATCGGGGTTCCTTCATGGCCAACTCACTATATAAACCCTACCAGCACGCTCAGACCCTTCACGACGACGCGAACGCAAATGGCTGCCTCTACCGTAGCGCCAGTGCTTCCTCTTCCTCGCTGCTGAGTTTTGCTACAACTCTCCCATCGGCTGCCAGCGCGAGGCATTTCCCTCGTAACGATGCACCAGCACCGTCGCCGCCGGTGTCGGTATCAAGTTCTCCTGGCCCTTTTCAAGGGACGGAACCGGCAGCGGCCATGGCTCCGGCAGCGGACACGGGTTCGGCTGGACCGTGGCGCAGAACGGGTCCGACACGACCATCGGCGTTGGCGGCGGCATTGGCGGCGGCGTGGGAAGAACCCGCGACGGTGATGGGAGCAGTGCCGGTGGCGGGGTCGGCGTCGGGGTCGGCATCGACGTCGGGAAGGACGGGATCGACGTGGGCGTCGGCGTCGGGGGAGGTGGCGCCGCAAGCGAGCACAACGGCGGCGTCAATGTGGGTCTTGGCGGTGGAGCGGGCCTAGGGATCCATATTGGCAAAGGGGGTTTCAGTGTCACGGTCACCCACGGTGATGGTGGAGGTGGAGGCGACGGCGGCAGTGATGGTGCTTCCGGCGAAGGCGCCGGGGTTGGACGTGCGGGCAACGCTGTGGGAAGGGGCCAAGGTTCCAGAAACGTGAGCGGCGGCACGGGGAGTGGCGGCGGGGGTGGATCCGGCTCCGCGCCAGGAGCATCCGGTGGCGGTGGCGGCGGCGGCGTCGATGGTAGCAGCGGCCACCCGTGAGGGACGATGTGTTTTTCATGCATGTCATTGTCAGCTGATTCATGTAGGAAGCAATCCACGACGATTGACTTGGTTCAATCATGTGTGATCTGAAGTGTCTAGTGTGTAAGCCTGTATCGGGTAGCGTGTGCAAATTGTAGCTATAGGATCAGATCAGCAGGAGTATGAACTAAGCTACTGTGTGTGTAACTGTTGACGAATAATACCATTAATTCATATGTGTACATGGATCTGAAGATTCTTCCAAGTTGTCGTTACTCCATCCGTTTTGACGGCATGAGTGAAGCGGGAGCTAAGCCAGAATTTGCTCTGGGGAACGCGCACGGGAACAGTATGGTTCAGTAGTTTTCTAACCTGAGAACCGATCCCCAGAATCAAGGTCCGGGAACCCAGAAGTGCGGCCCACGCGATACTACCTTGGATCTAGCGTTACCGTTTGGCATACTTCGAGAACACATCAACCTAATCACTGCAGTATTCTGTAGCTAGCGTGTCACATGCATGTGATTCATTCTCCATTTGATCGGTTTTACGATATGAAGTGTATACGTTACAAATCGACAGTTGAGGGGCGGTAAAGAGATTTATAAGGGCATATGGCGCCAGGGGCAAATCTGGCCCATCCGTTACATCCATCCGACGGAGCAGATTCGTCGTTGACCAACGGACGAAAACGGACTGGTCCGCGGCGAATCTGGTCCGTCGGATGGACGGAATCGACGGACCAGATTTGCCCTTGGCGCCATATGCCCTTGTAAAAAACCGTTTTGGTCGAGGGGATTATCTCGCATAGCACCTGCAACGTCTCTGGATGCATGAGTTCACTGTGCCAAAAGAAATTTTAATCCATTTCCATGCAAAGGCAACATCGCTAGGTGGAGAGAAAAAATAGATGTAACCGCTAAGAGTACATAAGAAGAAGATTGAACTTGTGACAAATGCATATTTAAAGTTTGTTTCCGAAATTTCAATAACGTTTTCTAACTTAAACCATCACTACAACACATATGTCAGTCTATGTCGGTTTGCTAGCCACGGTTTGTGAATCCGTGATAGGTTGATCAACACTATCAAAATTTAGCATCAGCCCGCCCAACGCCGAAATTTTGGCCGCTCCTGCTTGCAAAAGCGAAAATTTTCTAAGTCATGCACACCTCCCCCCACTGCCTACCTCTTCCCACTCTCTGGATGCATGAGTTGATTGTACCTAAAGCAATTTTAATGCATTTGCGTGCAAAAGCAACGTTGCTAGGTGGAGAAAAAATAGAGATAAAACGGCTAAGTGTACTTAAGGAAAAGACTAAACTTTTGACAAATGCATATTTAGAGTTTGTTTCCACATAAAAAATGTTTTATAACTCAAAAATCATCTATGACTACCAAAAATACCTCAAAATCCTAACCGTTGGTAGTTTTGTTGACGTGCCAGTGCCATTAGTGAGGACAACGCATTTTGGTGAAGTGCCTATAAATAAAGGTAAGAAAAACATATTTCTGTGACGTGTCTATCAATAATGGCCAGAAAATTATCACTGTCTCCTAGTTTGGTGAATTGTCCTAGTCCCGAAGATTAAAATTACCCAGTATCAGCCAATTCTTCTTTGCAATATTATCTACAAGATCTGTTCCAAAAGTGTTTTAATCGTTTAAGGGAAATTTTGGATGAGATAATTGCATTAGTGAAGTGTGTTTGTGCTATGTAGATTAATAATATATAATGTGTTGACTTCTTATGCATGCCCACTCTAGAGGAAGTAGACAGTTAAGCAGGGGTGGTGTGCGGTGAATAAATATGATGAAGGCTTATGATCGTGTGGAGTGGGGTTACTTGCAGGATATGATGCGGCAACTAGGATTTGATGAAGCATATCGGTCATGTTAATTATGAGTTGCGTGACGACAGTAAGTTTAGAGAATTTTATATATAGTTCAATTTTTTTCGTACGGTAGTCACATGATTTGAATCCTTGGGATTATTTCCTAACTATACGTTCACGCTCTATTTTGGAGTTATAGTTTTCCATCCCATCGAACTCCTATCTAGAATTCCTTTTTTTCAATCCAAATTCTTGTAGTTTTCAAATCCTACATATTCAAGAAGATATGCCACTCCAATCATGTGTTTTTTGTTTTATGTATTTTGAAAATATTCCGCATTAAAGAGTACATGAGAAAACTCCTCTTCAATCATAAAAAAACTAGAAAGATACCCCGCGCGTTGCTGCGGGAACTTTTTATAAAAATTGTAACATAAAGGAAAGGACATATGACACATGCAACGGGAAAATTTCTCGGGAATATTCCGGAATCGATTGGGCACTATAATCGGGAGTCCAGATTTAATAAATGTAAAATATTTGTATATTTAATAACTAAAATTGATGAGGTATTGTATGGATAAAATAATTTATAATGCGAACAATTTTCATGGATGAATAGAAAATCATTAATAAATGTTTGATGACATGGATAAATAATGGCTCAAATAGTGGATGATGTGGCTTAAGGAATAGATGATGTGTGATTAATAAGTATTAGTGGAGATGACATGGACAATTGATTGGTTAAGAGAATGGATGATGTGGATAGCTTGCATGTTGAGATAGAAAATAATTAATGCAAGTTAGGGGTTTTGCTTTATAAGAAGTATAGATAGATATAGATAGATAGATAGATAGATAGATAGATAGATTAGTCATAGCTATACACGTTTCTAGTACTGGTAGAACTACACTAAGAAAACCGACCTCTTATCATGATCAAATGATATGTCCTATATTTATCTTTCTAGTGCTATCATGAAGTGGTCGTCTATCAAGAAGTGCATATATAAAATAAACTATCTTTTATTTTTCTAGATGCACAACATGAAGATAAACTATTTTTCTGAAACAAGGCAAAATCTTTCCCTTTTATATTGATATAGGAGAAGCAAATACAACCAAGGCCTAGGCCAAAAGGAAAGAAAACATGATTGAAAAGTGATTAGCCGACAATGTTTCCCAACTCCTTAGCTCCCGTGAGGATCCAATTTTTGCCTTGGTCTTTGATGCATTGAAATAGATGGGACAACATGGAGAATTTGTTGTTAAAGATACTCGCGTTTCTTTCCTTTTCCCATTTTATTCCGACGAGTTAGCTGAATCAGATTTCCTTTGTTTCCTTTGTTTAGGAGCTTTAGATCTCCATCTCTCTACCATCCAATTGACGTGGCTTATAAAGGTTTGCTTCTCATCATCAATTCGCAAAACCTCCGGACCATACAGTTTTCCGCAAAGAACTTGGCAAGACAAACCGCAAAGCTATTCAGCTCCTTCAACTCAAATTGCAACGTCACACTTTTCAGATGATTCTCTAAGCAGCGAAACCGCTAAACAGTCAAACCAGAGTGTCGCAGCTTGCGAGAAACCATCGTCCTGGTCAAGCTTGAGATCGAACCATCGCTTTTGAGAAGCGCCTCCTAAACACATCCATGGATACATCAAATTCGGACACCGGTACCTTTGTGGACATTCGGACAATTGGGGGGGGGGGGGGGGGGGGGGTCGCTGGGCCTTTTTCATGTGGACCCTAATTGGGCCGATGGGAGACTATTGGGACATCAGGACATGGGTGCATATGCTTAAAACAGTAAAAAAAACTGGTTGGGGCAAATAAAAGTAGTACCATAATCCGCCGGTAGCAAGCCTAATCCAGGACAAAACGGTTCAATTAGCTGTTGGCTGCGTGCTTAATGTGACTAGGGCAGGCAAAGCCTTCGAACATTTTCAACAAAAGTTTAGCCAGGAATCTTTTCTTCTTTCTATTTAATTAATTTTGTTTCTTTCTCTGCAGGAATCTCCAGCACTAGTCTAGCTAGGATCGATGTTGAATCTTGGACAGAGACATGTCCTTCCCAGATTTCTTCCTCCTTTCCCAAAACTTTACATGGAGAGAAGTAGTGTTCACTGACTCACTGACCAACACTACTGAAATTATTGACGCAGAATACTGTTGCCGGCCCCGAACCAGTGAAAATGTGATCGCTTCCCTTGATGATTTAGATAAAGCCCCAAATCAGCGACACAAATATTGTGTCTCACATTCGTTATTATTCTGCTGATCTGCTCACCTTGAAAGAAACTAGCAAGAGCTGTAGCCCCGTCAGCCTGTCTATAGCAGCTAGTAGTCGATACTGACCGGCTTTGTCCGCACACATTGGAAGTGGAAGCAGCTATCGATCGATCATCTGCGAGAGTTATCCTGCGATTGCGATCGACGATGTAACATCGCTTGTTGCTTAGCGTTTGCCGCTTTGGGGTGACGTACGTGATTCATCGACACCGCTGGACGAACGTGTGATCTTTAAGCGAGTCCCGGCACAAGATTTTCTTCGTCTCCATTGCTCACTGACGCAGTGACGACACTGCGCACATCGCACTCCAATGGATTACTCGGCGTCCCTGCTCCGCCTCACCTTCCTCGCCCTCGGCGCCGCCCTGGTCCTCCTCGTCGTCCGCTCCGCCTTCCGCTCCCCGCGCACGGCATCGACACCGCCACCGCCTCGCTCTTCGACGACGGCGCCGGCTGCACCCGGTTCTCGCCGTGGGCCTGCCGCCAACGACGGACCGACACGACGCCAAAGTCTAAGCCGTCCCGCCACGGTCGTCGCACGAGTCCGACGTGCCGCGCCACCCGCTCGACCCGCTCACGGTGACGGAGGTCAACCGCGCGCGCGAGCTCCTCCGCGCGCACCCGCCGTTCGCGTCGTCGCCGTCGTCCCTGGCCGTGCACGAGCTCGCGCTCGACGAGCCGGACAAGCCCGTCGTCCGGCGCTGGCGCAAGGGCGCGGGCGACGCGCTCCCGCCGCGCCGCGCCGTGGCCGTCGTGCGTTCCGCGGCGAGTCGCACGTGCTCGCCGTCGACCTCGCGGGCGGGGCCGTCACTCCTCTGCCTGTCCCTGCTTGGGTACCCGACGATGACCATGGACGAGCAGAGGGCCCTCTGCGCGGCGCCGTTCTCCGACCCGGCGTTCAACGCCAGCATCCGCCGCCGCGGCGTCCGCATGGCCGACGTCGCGTGCCTGCCCATCTCCCCGGGATGGTACGGCCCCGCCGAGGACGGGCCGCCGGCTCATCAAGAGCCAGTGCTTCTCACCGAGGGCACCGCAAACTTCTACATGCGCCCCATCGAGGGCCTCACCGTGCTGGTCGACATGGACACCAGGGAGGTCGTGCACATCTCGACCGCGGCGCCGGCATCCCCATCCCGGCAGCCACGAACACAGACTACCGCCCGCCGCAACCGAAGAAGACGCTAAACCGTTCGGGTACCAGACGGTGCGGCGCCGTCGATGGAGCCGGCGCCGTCGGGGCCGGGGTTCGAGGTGGAGGACGGGCACACGGTGCGGTGGGCCGGGTGGGAGTTCCACCTGAAGGCGGACGCGCGCGCGGGGATGATCGTGTCCCGCGCGGCGGTGCAGGACCCGTCGACGGGGCGCGGAGGGAGGTGATGTACAAGGGCATGGCGTCGGAGCTGTTCGTGCCGTACATGGACCCGACGGAGGCGTGGTACTTCAAGACGTACATGGACGCCGGGGAGTACGGGTTCGGGCTGCAGGCCATGCCGCTGGTGCCGCTCAACGACTGCCCGCGCCACGCCCGGTACATGGACGGCGTCTTCGTCGCCGCCGACGGCCGGCCCTACGTGCGGGAGAACATGATCTGCGTCTTCGAGCGGTACGCCGGCGACATCGCGTGGCGACACTCCGAGAGCCCCATCACCGGCATGGACGTAAGTGACGCGCACACACCTAGCTTGTTTTGTTTCACCGTGCTACCCTATGCTTGGCGCCAACACCGCGAGTCATACGATACGACTAGTCGCCTAGACCTGACAAGACAAAAGAGCAGATGTTGCCCAAGTTTTTGGCTACTTTTTAAGTTGACAAGGATTGGTGAATATATTTTTTCAGCACTAGGACGACGAGCCTAGGAAGAAGAATCTTGATTTCATATATACAGCCATCAGCACCTAGACAATATTCTCACCTATCAGTCCCAGTCCGTGTTAAAAGTTAGAACTCACAACAGATTCGGTGTATGTTTTCAGAAAACTGCAAATTTTAAATTTTAAATCGGCGACAAGGCGGTGGTGGTGGATGGCGGGGGTGGCCGGAGCACGTCGCGGCTGGCTCGGGTGGCTGCGGAGAGGTCCGGCTGCGGTCGGGGCTGCGGGCTCGATCTGGGCCCGCGAGGGCTGGGCGGGCCGCCGCCGGCTGGAGCGTCTGCTCCTTGCTGGCGTCTTCATGGCTTCCCTGCGGTGCGCGCGGAGGTGTAAGGCTGGGTGTGCAGGGCCAGCGGCGCGGTGGCGGGAGGTAGCTTCCTTCTCGTCGGTGGCTGTCCGGCCTTGGTTGTCTGTGGGCTGTGGGGCTGTTGGAAGGGCCGGGAGAAATCCCTATGCAGTTGCGGGATGACGGCGACGCCTGCGGCCGCCGTCACCTCCTTGGAGGCGTCATCTAGGCTCTCTTGGCATGCCCTCTCCCGAGCATCGGGGGAAACCCTAACTCTAGCTTGCTAGTGCGACAGTAGCGGCGTTATGTCGTCGTCCCCTCCTTGGAGGTACTGTCCGGTTTGCTCGTGGAGTCCCATGACGGCGATCAAGGTTGGTGCTGGGGCGTACCCCCGATAGCAGTGGCTCTTCTCGGTGTCGTCCATCTAGGGCGCGCGTGGGCTGCCGGAGCTGGTGGCAAGGCTCCCTCTAGGGACATGGCGCGGCCGTGGGTGTTGGTGCGGAGCTCCTTCGTACGATACCGACGATCCCTCCTCGTCAATGCTGCAAGCTCTCTGAGTCCTCCCTCGTTGGGTTGATGTTCTCTGAGCACTAGCTTCAGAGAATCATCTTGTTGTAATTTCCTTTCTAGTTTCTGGGGCGATGTTAATCGTTCTCCGGAATGCTGTTGTAAGACATGGTGGTTTCTTTTCTATGAAATGGAACCGGGGCGGGGCCCTTTTTATCTAATTTTTTTTTAAATCAGCTTAGCCACTCATCCAGGTTTGCCTAGTTCACAAAAGTGATCACGACAGGTAAAGATCGAGGATATTTTCAACACTGATCTTTTCCTCTCAACGAGAATAAATCTTAAGCACTAGTCTAGCTAGACAATACACCTACCGGCTCGACGGCGCATATTTAGTGGAAGTAGCTATCATGTACTACGTGTCGATCGAGCTAACCTGTGACGATCGATTTGTAGCAATCAAACATCACTATTTTCTTTGTGCGAGTACATGACTGAACTGTGGATGGATGTGTGCGTGCAGATAAGGGAGTCCCGGCCGAAGGTGACGCTGGTGGCTCGGATGGCGGCGTCGGTGGCCAACTACGACTACATCATGGACTGGGAGTTCCAGATGGACGGCCTTATACGCATCAAGGTACGTAGTATCACTTTCCATGAACAGGGCATATATACCACTACTAGTTGAATGCCCGTGCGTTGCCACGGAGCTGAAAATAAGCATCGCCGACTAACCATGCACGGCATGTCTAACATGTTTAACAGAAATGCACACAAATATTAAGTTGAGCTTCGTATCAAACGCGATGCTCTAGTTCATCTCTCCCGTGTCACCTCCTCCTCGATAGACCCTTTTATTCCATTGTCCCAATAGAATGCATCCATGGTTTCACCGCGATGGATAGTCACCCCCTTGACGTTGAGAAGGACGCGATGGTCGATGGTGGGCATGGTATGAAGCATGAGATTGAGCCTCTCATTGCACCGTGTTCCTATCATTTGTCATGGCAGCAAACTTATAAGGCGCACACTCGGTAGCTGACGGTCTTTGCTGCTCCTAATCGGATCTCTCGTGCTGTCGCGGCTTGTCAGCGCCGACCGTCGAGGAATGAGCTGATGCGGGGAGCCCTCGATGGAGCGGAGCATTCTTTGTAGTCGCCAACGGGGGGTAAGCTACACAATATAGGGGATTCAGACGAGGCCCTGTTGGTGGCAGTAGAACACCAAGGGTTCAAGGAGCAGCTATGATGGAGACCCAAGGGCTAGCTTTGCGAGGGTGACCGTTGCGACGCGGGGTATACGGAGATGAGGTGGTTGGTAATCTCTGCGGTGTTAAGGAGTCAAGGCATGCTGACTGTTTAATATCGTGATGTTTTGAATCGGTTGCTATACACGTTTAGTACGTCATGGGAAAAAGACAATTGACAAAAATACCGCACCATAATCACGCGGTCCGGCAAATTTTAAGTTCTTGCAGTTAATTTGATTGTTGTACGTACTATTTTTTCTTTTTTTTCCTTCGGCGATGAAGCGATTGCTGTACGTACTATTTTTTTCCTTTTTATCTTCGGCGATGAAGCGACTGTTGTACCCACAAGACCAGTTTAACGCACATACGTTTTTTGCGAAATATTTTACTGTTATGTTTTTCGAAATATAACGCACGTAGAGCTGCTTGCAGCCACACGGAGACCGAGGAAACTGAATAACCATCCGATCGGGCTTTTTTTGTCTTAGTGCTGATTACTATTTTTTCTCGTACACGTCAGGATCGCTGTTTGTTTTTTGCACGTGGTGTACGCATGACCGATCGTTTGCCGAAATCGATTGGGAGGACTCCGTATTTCAATTGATCCAGGACTCCTGTTCCGATCGGGAGTAACAATTAGTTTGGATGACATCGTACGAACCTAATCGACGACGGTTGATCCTTGCGACCTACCATCATCACCACCTCTATTCATATTATATAGTAGAGATTCCATTAATTCGACTTTACTAATTAGAAATCACGATGTTTAAACAATATGGATGATTCGGTCCTTATTTGCGGGATGGTCCGTCAGGTTGGGCTCAGCGGGATCCTGATGGTGAAGGGCACGCCCTACGCCCACATGAACCAGGTCAGGCGGAACGAGGAGATGTACGGCACCCTCCTCTCCGAGAACGTCATCGGCGTCATCCACGACCACTACGTCACCTTCCGCCTCGACATGGACGTGGACGGCGCCGACAACTCCTTCGTCCGGGTGGAGATGGCCCGCCAGGACACCGCACCGGGCGAGTCCCCCGGAGGAGCTACCTCAAGGCCACCCGCCACGTCGCGAGCACCGAGAACGATGCCAAGATCCGGATGAAGCTCTACGAGCCCGCCGAGTTCCACGTCATCAACCCGACGAAGAAGACGCGTGTCGGGAACCCGGTGGGCTACAAGGTCGTTCCCGCCGGCACCGCCGCAAGCTTGCTGGACCCCGAGGACCCGCCACAGAGGAGGGGTGCATTCACAAACAATCAGGTAAACCTTTTTACTTCCACCAAACATGTTTTACTTGCACATGTGAGCAGTATGTCTCGATCATTTTGCTGTGTGTGCAACAGATTTGGGTCACACCCTACAACAAGAGCGAAGAATGGGCTGGTGGGCTTTTCGTGTACCAGAGCAAAGGGGAGGACACACGATGCTCTAGTTCATCTCTCCCGTGTCACCTCCTCCTCGATAGACCCTTTTATTCCATTGTCCCAATAGAATGCATCCATGGTTTCACCGCGATGGATAGTCACCCCCTTGACGTTGAGAAGGACGCGATGGTCGATGGTGGGCATGGTATGAAGCATGAGATTGAGCCTCTCATTGCACCGTGTTCCTATCATTTGTCATGGCAGCAAACTTATAAGGCGCACACTCGGTAGCTGACGGTCTTTGCTGCTCCTAATCGGATCTCTCGTGCTGTCGCGGCTTGTCAGCGCCGACCGTCGAGGAATGAGCTGATGCGGGGAGCCCTCGATGGAGCGGAGCATTCTTTGTAGTCGCCAACGGGGGGTAAGCTACACAACATAGGGGATTCAGACGAGGCCCTGTTGGTGGCAGTAGAACACCAAGGGTTCAAGGAGCAGCTATGACGGAGATCCAAGGGCTAGCTTTGCGAGGGTGACCGTTGCGACGCGGGGTATACGGAGATGAGGTGGTTGGGAATCTCTGCGGTGTTAAGGAGTCAAGGCATGCTGACTGTTTAATATCGTGATGTTTTGAATCGGTTGCTATACACGTTTAGTACGTCATGGGAAAAAGACAATTGACAAAAATACCGCACCATAATCACGGGTCGGGGAAATTTTAAGTTCTTGCAGTTAATTTGATTGTTGTACGTACTATTTTTTCTTTTTTTTCCTTCGGCGATGAAGCGATTGCTGGTTGCCACGGTAAATAAAATTCAATTCGAAACACAAAGACCATTTCAGAGTAAACCGCGCTGGGCTATCCTTAAACCGCCCGAAGTGGACGCGAGGTCCTAGTCTCCGCAGTACGCGGAGCGAACATGCTCCCGCGTACCCTCTCGTGGGCCTGGCCCATGAAGGTCTTCTTCCACCTCGCTTCTCGCGCTCCGTCCTCCGCACATAAGCGGCCACCGCAGCCAGAGCCAGCCGTTGCGCCGCCCCAGTGCTCAGATTCTCCACTGCTCCCAGAAACCTAGACGCCGAGTCGCATCAGTTTGAACTTCTAAGACCATATGCTTGTAGTTCGCCCACAATTGTTAGTTCAATATTTTTAAAAGGGAACACCTTCACAATGCCCTCCACCCTCTTTCAACGCATCAAAAGTGAGAGCAAGAATTGGATCCTTGCCGGGGCCAAAAAGTATATATTTTATTTGCTAGAACCGCTAGCCGCGCCGTCGTCAAGTCGGATAAGTCATAAGTCGCGAATAATCACGCGAGCGCACGCGCTATTTACGTGTGTGGTGTGTGTCCCTAGCACTTTCCTACCATCAAGCTCATCTAGTGTACCAAGAGGCCTCCCTTATAAAGTGGTGCAAACTCTTGTAAGTTAGCAAGGTGGGACTAAACCACCACCCAAGCTAGCTGTGTGCACCACCTGTTAGGACCATTTTGAAGTGAGGCCCATAGTTCACAGGGTAGATTGGCGGAGGACAAGGATAAGAGATGGGCCGACCGGAAAAGGATGCACTAGTAGGAGAGCCAAAATCTAATCCTACGAGTACTCTATAGCATGCACATGCATGCGGGTCCTACGTCTAGTGCCACTGTCACACAGGAAACCCAATCAGGGCGTTCACCCTTGTTTTGTTTTGCTGTCACTGTCACACATAAAACCTTTTGGTCACTGTCCAGCAGCACGGTCATATACATCGCCACCGGATGCTTAGCGACCATCACATGCAACTATGCAAGGCGACGTCGATGCAACATGCTCAGTGAAGCTTTCGAAATCAGTATGGGAGTTTCGTGTGCTCGTCGGGGGACGGCGCCGGCTCCATCGAGCGGTACGGTGTCGTGGAGAGCTCCGTGTATGACGATTGTGAGACAGGCAGAACACACAGGGTCACAGGGTCTCGTGGGTTCGGTTCTTCACGTGCATGAACTGCTCCACTCTTTCTTTGCCTGCTCTTCCTACTCGTTTAAATTATAGTCCATATTTTAAATCAATTATTTTGTTACTATAAGTCTACAACTGAGCATATGGTGAAGCTCGTCTCTTTAGTGATGACATATTTGTACCAAGATAAGACCCGACAAGATGCAGCAGACCAGCAGACTAGCTAGCACAATTTTGTTCTTCACAAACGACAAAGATAAATGTAGTGATGTTTCCACTTTCGTTTCCTATCGGAAGTTTTGACAGGGTGGGTGGTATTTGAAGCACTGTTTGTACACGGCAAATGCTTTTGTCTAGTACTGTCGCACTCGCCAGTCGCCAAATGTTTAAAAGTGTAGAGAATAGTGCATTTCTTCTCACAGCTTATAGCTTGTGGTATATTGCATGATTCTTAAAATCAAGTAGGCCGTCTATTCCGCGGCGCCGCACCGTCGGCCTTCCCCCTAACTCTCCTTCCTAACCGCGGAGTGTGCCCTCAGGTCAACTACACCATCGGTGTGTTGTTCATCTACGTGGTGGTCGTAAACATTGTTCTTTGTTCGTCGTCGTTGTCGAGCCTAGTGTTGGTGTTTGTTGTTTGTGCCAGGCGGTTCACAAGGGCAAGCAGCACCACCGCACCCTTCTTCGTGTCCCTGTTATAAACGATAGCAAGATAAACGATGAAGAGCGGAACGATCAAACCAACGGGAACACGAGATTTAACGTGGAAAACCCCTCCAACAATGGAGGAGAAAAAACCACGGGCGCCAGCCAGCAATACTTCACTATATCGGGTGAGGTTACAAACGCCGGGGATTTACACAATGCGACTTATCCCAACCGGCGGCTTACAAGATGTATATATGGTGGCAAAACCCTAGGTCAGCTGCAGTCTGACTCGGAAACGACGTGTACCATACCGCGGGAGCTGCCGCCCCGCACCCCCGCGAGCGGAGGATAGCCCAAGCCTCCGGCGACGGGCCTCCGCTTCGCTCCGAAGTTAGCCTCTCACTTTATATCTTCATATGAATTTGGAACACATCAAAATAACAGTCCCTTGTGAGCTCGTCTGGCCTAGAGAGATGTACATAAAGGGGCGTGGGGGGTGGGAGGGGTGGGGTGGGGGGAGGGCACACATGTGCTATAGCACTTGAAAAATTCCAAAACTAAAATAGGCGGGAAAACACCGAAATGAAAAAAAAATGTACTATAGTCCTCAAAAACGGTTGGGAAAGGCCTAAACGAAATAGTGTGTGATAGACCCAAAAAGTTGGACGGCAAATGCTAACAATAAAAATGGGCGGGAAACGCTGAAACAAAAATAATGTGCTATAGCCCCCAACAACTGCCGGGATGCCAAAACATAATTTAGTTTTTTCTAAAATGTTTTACTATCCAAAAAACAACCGGATAATAAAGGCCAAAACAAAAATATGTAGTAATAACTCCCGAAAACTTGGCGCAAAAAGGCCAAAATAAAACTAGTGTGGTATAGTCATTGAAACTGAGCGGGAAAATGTCAAAACTAAAATGGATGGGAAAACGCCGAAATGAAAAAAAATGCGCAATAACCCTCGAAAACGGGGGAAAACGTCTAACCACACATAGTGTGCTATAGCCACTTAAAATTGGGCGGGAAATTCCAAAACTAAAATGGGAAGGAAAACCGCTGAAACAAAAACAATGTGCTATAGCCCCCAACAACCTGCGTGAAAAGACCAAAACAAAAACGTGCGGGAAAATACGAAGACAAAAATAATGTTCTATATCCTTGAAAAATTGGACGAAACAAAAAATGGGGGGAAAAAGGCAAAAATAAAGCAATGTGTTATAGTCCTTGAAAGAAGGCAGGAAAAGACCAAAATGAAAATAGTGTGTTATATCCTTTGAAAACTGGGCAGAAAATGCCGAAATTATTAAAATGGGCGGAAAAACGTGGAAAAAAACAATGTGTGTACTTGCCAAAAACGGGTGGGAAAAAACCTAAACGAAAATAGTGTGGTATATCTCGTGAAAATTGGACGAAAAATTGTTAAAACTAAAATGCGCGGGAAAACTCCAAAAGGAAAATGATGTGCCGTAACCGCAGAAAACGAGCGGGAAAATGACTAAACCAAAATAGTGTGCTATATCTATTGAAAATTGGACGAGAAAATGCCAAAACTAAAATGGACGGTAAAACGCCGAAACGAAAATAATGTGCTATAGCCCTGGAAAACGGGCAGGGAAATAATTAAACAAAATTAATGTGCTATGTCCCTTGAAAATGAGACGCGAAAATGCCGAAACTCGAATGGGCGGGAAAATGCCAGAAACGGAAATAATGTGTTATAGCCCCAGAAAACGGGCGGGGAAAGGCTAAAACGAAAATAGTGTGCTATAGCCATTTAAATTTGGGGGGGGGGGGGGGGGGGGGGGGGGGGGGGAAGTGAAGTGGACGCGAAGTAAACGAGGATAAGGTGCCTATTCCCCGAAAACAGGTGGGAAAAGGCATGAACAAAAATAGTGTGCCATCGCCCCCACCCACCCACCACCGCCCCCCCGGAAAATTGGAGGGCAAATACTGAAAATAAAATGAACGGAAATTTATATCGCCTACCCTGGACGCCGGATGCGTGTTACTGTTTCTGTTTGTACACCAAGGAAGAATAAAAGGAGAAAGAGGACAGCATGTGCAACTTATATGGTAAAAACGTACCTCCATGTATCCATCTTCCAAATTCGCAAAAAAATAATGTATTCATCTTCCAAGGCTATGTGACCAACCTATCCCAAGTCTACCTACTTAGCCATGCCATGCGGTAATCCATGAGTCACCCATGCATGTGCTTGCACTACTCATGCTTTGGCTACAAACCATGCCTGCATGTCCCACAAATAATCAACCTTGATTCACCATCATACGAACAATTCTCATGGGCGTGTGACCATGCCAATAATGTCCCTAATAGCTAGACATTCGCACTCGCCACCTTGGACGAGTCGCCTCGGACTTTAAGAGCTCCAACGCCACTGACACCTTGCTGGGAGAAACAACCGTTTCCTCCATGGGTGCGCCACAGGCACCGGTGTTCCCTACAGGCAGCACTGGCCCGTTTTTGCCCATCTTTTTGCTGATGTGTAGTTGAAAGTTATATGCCCTTTTTGGCCATCTTTGTTCTCATAGCAATAAACATGTCGTACAACAAGGATAATGTCTATAATTTCATGTGCATTGTATTTACTATAGGACATATGTGAATTGTTATTTTTAAGTAAGAATATGATATTAGTTTGGTATAGCCATTGGAAATTGGGCAGGACAATGTCAAAACTAAAATGGGCAGGAAAATGTCAAATAGTCCCCGAAAACGTGCGGGAAAATTGTCTAAACAAAAACTGTGTGCTATAACCACTGAAAATTGGGCGGGATGTTCCCGAAATTGAAGTGGGCGGGAAAACCATCGAAACAAAAACAAGCTATAGCCCCCAACAACCTGCGAGAAAATGCCAAAACGAAAACGGGCAGGAAAATGCCGAAAAAACAATGTGCTATAGTCCTTGAAAAAGACGGGAAAAGATCAAAACGAAAATAGTGTATTGTATCCCTTGAAAATTGGGCATGAAATGCCGAAACTAAAATGGACAGCAAAACACCGAAACAAAACAATGTGCTTACTCCCCAAAAGGGGGTGGCAAAAAGCTTAACCGGAAATTGAGTGGCATGTCCTATTAAATTCGACGAAAAATGTAAAAACTAAATTGAGGTGGGGAGGGGGGGGGGGTTTCAAAACGAAAATAATGTTCCATAACCCTGGAAACAAGCGGGAAATGACGAAACAAAAATAATGTGCTATATCCCTTGATAAATGTCAAAACTAAAATGGGCGGTAAAACACCGAAACGAAAATAATGTGCTATAGCACCGGAAAACAGGCGGGAAAATGACAAAAAAATTAGTGGGCGGGAATATGCAGAAATGAAAATAGTATGTTATAACCATTGAAAATTAGGAGGAAAAATGCCGGGACTAAAATGGACACGAAAATGCCGAAGGAAGAACAATGTGCCTAGTCCCCCGAAAACGGGTGGGAAAAGGTCTGAACATAAATAGTGTGCCATAACCCGTGAAAACTGGACGGGCAAATAGTGAAATTAAAATGAGCGGAAATTAATATCACGGACGCTAGGATGACAGTACATATGCATGAAAATCTCGTGGAAGGCCCTTGGCACGAGTTCGAGTACCGGTGTAGTATCGTCGACTCGAGCCCACCTCCCCGTACGGCCTGTACTACTCAAACCTATGGTGAATCAACAAACATGAGGGCCACTACCTGGCTAGCTGGTCTCGATCGCGCAAAGTTATCCGTTATTTCATGTGACATGTCATCGTCGTCCTAGTATGTCGTCGTTTTATGCTAGGAGGTGCATGTTTCCATCATGTAGTGTGCATGCAAAGACATGTGCTAAAGCACTTGAAATGGGCGGGAAAATGTCAAAACTAAAATGGGCGGGAAAACACCGAAATCAAAACAATTTACTATAGTCCTTGAAAACGGTGGGAAAGGTTTAAACAAAATATTGTGCTATAGCCCCCGAAAATTGGGTGGTAAAATGCTGAAACTATAATGGGCGGGAAAACGCTGAAACAAAAACAATGTGCTAGTCCCCAACAACCGCTGGGATGCCAAAACGACAACCGGGCAATAAAGGCCAAAACAAAAATAGAGTGTTATATCGCCGAAAATTGGGCGGAAGATGACGAAACTAAAATGGGCGGGAAAATGCCGAAGTGAAAACAATGTGTTGTAGTCTCCGAAAAATGCGAGAAAAAGTAGAAACGAAATTAGTTTGCCATATCCCCTCAACATTGGGTGGGAAAATTCCGAAACTAAAATGGACGAGAAAACGCCAAAAGGAACACAATGTGCTTAGGCCCCAATAACCTAAACCGAAACGTCGGGGAAATGCCAAAACAAAATACGGGGGCAAAAAGGCCAAAACGAAAATAGTGTGCTATAGATGTTGAAAATTGGGAGGGGAAATTTTGAAACTAAAATGGGCGGGAAAACGCCAAAATAAAAACAATGTGCAATTGTCCCCGAAAAAGGGCGGGAAAACGTCTAAACAAAAATAGTGTGCACTAGCCACTAAAAATTGGGAGGGACATTTCCGGACCTAAAATGGGCAAGAAAATCGCTAAATCAAGAACAATGTGATATAGCCCCCAACAACATGCGGGAAAAGGAAAAGGCGAAAACGGGCGGAAACAGACAGAGACAAAAATAATGTTCTATATCTCCAAAACGTTGTACAAAACAAAAATGGGCGGGAAAAAGGCAAAAAGAAAACAATGTGCTATAGTCCTTGAAAAAAGGCGGGAAAAGACCAAAATGAAAATAGTGTCTTATATCCCTTGAAAATTGGGCAGGAAATGCTAAAACTAAAATGGGCGGAAAAATGCCAAAACAAAACAATGTGTTTACTCCTCAAAAGGGTGGGAAGAAGCGTAAATGATAATATTGTGGTATATCCCGTGAAAACAATATGCTACTGTTTCTTTTAGTACGCCAAGGAAGAATAAAAGGATGGAGCAGACATCAGGTGCAACTTATGGTAAACGTACCTTCATGATTCATCTTCCAACCTCTTTGTGACGAACCTATATATCCCAAGTCTACCTACTTAGCAATGACATGCGACCACACCGACGAGTCGCCCATGCATGCGCTTGCACTACTCATGTTTTGGCTACAAACCATCCATGCATGTCCCAAAAATAACAAAGCTGGATTCACCATCGAGCTGAAGCCCGAAGTCTTGTACGCATACACGACGTATGTACGTGTAACGAAATGTTCGATCGTTCTAGTAATGAGCTCGCCGTTCTGCAGCCACCCCGCCGTGCAGTACCTACTCCCTCTGTTCCTAAATATATGATGTTTTAGACCCCTCATATGTTGTCTAGATGCGGATTCAAATGAGTTAACACACACTAAAACATGTCTAGGTACATGTAGACACATGTAAATGTGGATAAAAGCTAAAACCTTTTATATTTCGGAACGGAGGGAGTAACTTCTAGCTAGCGAGCTCGTAATCACGAGGCGTCTCATCTCGACTAGTTATTGGAGCCGCAAAACAGTACATATGTAACAATCTCGTGGAAGGCCCTTGGCACGAGTTCGAGTACCGGTGTAGTATCGTCAACTCGAGCCCACCTCTCCGTACGGCCTGTACTACTCAAACCTATGGTGAATCAACAAACACGAGGCCCACTACCTGGCTAGCTGGTCTCGATCCCGCAAAGTTATCCGTTATTTCATGTGACATGTCGTCGTCGTCCTAGTATGTCGTCGTTTTATGCTAGGAGGTGCATGTTGCAATCTTGTAGTGTGCATGCTAACACATATGAAACACCCTTCACGACGCTGGCGGCCGGCTAACAACCCATGACCTCATCGCACAGTGACAAGCATCAGGCCCTGCCGCCTGAAGCTCTCGTTTACATAAATCCACATTACACAGGAACGAAGCAGGCAGCGGAACCGGTGTACAAAGTTGCATGGGGTAGCAAGTACGAGTTCCCGTATCCAACTAATAGCCCTATACGGCCGGCTCTACTATAGTCTTTTCTTGATTTATCGGATCTCGGATCTCGTGGCAGGAGATTTTCGTCGAGTTCTTTGTATTACCGTATGTGCAGTTCTCAAGTTTGATCTAGAGACAAATTATCCTTGTATATGTGGTCTTTCTCATATTCTAACCGCGGTCGGACAAAATATCCGTATAAGATGCGAGGTCTGGACAAAGCGTGAATTGGCGAACTAGCCGCGCGCGGTCGGGACTCGGGATGCAGAGATCAATTGGTCACAGGGGTTGAAGCGTCGAGGCAAGCAAGGGCGGAGGCTGTCGGGGGACGGGGAGGGAGGCATGCGCCACCGCTGGATCGGTTCCTGGTCACACAAGCTACAGGGAACCTCTAAGGTCTAGATATTTTCTAATAACAGGGTTTGGTTAAAGGAAGACGGTATGAAGTCTTATAACGTTTGCAATATGTTTGTCATATAAAACTTGGTGTACGGGTTGATATTCTTGTTTGCTTACATAACCTTGCTAGCCTAAACTCTGTACTGAGAGGGAATGCTTCTCGTGCATCCAAATCCTTGAGCCAAAATCCATGCCATTTGTGTCCACCATAACTACCTATATGTGGTATTTCCTTGCCACTCCAAGTAAATTTTTCATGTGCTACCTTTAAATTATTCAAAATGTTATTATTCCCTTTTTGTGTCAATGTTTACTAGCTCATGAGGAATTAGTGTGGTTATTCTTTATTCTATTTGTCGAGTGGACTTTTACACCTGGACTAGTGGCATATACATCCGCTTATCCAATAACTTGCAAAAAGAGCTGGCAACGGGGTGCCCAGTCCCAATTAATTACAACTTTAACCAATTAATTCTCTTCACACTTTTGCCCTGATTCATCAGTAAGCAATGACAAACAGTGAAATACCTGAATGTGTGTAAACCAAAGAGAAAGAGGGATGATCTGCCTTGCTGGTAGAAATAACGTCCTTCATGGGAGCCGCTCTTAAAAGTCCGTTCGACAGGTAGAATACTGTTCTCACCCGCTACCATTCGTTGACAATTAACAAACACCTCTCAAAAATAGATACTCCTCCATGGTATGTGATTGATGGAAGGCACCCGAGGATTCGGTTAGCCATGGCTTGTGTTAGCAAGGTTGGGAGGAGTATCAAATATTTTATGCAATCTCTATATGCTTTCAAAAACCTAAAAGCTCTAGCACATGATTTAATCCCTGCTTCCCTCTGCGAAGGGCCTTTCTTTTACTTTTATGTTGAGTCAGTTTTCCTATTCTTTCTGTCTTCCACAAGCAAACACTAGTGTCAATTTTGTTACAACATGCGTTATATGCAATGTATTGGACTTGTTATACTACTTTGTGTTGACAATATCCATGAGATAAATATGTTGAAAGTTGAAGCAAATGCTGAAACTAAATTCTTCCTTTGTGTTGATTAAATACCTTTTATTAGAAACTATTGCTTTATGAGTTAACACTTATGCAAAACTGTTTGATGCTTGTCTCGAAAGTACTATTCATGAAAACGTTTAGCTTGTGTGATTCATTGTTTACTCATTATCTATTTGATAGCAAATTATAGACCATTGACTTGGATCACTTCATTCATTTACATGTGCCTTGCAATATTATATGATCAAGATTATGATAGTAGCATGTCACCTCAAAAATTATCTTTTTTTTATCGTTTACCTACTCGAGGACGAGTAGGAACTAAGCTTGGGGATGCTGATACGTCTCAAACGTATCTATAATTTTTGATGTTCCATGCTTGTTTTATACCAATTGCTACATGTTTTGCATCTACTTTATATCACTTTTATATTTTTTGGGACTAACCTATTAACAAGATGCCGAAGTGCCAGTTCCTGTTTTCTGCTGTTTTTGTATTCCAGAAAAGCTAGTCTGGAAATATTCTCGGAATTGGACGAAACTACACGGGAGTCCCTATTTTACCAGAACTCATCTGACGGACCAAAGAGGCGACGGAGAGGAGCCACGTGGGCCCCACACGTGGCCAGGGCGCGGGCCCCCCTCTGCCGCGCCCAGGGTGGTGTGGGCCCCACGGGCCTCTCCAGCCGCCGCCCTTTCGCCTACTTATTCCCCCCGACGCGAAAACCCTAAGTACCTGAGCAAATATCCACGAAAAGTTCCAGAGACGCCGCCGTCGTCAACCCTAGCTCGGGAGGGTTCAGAACCTCTTCCCGGCACCCTGCCGGAGAGGGGAATCGTCACCGGAGGCTTCTACATCGCCATGCCTGCCTCCGGAGTGATGCGTGAGTAGTTCATCCTTGGACTACGGGTCCATAGCAGTAGCTAGATGGTTGTCTCTCCACTTTGTGCCATCATGTTTAGATCTTGTGAGCTGCCCTACATGATCAAGATCATATTATTGTAATGCTACATGTTGTGTTTGCTGGGATCCGATGAATATTGAATATTATGTCAAGTTGATTATCAATCTATCTTATATGTTATTTAAGATCTTGCATGCTTTCCGTTACTCGTAGATGCTTTGGCCAAGTAGATGCTTGTAACTCCAAGAGAGAGTATTTATGCTAGATAGTGGGTTCATGTCTCCGTTTAACCTGGGACAGTGACAGAAAGTTCTAAGTTGTGGATGTGCTGTTGCCACTAGGGATAACCTAACGATGCTATGTCCACGGCATATGTGTTTGTTTACATTACGCACTTTACTTAATGCAATTATCCGTTGCTTGCAACTTAATACCAATGGGGAACTCGGATGACAACCCGGCGGTGGATTATTAGTCATAGATGCTGTTGGATAACGATCTATGTATTATGTCGTAATGCCCAATTAAATATCATAGTAGTCAACATGTCATGTATATGCATTGTCATGCGCTCACTATTCGTCAATTGCCCAGCTGTAATTTGTTCACCCAACATGTTAGTTATCTTTTATGGAGAGACACCACTAGTGAACTGTGGACCCCGGTCCATTCTTTTACACTGATTAAACAACCACAAACTGCAAACTGTTCCTTTTTCATTCTCTGCAATTTAATACTCATTTTCCACACCATACGTTTAATCCTTTGTTTTCAGCAAGCCAGTGAGATTGACAACCTCACTGTTTCGTTGGGGCAAAGTAGTTTGATTGTGTTGTGTGCAGATTCCACGTCAACAGTCCAGACTCCCATCAACAACACTATTTTTCTGGCGCCGTTGACAACCTTCTGAAGAGTTGCTGCTCCTACTGGTTCGATAACCTTGGTTTCTTTCTGAGGGAAAACTTGCTGCTGACTACATCATACCTTCCTCTTGGGGTCTCCCAACGAACGTGTGTTTCACGTCATCAGTTCACCAGTACGCAAGACAGAAATAAAAAGGCGAATTACATATCATAATGAGAAATTGTAAAGGAAAGGACTAGGCGTCCCCCGGGGGATCTGGGGGAAAAATCCACCGGGTCCCCTTCTGACACGTGTCCCCTTATTTCTGTCCAAATCCCGCTTTTGCTGCCTCCGCAGCAAATAATCCCCGCTTTTGCTCCCTATGTAGGAAAAAACGGTTCGCCCAGAAAACAGAAAAAAGAAAAACTGACTTCGCCGGAGACCTCACCGGAGACCTCGCCGGAGATTTCGTAGCAACACAAATGTGCTACTGTAGCAAAATCGACTTCGCCGGAGACATCACCGGAGACATCAACGAAGACCTCGCCGGAGACATCGTAGCAAATTTTTTGTTCTATTGTAGCAAACCCATATAACAATAATAGCAAAAAAATTGTTATATTGCAGCATCGTAGCAAAAAAAATCCGGAGAGTTGAGACTTATGATGCAAAACATCAGAACAAATTGTAGCAAAAAAATTCTTCTTGGTGCAAAAAATTCAGACATGAACAAAATCTTCGTAGCAAAAACATTGTGCTATTTTAGCAAACCACGAAACTATTGAAGCAAAAAAATTGTAAAACATTACAGTATCGTAGCAGAAGCACCGGCGCCGGAACTGCGACCAGAAGCACCGGCGCCTTGCCACGGGAGCACCGTCGTGCTCGTTCCGTAGCACCGCCATCCTTCCATGGGAGCACCACCATCGTGC
Source organism: Poa pratensis (assembly GCA_947311845.1). Taxonomy (NCBI): domain Eukaryota; kingdom Viridiplantae; phylum Streptophyta; class Magnoliopsida; order Poales; family Poaceae; genus Poa; species Poa pratensis. Next base: position 33,660,522 of record CAMZMU010000098.1, on the reverse strand, counting down.
TCCGGTAGCATTGTGCCTCCACGATGGTAGCAGCGCCGCCATGTCCTCGCAGCAACGCCGCCGCGCTTCGGAAGCACCACACCTCCACGATGGTAGCAACGCCGCCATGCTTAGGTAGCACTGCGCCTCCACGATTGTAGTAGCGCCGCCGCGCCGCCACCTCCTGCTACTCTCCGGTGAGGGGTCTCATCACCAGCTCACCGCCGTCCTTCGTTGGCAGCTCCGGTCACCACGGCTGGCAGCACCACGGAAGCCATGGGGGTGCGGCGGCTGCAGCAATGGCGCACAGCCGTCGAAGTGGACTCGACGAGCTCGGACTCCACTGCGGTGGTGCCGCTCCCCTCACGTCGACGTCGCTACAGCTCAGTCCTCGCATCACGCCGTGGCACAGAGAAGGCGGGGAGGGGCGGCGGCGGCGGCGCGAGAGGTCGTGGAGGCGTAGACACGCGGTGGCTGGTGCGGGAGGCCGTGGAGGGGAGGCGCCGGTGTGGGAGGCCGTGGAGGGGCGACGCCGGTGAGGGATGTCGTTGGGGGGCAGCGTCAGCGCGGGAGGCCGTGGAGGGGCGGCCGGCGGCCGGTGACGGGAGGCAAGGAGAGGAGCAGGTGAAGGCTGGGGAGCGGAGGGGAGCAATCTGGTGCGGGAGCTGTGGAAGAGACGACGAGATAACGTGGTGGGTCCCGTCAATTTTCTGGTCACGATGGTGACACGCGTCACGCACAGGATGGGGAGGACGCGAGCGTGCCGATCCGCCGGGGGATTACAAGACTTTTCCAATTATAAAGACGCCTGAGATGGTGGTAGGTCGATCCGGAGACTATGTGGCCATCCTGGAAATTACATGGATTGCCACCGCAAAGAAAAGGTTCGTTAATCTTAGAAAAATAGGTTTCCGTGGTTTGATGTTGATGGCTGGGTTCGTTTCAATAGCAGTGTACAAATCGTACTTAGCTAGGGACCTAATCGTATACGTGCTAGCTTTCTTTAGTTCACGTGGCCTGCCGATTATATATGGCTAGCTTCACAACAGAAAGCCTGTCGACGAAGCGGCAGCGAGATATGGGCGAACGTATATGATGGCGCCTCCGCTGACGAAAGCGCCGGTCGAAACTAGGCAAAGCGGCGGCGACAACACCGACAGAAGAAGCAGCAGGACCTGGGCGTGGTGGCGGTGACGTCTCCATGACTCCATTGACGTGATTGGAATCAATCGGATAAGTGCTTCGTGCTATCTCGGTCGACGAGGCCCGAAAAAGAGGCGGAAGGGAGGGGGATACCCGGCGGCTTCCAATCCATCTCGAGGTTGTCCGGCGTCCGGAAGCAGGCGGTGGATAGCGAGCGCAGACTGGTTCACGAAGACGTGGTTCTGTACCTGCAGCACCTACCGTGCCGCACCAACGCGATCCCCGTGGGGATCGAATTTCATTACCTTTCGATTAGGAAATACAACCATTCGAAACAGCATCCCAGTGCACGAACCGAAAAGTAAAAACAGACAACCACAGTCTCACCGCCTACTGCTAATGAGCTGAAAACTAAACAGAAGAAAACTAAACCGAAAAGTAAAAACAGACAGCCACAGTCTCACCGTCTACCGTGCCGCGCCCGCCGAACTTTAGTTCTTTCAGAATCCACACGGAGGCGCCTGTATGCGTGAGTGTACTCAAGGTTAAGCTCAAAGGACGCTAATTGGGCTCTCTCTGATGGTCGATTCATCCATGTTATTGGTCACGCGGGAGGAATCAAGGACACTAATTGCGTCCTCTCTGATGATCGATTCATCCACTGTTATTGGTCACGTGGCAGGAATCAAGTCGATCAATTGATTGAGGATGACAAGCTAGGTGTTGGCATGTTGCTGCTAAACCAAACGTTAATGCTTGACCTCAGCATGGCTGCAGCTTTCCAAGAGCACCGGTGACGTGAGGGCCATGCTGGTTGCTCTGCATCTTCTGAAATTAATCTACTCATCAACTATATGAGAGGGGTTGCTGATAATCTGAACAAATGAATTGCGCTGAATTTTTTCCTTGTGCTGATCAGTACGGGCTTCTGCAGTTAGCTCCATCTTTTGGTGTTTAGACCTTAGTAAGAGATTTCTTTATGCAGGCATAAGCACTTACTCAAGTTCTTTTCCTGCACTTTGATTCGTCTTTTGGTTAGATTTGTCATATAATTGCTGATCAGTACGGGCTTCTGCAGTTAGCTCCATCAAAACAAGTTTTTTTTCCTACACTTTGATTCGTCTTTTGGTTAGATTTGTCATATAATTACTTATTGATTCGTCTTCTTTTGCCTGAATTGACAAGTTTCAAGTGAATAAGCCATACTCTGGCCTTATGTGAAATTCTAAATATGTGATTGGATATTGACAAAATCAACTGATTTGCTACTGTCTCAGATTCTTCCAACTCATACCAATCCAGGAGAAATAGTGCAAAGTTTGCTTACATGAAAAAATTAAGAGGGTCGCTGGCACAAGGATGATGAGATGGGGAGAGCGCCGGCGAGGCCCTGCGGAGGTCGCTGGCCAGGAAGCCGACCTTAAGTTACATCAGCTAAGTGGCGCTGTGGGCGGGCCAGATCCCTTGCGACAAGCGTGTGCCTGCTGTAGTTTCATTCGTTCTCTATATCACTTCGTCCCGTCTAGAAAATACTGATTTCCATTGGTGAAATTCTTCAAAACATAAAAATATTCAAGGTAATTCAACCGGTAGCAAGCTATCACATAGTGTCGTATTAGTGTATTAGCAAGCCATTTTATTTTCTTTCTAGGTGAGTTTTGTTATAGACCAAATCTAAGATGTGAAATGTGCAATGCATCAACTGACAGTTATAATGTCATGTAGGAGGCATTCTTAATAACAAAAGTATATCAGAAATAGGACGTGCACCTTAACTTAGAAATATCAAATACTTTCACCTAACTATGTAAGCTTCGGCCAAGGAATGGTATGATTTGAGGTTGCTTACATTTGACATTTAATGAACACAATTTGGACAAGTAAAACTGAGGTTTAGACTACATACTACTGTTTTGGCAAATGCATCTTATCATGCTTTTTTACACTGACTTGTGAACTATGAAACACAGATGGAAAATCACTTGGTCGCATCTTTGTTCCCATCGGGGGCGTTGCTCATTTAAATACCAAACAAATACATGAACTCTGTACAAGTTTTTATTTTGTGTCGATTAAAATTTATTTTTATGTGCTGGTAATTTGGTGGGTGATCAATGGGTGTTCATCGCCCCATCAAGAGGTGATACATGTTACATCCATTTCTATGAAAGGCTGACTGAAATGTTATGTAGATTTTCTCTTGTGCAATATGAAAATGTATTTTGTAACATTTCAACCTGAATATATATTCGACTTGGTACACACTGAGAAATGTCATGTAACTTATTTATAAATTATGGAATCCATCGCATGTGAGAGGGCTCAAATTAAGAGGGATGTTGTATGAAACTTGGTTCAGTTTTATCTATCGGAGCTACATGTTCAGTTAATAGTGATTATCAATATTCTTTTACAACTTGTTCCCACAAAACTTACAACAGGTACTGCAATTCTATACATGAAATATTGCACTAATTTTCTATACATGAAAATTTTAGCTAATTTTATATACATGCAAATTTTCATGTATTGTAATATTAGTCGAGACGCGGTGCACCTGCAGGTTTACTAGTAGATTTAGAAACGAGGAAACGAGGTTTTTTCTCAACAAAAAAAAGAGTTGTAACGTGCACGGGACGGAAGCATTCTTTTTTTCTTTTGAAATTGACGGAAGCATCTTAGGGCACGCACACCATCGATCACCAATTCAGTTCATCATATTCTTTTTTTAGAGAGAACACGACACTTTTTTTGCATCAAATAATATCTGGGACAAAGATCAATCATCTGATTTGCTTGCCTTTTTTGTCAGCAGAAGTCCAAATATCGAACGTTTCTTTAATTTCGTGGATGCATGGACCAGATTAGTCGTTCCTTGAGTCCCGGTATAACAAGCCCTAAGATGCTTGGACCAATAAATAAAGCTGCAGGCCCGTACGTGTCTTTTACGCATAAACGCCATCATGGTGTCTCGTGCGAAGAAGAAGCGCCGCCGACTCGACCGCCTGAGCGACCTCCAGGACGACATCCTCGGCCACGTCCTCTCCTTCCTCCCATCCGAAGATGCCGGCCGCGCCGCCGTCCTCTCCCGCCGCTGGCGCCGAGTCTTCGACGTCGTCCAAACCATCTCTTTCCAGCCGGTTCAGCCCCCGGCAATGGACGTGGAGGCAGAGAACAGGAGACTTGTCGACAGGGTCACCAACGCGCTGGTCGCGCGGAGACGCTCCGACCGGGACGCGCCGCTGCGCTGCCTCCGCGTCGCCATGCGCGGGTACACCGCGCCCGACCGTTACGCCGTGGACCAGTGGCTCTCCTACGCCCGCTGCCACGGCGTCCAGGAGCTCCGCCTCGAAACAGCCACGCGTGCACACGCCTACACCGGCGCCATCGCACGCTGGTGCGATGGCGGCTACGACGACTCAGATGGCAACCACAGCTATGACGACGACTCAGACGGCAACGACGACTTAGACGGCTCCTCAGACTCCTCAGAGTACGACGACTCGGATGGCTACGACAGCCGCTACGACTACTCTGAGTCTGACTCGGACACCGCCACCTACGAGGGCATCACCGGCGTCCCACAATACACGGGTACGACTCGGCTCCATTACTACGTCTCGCCTGAGATCTTTCCTGCGCCACCATGCGAGCGCTGCACCTCGTCTCCTGCTCGTTGCCGCCGCGCCAGCTGCCGTCTACCATCCATCTCCCGTCCTTGGAGACGCTGTCTCTCACCAACATCATCTACACCAGTCGGCAGATTTCCGGCGAAAACATGCAGATTTCCGTCGCGTCACCATTGACGCGTCTCCGACGCTACGGGTTTTCGATTACCGTGGCGACACGTCGTCATGTTTCACGCTCGTCGGCGACGCGCCGAAGATCGCCTTGGCCAAGATCCACCTCTGTTGGGGGTGCCGTCCGGGAAGAAGAAGATTGACTTCGGGAGGCTCAGGGGCTTCCTACTCCTCTTCGTAAACGCCACGGACCTCCACATTGGCTGGTCCGACGTGCCCGACAACGCCCTGTCGTTAGGCTACGACGATCTACATAGCTTGCACTTCCCTCGGTTCCACAACCTCACGAGGCTCGAGCTGGGAAGCCGTTGCACGGATCCCCGTGTCGTCGACAGGGTGGACGGAGTCTTGCGCCAGACGCCCAACCTGACTGCTCTAGTGATCAAGCTCGAGAGCTGCGCCATGGCGAACCGGAATTACGGCGTTCTGGACGTGACCGTGCCGCCGCCGTGCTTGCGCGACCGGGTGAGGGAGATGAGCGTGGAGCAGTACCACGGGGTCAAGCTGCAGAAGATGCTACTCAAGTGGTTGCTTCAAGGCGCGCTCGTGGTCGAATCAGTACGTGTCGTGTTCAAGGAAGGACGACGACGCTACTCCACGGATGAAATCAAAAGTTGGGCCCAGAATCCAGCTACGAGAATCACATTTTCCTGAAACCACACCGACATCATGCATCTAGCTCAGACTCATTCGGTTCTGTATACACAAATACACTTTATGCCATGTTTTGCAGCTATCCCTGGCACCTAGGTACTATATCCATGCCCTATTCTCACATGCATCCCAACTACTATTTCTCTCTCGTCTATTATATATGTGCAAACAAACATCTTAGTAGAAATTTGGGCTACTACTAGTATATTGTGAATGTAAAGTTTGATTTACAATACGTTTGAACTGTTGTACTTGTTATGACGAGATCTTTGAAATAAGATCAATATTGAATATGTGTTTTCTATAATAAAAATATTTTAAAACAGAGCTTTGATTTTGAAATTTGATGAAGAAACACAAAAATCTTTAGACTAAAAGATAACAATTACGTAAATCAATTAACAACTAAATGCCCTACATGAAATCGATCATGGCCGAAGAATAGTTGTTCCAGGTTCTGACATTCCATCAAAACACAACTATTATTTGCAGGACCAGACATCGAGAGCACGGAATACGAAGGCGTTTATGCTATGCATAACAAGGTGCTCCCATCATACAAGCAGATAATGTGAAGTACTGCAGCTAAGCTATACAAGCTATCAATAATACAATGATAACTTTACAAAAGCAATGGATGCGGTGCATATGAGAGGGCTATGCGCATGATTGCAAGTCAGATATAATCCACCAGATGAAAATAACTTTTCATCCATAGCGATATCAGGAATAACATTGTGAACCAGTTATGACTTTAGAGAGCCTACAATTCCAGCCAAATAGCATTCACCGTCGGAAATAAACTTATTTGACATACGGGTTAGATACCAAGACCAACATTAAATAAGGTTCCAACACAGTTCACAATCCTCGCAAAGGACAGCAGCACCAGGCACTAAATAAGCGGACTTTCAGTGTGATGCCTAGAAGAGATAGAAGGAGCACTCACCAGCCCCGAAGGACAACTTTTCTAGTTATTGCAGGTGATGATGACCTTGGTGATCCATGGAAGCACAATGAGCTTCGCTTCACCGCTCTCGTAAAGGCAAAGACAACATCCATGAAGAACACACACCGGTCCCCATCATCTTGGCGCTTCACGCTGGCTTGATCCCTCACTGGTGAGAGGTGTTGCACCAAAAGTCAATCCATACACACCAGCTCAATACAAGGAATTAGTATGATTAACTCTCAGCAGAAGGAAAACAAATATAATTGGCAAAGTAAAATAATTCTCAGGGCTGGTACTTGTACAGCATTATACATATCAGGTGTTTATTTATTTCTATGAGGAAACATGACATATTTATGCGAAGAAAACATCGCTAAGTACTGTCCTGTTTTGAAACGGTGGTTTGTGCAAGTACATTGCGTAAGTAGTGAAATCCACTTTGGCACCGCGCGTGCATATGCACCCTGTATTTAAAAAACACATTTTGAAATGTTAAAATAAATTTCGCGGATCATGAGCACAGTCTCTGTGTTCACAAAGTCGATTCGTGAAAAATCGATATCTTTCGTGCCCTGTGTAAAAAGAGAAAAAAATGTCTTGTTAAAAACCTTATTTTAGCAATAAACTTTGTCTTTTCTAGACAGATGGCACGAAATGTGATTTTTTTTTATGAAATGACTTTGTGGACACATAGGTTGTTAACATCTATGCACGTGCATTATTTTACACTTTGTTCGATATTTCAAAATAGGTTTAAAATGTATTTTAAATACCGGGTGCATATCACACCCGGAAGCCAAGACGCCTCCGTCGAGTAAGTAGTGCTCTTTGCTTAGGGCATCTCTAACCGATCCCCTAAAATCGGTTAGAGGAGTAAAAAATACGCAGCGGCGGCACCTAACCGAACTCCTAAACGGTTAAAGGAGGGAATTTTTACTCATCGGAGGAGTAAAAGTGGCAGCCGACTCCTAAATATACTCCTCCAAAACCAAATCCGAGAAAACCTCCCCGCCTCCCGACCCGCCGCACCTATTCCGCCGGCGTCGCCGCCGGCGACCCCCATACCCCGCCGCCCCCACCCCGGTCCTCCGCCGCCCTCCGGCCCACCTCTCCCTCGCTCGCCGCCTCTCGCCGTCGCCGGAATCGACGGGGCGAGCTCGTTTTCGCCGGCCGCCGGCCCAATTTGGAGGAAATCGGGCTCCGTCGCCGTCGATTCGCCGCAACCCGGAGCCGGCGTGGCCTCCGGTGACCACGGCGTGGCGTGGTCGGCCACCACCGATGTCGCGACGCGGCTCGCCCCTCCTCTTAGCCCACCACAGATCCCGCGTGACCGGCGGTTGCCCCCGCCTCCCCGCCGCCCACGACGGGTTTCGTCTGCGTGCGGGACCTCTGGCCGGAGTTGGAGGATGCATGGCCGGCGTCCGTCGATGCTGCTGCCGGAGATGGATCGCCGGCACCGCGGCCGCAACCAACACAAGGTGAATTGTTTCCTCTTTTTCGTCATGTAAAATTGGAGCACAAGAAGCCGTGGCTTATTTGATTTTTGTTACAAATGAAGTACAAGGACTTCTACATGGACCGAGAATGAAGACAATGAGTTGTATTTTGCATGGCACCATTAAACTCTTGTAGATGACGCACTATACGAAGCGAGTGGTGTTCGTTCGCCATTCCAACTTTTTTGGGAGAAAATTCATAAGAATTTCAATGAAAAGACAACCGGAGATGGTAGATCGCTTTCATCGATGTTAAATAGATGGCACATTCTTGTTATGCGTTCTAATGCATAACAAGAACACTTTGGTTTGTGCCGGATTCTATCGGGTTGTATCGATATCTATGGGGAGAAGTATGTACTCTCTATGTATCAATTGTATCGAGTTGTATCGGTATCTATTTTGGTGTATCGGGTTGTATCGGTATCAAAACCTATGATACTATATGTGTTTGTATCAACCTATTTGTATTGCAAATGATGAAAAATAATTTTACTCCTCTAAAAATAGGGATTCGGTTAGGTGCCGACCACATTTAGAGGAGTACTTTTACTCCTCTAAAGTTTACTCCTCCGTTTACTCCTCTAACCGATTGGGGATCGGTTAGAGATGCCCTTAGTCAACTGAACTATAGTCATTCATTCTACTTCGACGGTTCTACATAATTACCAATGTGCTGCTTCCAAATGAATGGTCAACGTACGCTAGCTATACATGCATGCAAGCCATGTTATCAGGTTTCACGCACCACACGCAAGCTGCTCCGCCTCTAGATTTGAACATAAGTAAACGATCGGGGTTCCTTCATGGCCAACTCACTATATGAACCCTACCAGCACGCTCAGACCCTTCACAACGACGCGAACGCAAATGGCTGTCTCTACGTGTAGCGCCAGTGCTTTCCTCTTCCTCGCTCTGCTGAGTTTTGCTACAACTCTCCATCGGCTGCCAGCGCGGGCATTTCCCTCGTCGATGGCAGTACCAGCGCTGTCGCCGCCGCGTCGGCATCAAGTTCTCTGGCCTTCTCAAGGGACGGAACCGCAGCGGCCATGGCTCCGGCAGCGGACACGGGTTCGGCTGGACCGTGGCGCGGAACGGGTCCGACACGACCATCGGCGTTGGCGGCGGCGTCGGCGGCGTGGGCGCGCGGGAACGACCGGAACGCGGTGATGGAGTGGTGCCGGTGGCGGGGTCGGCGTCGGGGTCGGCATCGACGTCGGGAAGGACGGGATCGACGTGGGCGTCGCGTCGGGGAGAGGTGGCGCGCCAGCGAGCACAACGGCGGCGTCAGTGTGGGTCTTGGCGGTGGAGCGGGCCTAGGGATCCATATCGGCAAAGGGGTTTCAGTGTCACGGTCACCCACGGTGATGGTGGAGGTGGAGGCGACGGCGGCAGCGATGGTGCTTCCGGCGAGGCGCGGGGTTGGACGTGCGGGCAACGCTGTGGGAAGGGGCCAAGGTTCCGGAAACATGAGCGGCGGCATGGGGAGTGGCGGCGGGGGTGTGATCCGGCTCCGCGCCAGGAGCATCCGGTGGCGGAGGCGGCGGCGGCGTCGGTGGTAGCAGCGGGCACCGTGAGGGACGATGTGTTTTTCATGCATGTCATTGTCAGCTGATTCATGTAGGAAGCAATCCACGACGATCGACTTGGTTCAATCATGTGTGATTGAAGTGTCTAGTGTGTAAGCCTGTATCGGGTAGCGTGTGCAAATTGTAGCTAGGATCAGATCAGCAGGAGTATGAAACTAAGCTACTGTGTGTGTAACTGTTGACGAATAATACCATTAATTCATATGTGTACATGGATCTGAAGATTTTCCAAGTTGTCGTTACTCCATCCGTTTTGACGGCATGAGTGAAGCGGGAGCTAAGCCCAGAATTTGCTCTGGGGAACGCGCACGGGAACAGTATGGTTCAGTAGTTTTTAACTGAGAAACTGATCCCCAGAATCAAGGTCCGGGAACTAAGGCTGCGCCCGGTTAACCGAAAACCGAAAAACCGAACTGAAAAAACCGAAACCGAACCGAAATTGTGGTTATTTTGGTTTCCGGTTAAGCTTACGGTTAGTAAAATAGCTAACCATATGCCTTGCGGTTAATACGGTTAATAACCGAAAACCGAATGGTTAACCAAAAAACCGAAATGCCTATTAACTTTTATTAATTTGCTACTTTTATTGACTTTTATTAACTTTACGGGTTACTTGTAGCATGGGATTTGCTACTTGTATAGACTTTTATTAACTTTATGGGTTATTTGGTTAGTTTGGATCATATGCCTATTAATTTTATAGTCTATTCCGTTATTTTCTAATATATGGCCACAAAAAGAAATTGTCATTTTAAAATTCGCGTCAACTTAGGTTAATATGGTTATTACCGAAACCGAACCGAAATTAAATGGTTATTACCGAAACCGAACCATATTCTCGTACAAAACCGTATTTACCGAAGTATTGAAACCGTATAAATAAAAAACCGTATAAACCGAACCGAATTAACCATATTAACCGAACGCGCAGCCGGACCGGGAACCCAGAAGAAGTGCAGCCCACGCGATACTACCTTGGATCTAGCGTTACCGTTTGGCATACTTCGAGAACACATCAACCTAATCACTGCAGTATTCTGTAGCTAGCATGTCACATGCATGTGATTCATTCTCCATTTGATCGGTTTTACGATATGAAGTGTATACGTTACAAATCGACAGTTGAGGGGCGGTAAAGAGATTTACAAGAGCATATGGCGTCAGGGGCAAATTTGGTCCGTCCGTTACATCCATCCGACGGACCAGATTCGTCGTTGACCAACGGACGAAAACGGACTTGTCCGCGGCGAATCTGGTCCGTCGGATGGACGGAATCGACGGACCAGATTTGTCCTTGGCGCCATATGGCCTTGTAAAAAACCGTTTTGGTGAGGGGATTATCTCGCATAGCACCTGCAACGTCTCTGGATGCATGAGTTCACTGTGCCAAAAGAAATTTTAATCCATTTCCATGCAAAGGCAACATCGCTAGGTGGAGAGAAAAAATAGATGTAACCGCTAAGAGTACATAAGAAGAAGATTGAACTTGTGACAAATGCATATTTAAAGTTTGTTTCCGAAATTTCAATAACGTTTTCTAACTTAAACCATCACTACAACACATATGTCAGTCTATGTCGGTTTGCTAGCCACGGTTTGTGAATCCGTGATAGGTTGATCAACACTATCAAAATTTAGCATCAGCCCGCCCAACGCCGAAATTTTGGCCGCTCCTGCTTGCAAAAGCGAAAATTTTCTAAGTCATGCACACCTCCCCCCACTGCCTACCTCTTCCCACCTCTCTGGATGCATGAGTTGATTGTACCTAAAGCAATTTTAATGCATTTGCGTGCAAAAGCAACGTTGCTAGGTGGAGAAAAAATAGAGATAAAACGGCTAAGTGTACTTAAGGAAAAGACTAAACTTTTGACAAATGCATATTTAGAGTTTGTTTCCACCATAAAAAATGTTTTATAACTCAAAAATCATCTATGACTACCAAAAATACTATCAAAATCTAATGTTGACCACTGATTTTTTTTTCCAGAGCACCACAAATGTCATTTTTGCACAAAACTTTGCACGAATATAGATCATTTGAATATGTTTTCTGTCAAAATTTTCAGAATATTTTTGGATTGTTTTACTAATGTTTTTGAATTTCGTAATTGGGCAGGAGCATATAACTCGGGTGCCAATGTGAATTTCCGCTATAATGCCTATTCATTGCTATTGAGGTCAACGCACCGACATCTAATTAGTCTCCCCTTTTGACACAAATTATATATAGTTCTAACTTATTCTCATTGTATCGTGTCTATAGCTTATATGGTCAGTCGACTTAATAGTTGAGGGGAACCTGTGTCGTGGAGTCCACCTACAGAATAAAAATCACAAGAGGCAGCATGTTATGGAGCGATATGAGCATACGGATAAACATAAGAAATGTGAACCAATTTAAAAATGTGGTGTATTGTTACTTGTGTCATCCGTAGCAACGCACGGGCATTCAGCTAGTGTATTTTAAATACCGGGTGCATATCACACCCGGAAGCCAAGACGTCTCCGTCGAGTAAGTAGTGCTCTTTGCTTAGTCAACTGAACTATAGTCATTCATTCTACTTCGACGGTTCTACATATTACCAATGTGCTGCTTCCAAATGAATGGTCAACGGACGCTAGCTATACATGCATGCAAGCCCCAAGCCATGTAATCAGGTTTCACGCACCACACGCAAGCTGCTCGGCCTCTAGATTTGAACATAAGTAAACGATCAGGGTTCCTTCATAGACAACTCACTATATAAACCCTACCAGCACGCTGAGACCCTTCACAACGACGCCAACGCAAATGGCTGTCTCTACGCGTAGCGCCAGTGCTTTCCTCTTCCTCGCTCTGCTGTCTTTTGCTACAAATCTCCCATCGGCTGCCAGCGCGAGGCATTTCCCTCGTAACGATGGCAGTACCAGCGCCATCACCGCCGGCGTAGGCATCAAGTTCTCCTGGCCCTTCTCAAGGGACGGAACCGGCCATGGCTCCGGCAGCGGCCACGGGTTCGGCTGGACCGTGGCGCAGAACGGGTCCGACACGACCATCAGCGTCGGCGGCGGCATCGGCGGCGGCGTGGGAAGAACCCGCGACGGCAACGGGAGCAGTGCCGGTGGCGGGGTCGGCGTCGGGGTCGGCATCGACGTCGGGAAGGACGGGATCGACGTGGGCGTCGGCGTCGGGGGAGGTGGCGCCGCCAGCGAGCACAAAGGCGGCGTCAGTGTGGGTCTTGGCGGTGGAGCGGGCCTAGGGATCCATATCGGCAAAGGGGGTTTCAGTGTCACGGTCACCCACGGTGATGGTGGAGGTGGAGGCGACGGCGGCAGTGATGGTGCTTCCGGCGAAGGCGCCGGGGTTGGACGTGCGGGCAACGCTGTGGGGAGGGGCCAAGGCTCTGGAAACGCGAGCGGCGACACGGGGAGTGGCGGCGGGGGTGGATCCGGCTCCGCGCCAGGAGCATCCGGTGGCGGTGGCGGCGGTGGCGTCGGTGGTAGCAGCGGCCACCCGTGAGGGACGATGTGTTTTTCATGCATGTCATTGTCAGCTGATTCATGTAGGAAGCAATCCACGACGATCGACTTGGTTCAATCATGTGTGATCTGAAGTGTCTAGTGTGTAAGCCTGTATCGGGTAGCGTGTGCAAATTGTAGCTAGGATCAGATCAGCAGGAGTATGAACTAAGCTACTGTGTGTGTAACTGATGACGAATAATACCATTAATTCATATGTGTACATGGATCTGAAGATTCTTCCAAGTTGTCGTTATTCCATCCGTTTTGACGGCATGAGTGAAGCGGGAGCTAAGCCCAGAATTTGCTCTGGGGAACGCGCACGGGAACAGTATGGTTCAGTAGTTTTTTTACCTGAGAACTGATCCCCAGAATCAAGGTCCGGGAACCCAGAAGTGCAGCCCACGCGATACTACCTTGGATCTAGCGTTACCGTTTGGCATACTTCGAGAACACATCAACCTAATCACTGCAGTATTCTGTAGCTAGCGTGTCACATGCATGTGATTCATTCTCCATTTGATCGGTTTTACGATATGAAGTGTATACGTTACAAATCGACAGTGTTGGTCGAGGGGATTATCTCGCATAGCACCTGCAACGTCTCTGGATGCATGAGTTCACTGTGCCAAAAGAAATTTTAATCCATTTCCATGCAAAGGCAACATCGCTAGGTGGAGAGAAAAAATAGATGTAACCGCTAAGAGTACATAAGAAGAAGATTGAACTTGTGACAAATGCATATTTAAAGTTTGTTTCCGAAATTTCAATAACGTTTTCTAACTTAAACCATCACTACAACACATATGTCAGTCTATGTCGGTTTGCTAGCCACGGTTTGTGAATCCATGATAGGTTGATCAACACTATCAAAATTTAGCATCAGCCCCGCCCAACGCCGAAATTTTGGCCGCTCCTGCTTGCAAAAGCGAAAATTTTCTAAGTCATGCACACCTCCCCCCACTGCCTACCTCTTCCCACCTCTCTGGATGCATGAGTTGATTGTACCTAAAGCAATTTTAATGCATTTGCGTGCAAAAGCAACGTTGCTAGGTGGAGAAAAAATAGAGATAAAACGGCTAAGTGTACTTAAGGAAAAGACTAAACTTTTGACAAATGCATATTTAGAGTTTGTTTCCACCATAAAAAATGTTTTATAACTCAAAAATCATCTATGACTACCAAAAATACCCAAAATCCTAACCGTTGGTAGTTTTGTTGACGTGCCCAGTGCCATTAGTGAGGACAACGCACTTTGGTGAAGTGCCTATAAATAAAGGTAAGAAAAACATATTTCTGTGACGTGTCTATCAATAATGGCCAGAAAATTATCACTGTCTCCTAGTTTGGTGAATTGTCCTAGTCCCGAAGATTAAAATTACCCAGTATCAGCCAATTCTTCTTTGCAATATTATCTACAAGATCTGTTCCAAAAGTGTTTTAATCGTTTAAGGGAAGATTTGGATGAGATAATTGCATTAGTGAAGTGTGTTTGTGCTATGTAGATTAATAATATATAATGTGTTGACTTCTTATGCATGCCCACTATAGAGGAAGTAGACAGTTAAGCAGGGGTGGTGTGCGGTGAATAAATATGATGAAGGCTTATGATCGTGTGGAGTGGGGTTACTTGCAGGATATGATGCGGCAACTAGGATTTGATGAAGCATATCGGTCATGTTAATTATGAGTTGCGTGACGACAGTAAGTTTAGAGAATTTTATATATAGTTCAATTTTTTTCGTACGGTAGTCACATGATTTTGAATCCTTGGGATTATTTCCTAACTATACGTTCACGCTCTATTTTGGAGTTATAGTTTTCTATCCCATCGAACTCCTATCTAGAATTCCTTTTTTTCAATCCAAATTCTTGTAGTTTTCAAATCCTACATATTCAAGAAGATATGCCACTCCAATCATGTGTTTTTTGTTTTATGTATTTTGAAAATATTCTGCATTAAAGAGGACATGAGAAAACTCCTCTTCAATCATAAAAAAAACTAGAAAGATACCCCGTGCGTTGCTGCGGGAACTTTTTATAAAAATTGTAACATAAAGGAAAGGACATATGACACATGCAACGGGAAAATTTCTCGGGAATATTCCGGAATCGATTGGGCACTATAATCGGGAGTCCAGATTTAATAAATGTAAAATATTTGTATATTTAATAACTAAAATTGATGAGGTATTGTATGGATAAAATAATTTATAATGCGAACAATTTTCATGGATGAATAGAAAATCATTAATAAATGTTTGATGACATGGATAAATAATGGCTCAAATAGTGGATGATGTGGCTTAAGGAATAGATGATGTGTGATTAATAAGTATTAGTGGAGATGACATGGACAATTGATTGGTTAAGAGAATGGATGATGTGGATAGCTTGCATGTTGAGATAGAAAATAATTAATGCAAGTTAGTGGGGTTTTGCTTTATATGAAGGATAGATAGATAGATAGATAGATAGATAGATAGATAGATAGATTAGTCATAGCTATACACGTTTCTAGTACTGGTAGAACTACACTAAGAAAACCGACCTCTTATCATGATCAAATGATATGTCCTATTTAGCTTTCTAGTGTTATCATGAAGTGGTCCTCTATCAAGAAGTGCATATATAAAATAAACTATCTTTTATTTTTCTAGATGCACAACATGAAGATAAACTATTTTTCTGAAACAAGGCAAAATCTTTCCCTTTTATATTGATATAGGAGAAGCAAATACAACCAAGGCCTAGGCCAAAAGGAAAGAAAACATGATTGAAAAGTGATTAGCCGACAATGTTTCCCAACTCCTTAGCTCCCGTGAGGATCCAATTTTTGCCTTGGTCTTTGATGCATTGAAATAGATGGGACAACATGGAGAATTTGTTGTTAAAGATACTCGCGTTTCTTTCCTTTTCCCATTTTATTCCGACGAGTTAGCTGAATCAGATTTCCTTTGTTTCCTTTGTTTAGGAGCTTTAGATCTCCATCTCTCTACCATCCAATTGACGTGGCTTATAAAGGTTTGCTTCTCATCATCAATTCGCAAAACCTCCAGGACCATACAGTTTTCCGCAAAGAACTTGGCAAGACAAACCGCAAAGCTATTCAGCTCCTTCAACTCAAATTGCAACGTCACACTTTTCAGATGATTCTCTAAGCAGCGAAACCGCTAAACAGTCAAACCAGAGTGTCGCAGCTTGCGAGAAACCATCGTCCTGGTCAAGCTTGAGATCGAACCATCTCTTTTGAGAAGCGCCTCCTAAACACATCCATGGATACATCAAATTCGGACACCGGTACCTTTGTGGACATTTGGACAATTGGGGGGGGGGGGGGGGGGGGGGGGGGGAGGGGGAGGGGTCGCTGGGCCTTTTTCATGTGGACCCTAATTGGGCCGATGGGAGACTATTGGGACATCAGGACATGGGTGCATATGCTTAAAACAGTCAAAAAAACTGGTTGGGGCAAATAAAAGTAGTACCATTATCCGCCGGTAGCAAGCCTAATCCAGGACAAAACGGTTCAATTAGCTGTTGGCTGCGTGCTTAATGTGACTAGGGCAGGCAAAGCCTTCGAACATTTTCAACAAAAGTTTAGCCAGGAATCTTTTCTTCTTTCTATTTAATTAATTTTATTTCTTTCTCTGCAGGAATCTCCAGCACTAGTCTAGCTAGGATCGATGTTGAATCTTGGACAGAGACATGTCCTTCCCAGATTTCTTCCTCCTTTCCCAAAACTTTACATGGAGAGAAGTAGTGTTCACTGACTCACTGACCAACACTACTGAAATTATTGACGCAGAATACTGTTGCCGGCCCCGAACCAGTGAAAATGTAATCGCTTCCGCCGCGACCACGCAGGACGTCCGTGAGCTGCACATGCTCCCGCCCCCGGCAGGCGTGCCGCCGCGATCGCTGCCGACCTTCCTTCTTCTCTGTTGTTGGCAGCTGTGGAAGCACCGCAACGGTGTTGTCTTCAACGGGGAATCCCCCTCCCTTGCCACCTTGCGCAGCCGCTGCCGCGAGGACGCGGCGCTCTGGAGACATCGCATACCCACCTCCCACCAGGAGGATGTAGACGCCTGGCTCGTTCAGCTTGCTGTGTGACGTAGCCTGGCCCTCTCTGTATCTCACTCTTACTGATACCCGTCCCATATACTCCCTGTAAAACTTGGCTTCAGGCCTTCTGTTCGGAAAAATAAAGAAAATTCAGGTGGGGATTAACTCCCCCCGGTGACCTTCAAAAAAAAAAAATGTAATCGCTTCCCTTGATGATTTAGATAAAGCCCAAATCAGCGACACAAATATTGTGTCTCACATTCGTTATTATTCTGCTGATCTGCTCACCTTGAAAGAAACTAGCAAGAGCTGTAGCCCCGTCAGCCTGTCTATAGCAGCTACTCGATACTGACCCGGCTTTGTCCGCACACATTGGAAGTGGAAGCAGCTATCGATCGATCATCTGCCGAGAGTTATCCTGCGATTGCGATCGACGATGTAACCATCGCTTGTTGCTTAGCGTTTGCCGCTTTGGGGTGACGTACGTGATTCATCCACACCGCTGGACGAACGTGTGATCTTTAAGCGAGTCCCGGCACAAGATTTTCTTCGTCTCCATTGCTCACTGGCGCAGTGACGACACCGCACTCCAATGGATTACTCGGCGTCCTGCTCCGCCTCACCTTCCTCGCCCTCGGCGCCGCCCTGGTCCTCCTCGTCGTCCGCTCCGCCTTCCGCCTCCCCGCGCACGGCATCGACACCGCCACCGCCTCGCTCTTCGACGACGGCGCCGGCTGCACCCGGTTCTCGCCGTGGGCCTGCCGCCAACGACGGACCGACACGACGCCAAAGTCTAAGCCGTTCCCGCCACGGTCGTCGCACGAGTCCGACGTGCCGCGCCACCCGCTGGACCCGCTCACGGTGACGGAGGTCAACCGCGCGCGCGACCTCCTCCGCGCGCACCCGCCGTTCGCGTCGTCGCCGTCGTCCCTGGCCGTGCACGAGCTCGCGCTCGACGAGCCGGACAAGCCCGTCGTCCGGCGCTGGCGCAAGGGCGCGGGTGACGCGCTCCCGCCGCGCCGCGCCATGGCCGTCGTGCGGTTCCGCGGCGAGTCGCACGTGCTCGCCGTCGACCTCGCGGGCGGTGCGGTCACTCCTCTGCCTGTCCCTGCTTCCGGGTACCCGACGATGACCATGGACGAGCAGAGGGCCCTCTGCGCGGCGCCGTTCTCCGACCCGGCGTTCAACGCCAGCATCCGCCGCCGCGGCGTCCGCATGGGCGACGTCGCGTGCCTGCCCATCTCCCCGGGGTGGTACGGCCCTGCCGAGGACGGCGGCCGCCGGCTCATCAAGAGCCAGTGCTTCTCCACCGAGGGCACCGCAAACTTCTACATGCGCCCCATCGAGGGCCTCACCGTGCTGGTCGACATGGACACCAGGGAGGTCGTGCACATCTCTGACCGCGGCGCCGGCATCCCCATCCGGCAGCCACGAACACAGACTACCGCCCCGCCGCAGCCGAAGAAGACGCTAAACCGTTCGGGTACCAGACGGTGCGGGCGCCGTCGATGGAGCCGGCGCCGTCGGGGCCGGGTTCGAGGTGGAGGACGGGCACACGGTGCGGTGGGCCGGGTGGGAGTTCCACCTGAAGGCGGACGCGCGCGCGGGGATGATCGTCTCCCGCGCGGCGGTGCAGGACCCGTCGACGGGGGCGCGGAGGGAGGTGATGTACAAGGGCATGGCGTCGGAGCTGTTCGTGCCGTACATGGACCCGACGGAGGCGTGGTACTTCAAGACGTACATGGACGCCGGGGAGTACGGGTTCGGGCTGCAGGCCATGCCGCTGGTGCCGCTCAACGACTGCCCGCGCCACGCCCGGTACATGGACGGCGTCTTCGTCGCCGCCGACGGGCGGCCCTACGTGCGGGAGAACATGATCTGCGTCTTCGAGCGGTACGCCGGCGACATCGCGTGGCGACACTCCGAGGCCCCATCACCGGCATGGACGTAAGTGACGCGCACACACCTAGCTTGTTTTGTTTCGTCGTGCTACCCTATGCTTGGTCGCCTAGACCTGACAAGACAAAAGAGCAGATGTTGCCCAAGTTTTTGGCTACTTTTTAAGTTGACAAGGATTGGTGAATATATTTTTCAGCATTAGGACGACGAGCCTAGGAAGAAGAATCTTGATTTCATATATACAGCCATCAGCACCTAGACAATATTCTCACCTATCAGTCCCAGTCCGTGTTAAAAGTTAGAACTCACAACAGATTCGGTGTAAGTTTTCAGAAAACTGCAAATTTGAAATTTTAAATCAGCTTAGCCACTCATCCAGGTTTGCCTAGTTGACAAAAGTGATCACGACAGGTAAAGATCGAGGATATTTTCAACACTGATCTTTTCCTCTCAACGAGAATAAATCTTAAGCACTAGTCTAGCTAGACAATACACCTACCGGCTCGACGGCGCATATTTAGTGGAAGTAGCTATCATGTAGTGCTACGTGTCGATCGAGTTAACCTGTGACGATCGATTTGTAGCAATCAAACATCACTAGTTTCTTTGTGCGAGTACATGACTGAACTGTGGATGGATGTGTGCGTGCAGATAAGGGAGTCCCGGCCGAAGGTGACGCTGGTGGCTCGGATGGCGGCGTCGGTGGCCAACTACGACTACATCATGGACTGGGAGTTCCAGATGGACGGCCTCATACGCATCAAGGTACTAATACTCCCTCCGTCCCAAAATAAGTGTCTCAAGTTTGCTCAAAAGTGGATGTATCTAGACATGTTTCCATGTCTAGATATATCCACTTTTTGTCAAACTTGAGACACTTATTTTTGGACGGAGGGAGTATCACTTTCCATGAGCAGTGCATATACACCACTATTCCCATTCGATTCGACTTTACTAATTAGAAATCAGGATGTTTAAACAATATATGGATGATTCAGTCCTTATTTGCGGGATGGTCCGTCAGGTTGGGCTCAGCGGGATCCTGATGGTGAAGGGGACGCCCTACGCCCACATGAACCAGGTCCGGCAGAACGAGGAGATGTACGGCACCCTCCTCTCCGAGAACGTCATCGGCGTCATCCACGACCACTTCGTCACCTTCCGCCTCGACATGGACGTCGACGGCGAAGACAACTCCTTCGTCCGGGTCGAGATGGCCCGCCAGGAAACCGCGCCGGGCGAGTCCCCCGCAGGAGCTACCTCAAGGCCACCCGCCACGTGGCGAGCACCGAGAACGACGCTAAGATCCGGATGAAGCTCTACGAGCCCGCCGAGTTCCACGTCATCAACCCGACGAAGAAGACGCGTGTCGGGAACCCGGTGGGCTACAAGGTCGTCCCCGCCGGCACCGCCGCAAGCTTGTTGGACCCTGAGGACCCGCCGCAAAGGAGAGGTGCATTCACAAACAATCAGGTAAACCTTTTTACTTCCACCAAATATGTTTTACTTGCACATGTGAGCAGTATGTCTCGATCATTTTGCTGTGTGTGCAACAGATTTGGGTCACACCCTACAACAAGAGTGAAGAATGGGCTGGTGGGCTATTCGTGTACCAGAGCAAAGGGGAGGACACACTGGCTACTTGGTCGGAGAGGTACGAGTAAATTTGTGTGAATATCGATCTTTCAGCCTCTAGCCATCTACTCCATCTGTTTTTTAATATAAGATGTTTTACCTTTTGTCCACATGCACATGCACACAAATGTATGTAGACACATTTTTGTGTGCATGGTCACTCATTTTAGTGTGCATATAGATAACATATGTACCACCTAAAACATCTTATATTAAAAAACGAAGGAAGTACAATCATGTGGTCTAAATATACGTATGCTCTGTTGTTGGATGCTCAGGGACCGTCCGATCGAGAACAAGGACATCGTGTTGTGGTACACGCTGGGTTTCCACCACGTCCCGTGCCAGGAGGACTTCCCCATCATGCCCACGGTGTCGTCCAGCTTCGACCTCAAGCCGGTCAACTTCTTCGAGAGCAACCCTATCCTCAAACAGCAGCCCAGCCAAGAACAAGACCTCCCGGTTTGTGCCGCTACGGTTTGAGACCATTGATTCACGCTGATATACTCGTATGACCTGTGCTCTATGGCTAGCTAGTAGCCTAGATATGTATGACTCTACGTTTTGTGTTGTATTGTGCTTCATAATATGAGGTGTAATTTGACCAACACTCAATCATATAGCACCAATAAATATAGATGGATGACATACAATACATAATAGTAATCCTTTGGATTCGCGTGGAAAAGTAATCATGTATGGTTGTCATTCCTAAGAATTAACGGCATATATGCACCAAATTCGCGGTCAAAGCTTGAACCTAGATAATCGAATGATCGCGCCGATTTGAAACATGAAATTGAGCAAGCTGTATCTTGTGCACCATTGCTAATAGTATATCAGTTCAAACTTGTAAGACCACACGCATTGTGGCGTTGATTAAAAAAGAAAGGCTTTCAGATTGGGCTTTTCTTAATTTTATCCAAGTCAAGTGAAGCAACATATTGGTTAGCTTCTGTTTCCTCACATCAAGCGTTGATGCCCTACAATGTACATAACCGATTTACATGGTCTTTTAAATCGCTTTTGCTGCACGATGTGGATGGTCCAAGATACAAGTAAGATCAAAGAAAGTAGTAGAAAGTCAAAAAAGCGGAAAAATCAGTGAAGTTTTATTGAAAAGTGGACATTCGGACAATTTGGGGGGGGTGGGAGGCGTCGCTGGGCCTTTTACATGTGGACCCTAATTGGGCCGATGGGAGACTATTGGGACATCAGGAACATGGGTGCATATGCTTAAAACAGTAAAAAAAAACTGGTTGGGCCAAATAAAAGTAGTACCATAATCCGCCGGTAGCAAGCCTAATCCAGGACAAAACGGTTCAATTAGCTGTTGGCTGCGCGCTTAATGTGACTAGGGCAGGCAAAGCCTTCGAACATTTTCAACAAAGTTTAGCCAGGAATCTTTTCTTCTTTCTATTTAATTAATTTTGTTTCTTTCTCTGCAGGAATCTCCAGCACTAGTCTAGCTAGGATCGATGTTGAATCTTGGACAGAGACATGTCCTTCCCAGATTTCTTCCTCCTTTCCCAAAACTTTACATGGAGAGAAGTAGTGTTCACTGACTCACTGACCAACACTACTGAAATTATTGACGCAGAATACTGTTGCCGGCCCCGAACCAGTGAAAATGTGATCGCTTCCCTTGATGATTTAGATAAAGCCCCAAATCAGCGACACAAATATTGTGTCTCACATTCGTTATTATTCTGCTGATCTGCTCACCTTGAAAGAAACTAGCAAGAGCTGTAGCCCCGTCAGCCTGTCTATAGCAGCTAGTAGTCGATACTGACCGGCTTTGTCCGCACACATTGGAAGTGGAAGCAGCTATCGATCGATCATCTGCCGAGAGTTACCTGCGATTGCGATCGACGATGTAACATCGCTTGCTTGTTGCTTAGCGTTTGCCGCTTTGAGGTGACGTACGTGATTCATCAACACCGCTGGACGAACGTATGATCTATAAGCGAGTTCCGGCATAAGATTTTCTTCGTCTCCATTGCTCACTGACGCAGTGACGACACTGCGCACATCGCACTCCAATGGATTACTCGGCGTCCCTGCTCCGCCTCACCTTCCTCGCCCTCGGCGCCGCCCTGGTCCTCCTCGTCGTCCGCTCCGCCTTCCGCCTCCCCGCGCACGGCATCGACACCGCCACCGCCTCGCTCTTCGACGACGGCGCCGGCTGCACCCGGTTCTCGCCGTGGGCCTGCCGTCAACGCCAACAACGGACGGACACGACGCCAATGTCCAGGCCGTCCAGGCCACGATCGTCGCACGAGTTCGACGTGCCGCGCCACCCGCTCGACCCGCTCACGGTGACGGAGGTCAACCGCGTCCGCGAGCTCCTCCGCGCGCACCCGCCGTTCGCGTCGTCGCCGTCGTCCCTGGCCGTGCACGAGCTCGCGCTCGACGAGCCGGACAAGCCCGTCGTCCGGCGCTGGCGCAAGGGCGCGCTCCCGCCTCGCCGCGCCGTGGCCGTCGTCCGCTTCCTCGGCGAGTCGCACGTGCTCGCCGTCGACCTCGCGGGCGGGGCCGTCACTCCTCTGCCTGTCCCTGCTTCCGGGTACCCGACGATGACCATGGACGAGCAGAGCGCCCTCTGCGCGGCGCCCTTCTCCGACCCGGCGTTCAACGCCAGCATCCGCCGCCGCGGCGTCCGCATGGCCGACGTCGCGTGCCTGCCCATCTCCCCGGGATGGTACGGCCCCGCCGAGGACCGCGGCCGCCGGCTCATCAAGAGTCAGTGCTTCTCGACCGAGGGCACGGCAAACTTCTACATGCGCCCCATCGAGGGCCTCACGGTGCTGGTCGACATGGACACGAGGGAGGTCGTGCACATCTCCGACCGCGGCGCCGGCATCCCCATCCCGGCCGCCACGAACACCGACTACCGCCGCGCCGCAGCCGCCGAAGAAGACGCTAAACCTTTCGGGTACCAGACGGTGCGTGCGCCGTCGATGGAGCCGGCGCCGTCGGGGCCGGGGTTCGAGGTGGAGGACGGGCACACGGTGCGGTGGGCCGGGTGGGAGTTCCACCTGAAGGCGGACGCGCGCGCGGGGATGATCGTGTCCCGCGCGGCGGTGCAGGACCCGTCGACGGGCGCGCGGAGGGAGGTGATGTACAAGGGCATGGCGTCGGAGCTGTTCGTGCCGTACATGGACCCGACGGAGGCGTGGTACTTCAAGACGTACATGGACGCCGGGGAGTACGGGTTCGGGCTGCAGGCCATGCCGCTGGTGCCGCTCAACGACTGCCCGCGCCACGCCCGGTACATGGACGGCGTGTTCGTCGCCGCCGACGGCCGGCCCTACGTGCGGGAGAACATGATCTGCGTCTTCGAGCGGTACGCCGGCGACATCGCGTGGCGACACTCCGAGAGCCCCATCACCGGCATGGACGTAAGTGACGCGCACACACCTAGCTTGTTTTGTTTCGCCGTGCTACCCTATGCTTGGCGCCAACACCGCGAGTCATACGATACGACTAGTCGCCTAGACCTGACAAGACAAAAGAGCAGATGTTGCCCAAGTTTTTGGCTACTTTTTAAGTTGACAAGGATTGGTGAATATATTTTTTCAGCACTAGGACGACGAGCCTAGGAAGAAGAATCTTGATTTCATATATACAGCCATCAGCACCTAGACAATATTCTCACCTATCAGTCCCAGTCCGTCTTAAAAGTTAGAACTCACAACAGATTCGGTGTATGTTTTCAGAAAACTGCAAATTTTAAATTTTAAATCAGCGACAAGGCGGTGGTGGTGGATGGCGGGGGTGGCCGGAGCACGTCGCGGCTGGCTCGGGTGGCTGCGGAGAGGTCCGGCTGCGGTCGGGGCTGCGGGCTCGATCTGGGCCCGCGAGGGCCGGGCGGGCCGCCGCCGGCTGGAGCGTCTGCTCCTTGCTGGCGTCTTCATGGCTTCCCTGCGGTGCGCGCGGAGGTGCAAGGCTGGGTGTGCAGGGCCAGCGGCGCGGTCGGCGGGAGGTAGCTTGCTTCTCGTCGGTGGCGTGTCCGGCCTTGGTTGTCTGTGGGCTGTGGGGCTGTTGGAAGGGCCGGGAGAAATCCCTATGCAGCTGCGGGATGACGGCGACGCCTGCGGCCGCCGTCACCTCCTTGGAGGCGTCATCTAGGCTCTCTCTGGCATGCCCTCTCCCGAGCATCGGGGGAAACCCTAACTCTAGCTTGCTAGTGCGACAGTAGCGGCGTTATGTCGTCGTCCCCTCCTTGGAGGTACTGTCCGGTTTGCTCGTGGAGTCCCATGACGGCGATCAAGGTTGGTGCTGGGGCGTACCCCCGATAGCAGTGGCTCTTCTCGGTGTCGTCCATCTAGGGCGCGCGTGGGCTGCCGGAGCTGGTGGCAAGGCTCCCTCTAGGGACATGGCGCGGCCGTGGGTGTTGGTGCGGAGCTCCTTCGTACGATACCGACGATCCCTCCTCGTCAATGCTGCAAGCTCTCTGAGTCCTCCCTCGTTGGGTTGATGTTCTCTGAGCACTAGCTTTAGAGAATCATCTTGTTGTAATTTCCTTGAGCACTAGCTTTAGAGAATCATCTTGTTGTAATTTCCTTTCTAGTTTCTGGGGCGATGTTAATCGTTCTCCGGAATGCTGTTGTAAGACATGGTGGTTTCTTTTCTATGAAATGGAACCGGGGCGGGGCCCTTTTTATCTAATTTTTTTTTAAATCGGCTTAGCCACTCATCCAGGTTTGCCTAGTTCACAAAAGTGATCACGACAGGTAAAGATCGAGGATATTTTCAACACTGATCTTTTCCTCTCAACGAGAATAATCTTAAGCACTAGTCTAGCTAGACAATACACCTACCGGCTCGACGGCGCATATTTAGTGGAAGTAGCTATCATGTACTACGTGTCGATCGAGCTAACCTGTGACGATCGATTTGTAGCAATCAAACATCACTATTTTCTTTGTGCGAGTACATGACTGAACTGTGGATGGATGTGTGCGTGCAGATAAGGGAGTCCCGGCCGAAGGTGACGCTGGTGGCTCGGATGGCGGCGTCGGTGGCCAACTACGACTACATCATGGACTGGGAGTTCCAGATGGACGGCCTCATACGCATCAAGGTACGTAGTATCACTTTCCATGAACAGGGCATATATACCACTACTAGTTGAATGCCCGTGCGTTGCCACGGGGCTGAAAATAAGCATCGCCGACTAACCATGCACGGCATGTCTAACATGTTTAACAGAAAATGCACACAAATATTAAGTTGAGCTTCGTACCAAACGTGATGCTCTAGTTCATCTCTCCCGTGTCACCTCCTCCTCGATAGACCCTTTTATTCCATTGTCCCAATAGAATGCATCCATGGTTTCACCGCGATGGATAGTCACCCCTTGACGTTGAGAAGGACGCGATGGTCGATGGTGGGCATGGTATGAAGCATGAGATTGAGCCTCTCATTGCACCGTGTTCCTATCATTTGTCATGGCAGCAAACTTATAAGGCGCACACTCGGTAGCTGACGGTCTTTGCTGCTCCTAATCGGATCTCTCGTGCTGTCGCGGCTTGTCAGCGCCGACCGTCGAGGAATGAGCTGATGCGGGGAGCCCTCGATGGAGCGGAGCATTCTTTGTAGTCGCCAACGGGGGGTAAGCTACACAACATAGGGGATTCAGACGAGGCCCTGTTGGTGGCAGTAGAACACCAAGGGTTCAAGGAGCAGCTATGACAGAGACACAAGGGCTAGCTTTGCGAGGGTGACCGTTGCGACGCGGGGTATACGGAGATGAGGTGGTTGGGAAGCTCTGCGGTGTTAAGGAGTCAAGGCATGCTGATTGTTTAATATCGTGATGTTTTGAATCGGTTGCTATACACGTTTAGTACGTCATGGGAAAAAGACAATTGACAAAAATACCGCACCATAATCACGCGGTCCGGCAAATTTTAAGTTCTTGCAGTTAATTTGATTGTTGTACGTACTATTTTTTCTTTTTTTTCCTTCGGCGATGAAGTGATTGCTGTACGTACTATTTTTTCCTTTTTTATCTTCGGCGATGAAGCGACTGTTGTACCCACAAGACCAGTTTAACGCACATACGTTTTTTGCGAAATATTTTACTGTTATGTTTTTCGAAATATAACGCACGTACAGCTGCTTGCAGCCACACGGAGACCGAGGAAACTGAATAACCATCCGATCGGGCTTTTTTTGTCCTAGTGCTGATTACTATTTTTTCTCGTACACGTCAGGATCGCTGTTTGTTTTTGCACGTGGTGTACGCATGACCGGATCGTTTGCCGAAATCGATTGGGAGGACTCCGTATTTCAATTGATCCAGGACTCCTGTTCCGATCGGGAGTAACAATTAGTTTGGATGACATCGTACGAACCTAATCGACGACGGTTGATCCTTGCGACCTACCATCATCACCACCTCTATTCATATTATATAGTAGAGATTCCATTAATTCGACTTTACTAATTAGAAATCACGATGTTTAAACAATATGGATGATTCGGTCCTTATTTGCGGGATGGTCCGTCAGGTTGGGCTCAGCGGGATCCTGATGGTGAAGGGCACGCCCTACGCCCACATGAACCAGGTCAGGCGGAACGAGGAGATGTACGGCACCCTCCTCTCCGAGAACGTCATCGGCGTCATCCACGACCACTACGTCACCTTCCGCCTCGACATGGACGTGGACGGCGCCGACAACTCCTTCGTCCGGGTGGAGATGGCCCGCCAGGACACCGCACCGGGCGAGTCCCCCCGGAGGAGCTACCTCAAGGCCACCCGCCACGTCGCGAGCACCGAGAACGATGCCAAGATCCGGATGAAGCTCTACGAGCCCGCCGAGTTCCACGTCATCAACCCGACGAAGAAGACGCGTGTCGGAAACCCGGTGGGCTACAAGGTCGTTCCCGCCGGCACCGCCGCAAGCTTGCTGGACCCCGAGGACCCGCCACAGAAGAGGGGTGCATTCACAAACAATCAGGTAAACCTTTTTACTTCCACCAAACATGTTTTACTTGCACATGTGAGCAGTATGTCTCGATCATTTTGCTGTGTGTGCAACAGATTTGGGTCACACCCTACAACAAGAGCGAAGAATGGGCTGGTGGGCTTTTCGTGTACCAGAGCAAAGGGGAGGACACACTGGCTACTTGGTCGGAGAGGTACGAGTAAATTTGTGTGAATATCGATCTTTCAGCCTCTAGTCATCTACTCCCTCTGTTTTTTAATATAAGATGTTTTAGCTTTTGTCCACATGCACATGCACACAAATGTATGTAGACACATTTTTGTGTGCATGTTCACTCATTTTAGTGTGCATATAGACAACATGTGTATCACCTAAAACATTTTATATTAAAAAACGGAGGAAGTACAATCATGTGGTCTAAATATACGTATGCTCTGTTGTTGGATGCTCAGGGACCGTCCGATCGAGAACAAGGACATCGTGTTGTGGTACACGCTGGGTTTCCACCACGTCCCGTGCCAGGAGGACTTCCCCATCATGCCCACGGTGTCGTCCAGCTTCGACCTCAAGCCGGTCAACTTCTTCGAGAGCAACCCTATCCTCAAACAGCAGCCCAGCCAAGAACAAGACCTCCCGGTTTGTGCCGCTACGGTTTAAGACCATTGATTCACGCTGATATACTCGTATGACCTGTGCTCTATGGCTAGCTAGTAGCCTAGAGATGTATGACTCTACGTTTTGTGTTGTATTGTGCTTCATAATATGAGGTGTAATTTGACCAACACTCAATCATATAGCACCAATAAATATAGATGGATGACATACAATACATAATAGTAATCCTTTGGATTCGCGTGGAAAAGTAATCACGTATGGTTGTCATTCCTAAGAATTAACGGCATATATGCACCAAATTCGCGGTCAAAGCTTGAACCTGGATAATCGAATGATCGCGCCGATTTGAAACATGAAATTGAGCAAGCTGTATCTTGTGCACCATTGCTAATAGTATATCAGTTCGAACTTCTAAGACCACACGCATTGTGGCGTTGATTAAAAAAGAAAGGCTTTCAGATTGTGCTTTTCTTAATTTTATCCAAGTCAAGTGAAGCAACATATATTGGTTCGCTTCTGTTTTCTCACATCAAGCGTTGATGCCCTACAATGTACATAACCGATTTACATGGTCTTTTAAATCGTTTTTGCTGCACGATGTGGATGGTCCAAGATACAAGTAAGATCAAAGAAAGTAGTAGAAAGTCAAAAAAGCGGAAAAAATCAGTGAAGTTTTATTGAAAATAAGAGGTCCTTGAACGACAAGTAAAAGATCAGAGAAAGAGCAGTCAATGGTAAAAAAATGTCTTTTTTATCATGGCGTATTTTATTTCAAAGTAAACACCGATATATTACCAATTCCCATTTTGAAAATGTCTCGTATAATCTGTTCATCCCAAGTATCAGTCTCAGGATCAACCCGTTGAACATGACCCCTTGGAGTTTGAATCATCTTTAGGTATCTACTAGGTAAATTTAGTGCGGCGACACGCCGCACCCGTGTTGTAAAATTGTAATTTGAAAATGTCGACATTTATAAATTGTGTAGATTCAAGAATTGTTGGTATGCAAAGAGAGTTTGTGTTTGAAAGTTGTCTAGATTTCGAAAAGTAGTCAAATTAGGAAGTTATTTAGATCTTTTTTTTTCGCGTTAGTAAAATGGTTAGGTTTGAAAGGAAGTTGGAATTTTGAAATATTCAAAATTTGGAAATGTCCGTTTTTGGAAGTTGTTTAGATTGTAAAATTGTTGGAACTCAAAAAAAGTATATGTTAAGAAGTTGCTGGGGAGCCATTTATGTTTGAAGTGTTTGCACGTTTAGTAAATGCTCGGGTTTTGTAGATCCGTAATTAGAGGGAATGAATTTGCATTTTTGCTAGAATATTTATCTAATATAGTTAGATAGTTTTAAATTATGGTATTTGTAAATATGTTAGGTAAATTGAAATTGTGAAATATAGTTCCATTTTGCCAAAATTTTCTTGTGTGGTACCATATTTAGAGGAAACGTATGGTGGGTATGTCTAACTATTATGTTTGTATTTTGACGTAAATGTGCAATTTAGATCATTAGTTAGAATGAAAATACTGTATAAGCAAATGTTAAATTCAATCCATCTTTAGAGGAAAAGAATTTGCGTTTCCTTGAAATGTACATGTAATGAAGCGTTATTTAAATTTGAGTACATAGTTAGGGAGAGTTAAGTTCGTTAGTTAGAGGGAAAATACTGTATTAGCAAATGTTAAATTCAATCCATCTTTAGTGGAAAAGAATTTGTGTTTTATTGAATGTGCATGTAATGTAGCGTTATTTAAATTTAAGTACGTAGTTAGAGAGAGTTAAGTTCAACTTGAGTATTTAGTAAATTAAATTGTATATTTGGAGCGAGTTTAGTTATAATATTTTGTGAATGTTAAATTATTTGGTTTGGTATGGTATGTTTGTGTGTTGTCTTAAGTAGTTAACTTAACTCAAAATTCGGAATAATACATTGTTTGAGCATGTGTTAAATTCAATTTGAAATCAATCTATAATTTGACGAAATGAATGTGCATTCTCTGCAAATATTCACCTAGTCAAACATTTTTTAAGTGCAACTAAATTCAATTTGAACTCAATCTATAATTTGACGAAATGAATGTGCATTCTCTGCAAATATTCACCTAGTCAAACATTTTTTTAAAGTGCAACTACAGAATTAGAGGAATTTAAGTTATATTACTTCCAAGTTATGTTAGTTAAATTGAAATGGTCAAATATGATTCTGTCTTGCCATAAGTTTATTATGTGGCACCATAATAAGAGGAAATAGAATATGGTCATGTGAAAATATTGAATTTTCGTAGCATTTTTTTTGTTTGCATAATTACAGGCAGTTTAGTCAAATTGTGTGTAAATATTAGTTTGTTTTGAAATGTAAGCTTGAACAATTTTAGAATTTGGGTTGGAATGCTCAAGTATGGTTGTCTTTTTACATGAAGGTATATAAATATTGCCCAATTTGAATTATTTAAACATGTTTGTGGTCATGCGGCATAAATAGTTAACGTATATTTTTTCATGTTAATGGTCATACATTTGTGGTATTTCTGAATACCGTGGTGGGAGAAATTTGAACTTGAAGATGCGCACATTCAAAATTTGTTTACATTTAAATGTATCGACATTAGAAAGGAAAAGTTTATATTTACAAATTTTTGAATTTCTAAATTGTTAGAAGTTGTTCGTATGTGATTTTTTTAGTGGTTTTTAGATAGTAAGATTTGGAAGGCATTGGAAATCTAAAAAATTTTAAACTGAACGTTGATCAAATGATGTAAGTAGTCGTCTTTTTTTGTGACAATGCCTATATGTTTGTTATCTTTGTGAATAGTTTGTGAAAAAACTTCAAATTTGTAAATGTCTACATCCAAACCCTAAACCCTAAAGTAGGCCCACCTGTCGGAATTCTATCACTTTCTGGAATTGTTGCTGAAAAAAAAGAAATTTGAGTTGTGGGTCAACAACTGGTGTCATGCTCTTTGGTTTTCACGGATCGATAGAGAATTTCGCAAGGCAATGATTTTTTCGTGATGTTTATAATACAGTTGACCACCATGTTAACTAACCGATTATGAAAAATTGGGAATGCAAATAAAGTTTACTGTTAAAAAAGTGTTATACTTCGAATTTTGAATTGTTGCGATAGTTTTGACTCTTTTTTTCTCCGCGGCATACGTTGTGCTCGCGTGGTAAATTTCAAATGTGGAATTGTGTGCATTTAAAAATGTTGTGTAGTTTCTAAATATTCATATTTGAAATTGGATCGTACGTCATAAGTAGTTAGCAATTATTTTTTTGTTGCGAATCTTGTGGTATGTTTCTTCATCTATGTAAATTTAACCGTCAAATTGCAGAAAGGTTAGTTCAGTACGAACATTTATTAGATTCAGCTGCATAACTGTAAGAAGCTCATTTGTAGTATTGTTTATAATATTATTCTTTTTTGGTTTCATACAATGTGTTTGAGGGTTTTCTTAAATAGTAAATTTAACTTAACAATTGGTGAGAATACATCGTGTGAGCATGCATTAAGGTCAATTAAAAATTCATTCCAGAATTAGGGAAAATGAATTTGCATTTTGTTTAAATATTTATGAAGGCACGCATTTTAAAATGTAGCTACATAATTAGAGAGTTTTAAGTTATATTACCTCTAAATATGTTAGTGTAATTGAAATCATCAAGTATGGTTTCAAATTGAGATGTGAAATATGTAAGGAGATGAATTGTCAATAAATATGTAAGCTTGGTAACAGTGGGAGAAGGCATAGAAAAAGAAAAAAAGTAGAAAAAAATGAAAACATGTAAACGAAAAGAAGCAATTTGTCATTTCGAATATCTCCAGATATAATTAGGGGAATGCAATTTGTGAGCATTCATTAAATTTTGATTTAGTGAATTTGGGGGAAATACTTTTAAATTTGAAAGATCTTACGTTTGAAAGTTTTCGAGTTTGGAAATTGTTGGAATTGTAAAAAAGTTTACGTTTAAAAGCTGGTTAGATTTCGAAAATTCGGCAAATTGAGAAGCTATTCAGATTATAATTCTTTTGACGTTTACGGAACGTTTTACGGAACGTTAAGTTTTGTGTGACGGTTAAAATTTTAGGAATATTCAAATTTAAAAATTCGATCGTATGGCGTACGTAAACATCATTCATTTCTTTTGTCCATTTCCGTATTTTGATGGCGTGTAAATTTACTTAATGCTACTGAATTTGTAATTTGTTTTACATTTGTTGGAATTTGTGTCAGACAGTGGGGCCCACTTGCCTTGATGCAAATTAGATTTGAAATAGGGTGGAAAAGGTCCCAAAGTATTTGAAATGTTTATTTTTACTTTCCTCGTTTTTTTCGATTTTTGTTCGAATTGATTTGGAGCTGTGTTTTAAAATTTGCAAAGTTTTTGCATAGAAGGAAAAAAAAAGCCACGGAACGGCCCAGCAGCCCAGCCTACCGCCACGCTGACGTCACCAGTGGCCGGGCCTGGCCGCAGCCTCCGCGGCAGCGATGACCACGGCGGCGGCGCGCTGCCGTGTTATGGGAGGTGCGCGGGAGCGTCGCGGACGCGCGCGAGCGCTAGGCGCCCGTAGGTGGCGTCGCCGTCCCGTCTAGGTTGCCGGAGCGGCCGCGTCGACCCGCGAGCACGGCGGAGGGCAGCCACGACGGCGGCGTCGATTCCGGCGCCGACGCGTCGTCCCGGCACGCGCCCGTCGTCGAGAAGGTGGAGGCGGCGACGACGAAGCCCGTGGTGGGCTCCGATGCGTGCGTGGAGGACCGGAACGACGGCGCGAGGCGGCGGCCGACGGCGGTGACCTCGTCGCTGCACGCGGAAGAGAAGGGGGAGGGGGATTCTGCGGGGTATTTTGCAAAAAGTCCTTGATGTTTTCTTTAATTGCAAACAGATCCAACTTAGTCGTAGTTGCTGGAGTGCGGGTTGATTTCTCGTTTAGGGGGGTGCTTTTTTGCAAATCCGTCACGGACGTGTGGTGAGAGCCGTGCGATCGGCAGCGGACGGCAGGGATCGAGTACTGTAGAACACTGTAGTTTTTCTACAGTGACTACTGTAGCTTCTACAGTAGCCGGCGCGTGGAGAGAGCGAGATTCTGCCCATCTTTAAATATAGTAGTAATGGATCCTTGGAGTTTGAATCATCCTTGATCTTGCTGGGCTCCCATGTATATATGGATCCGAAGAGCGCGCGTAGCGCGTTTGGTCAGGCCCAGCAGTGGCTGGCTGACTCGCCCGACTTCGACTCCCACTGGGAGCGAATTTCCGGTGCCTCACCGCAGCTACACTGTTCTCTGAACACTGTAGCTCCACTGTTCATTAGGGACAGTGCAATAAATCTTAGTTGCCTCTCAACGTCCATGTGCCACAGACGAGATCGACGTGCCCGTCGGTCACCGAAGCACTGGTCTTCGGATAAGTCTCTCAGGACGTGTTAAGAGATATATGATGTAGGTCTAGCTTAGACACATAGGTAGGGGTGCCTGTGGTGTGTGTGCGTGTGGTGTGTGTTCCTGTGTGTCTGATCAGATGCGACAACTTGTATACTCAGAGAGGCCTAAAAAAAATGTATATATGATCCTCCAAACATATCCTCTCTTAAAAGTATTTAATTCCACCACAATGCTCTGCCAAGTATAGAAAAAACCCTTCTTTGATCCCGATTTCAGCAAGTTTCCACGATGAAAAATTGTCAATTAGAAACACAAAGACCATTTTAGAGTAAACTGCGCTGGTTGCCACGGTAAATAAAATTCAATTCGAAACACAAAGACCATTCCAGAGTAAACCGCGCTGGGCTATCCTTAAACCGCCCGAAGTGGACGCGAGGTCCTAGTCTCCGCAGTACGCGGAGCGAACATGCTCCCGCGTACCCTCTCGTGGGCCTGGCCCATGAAGGTCTTCTTCCACCTCGCTTCTCCGCTTTTTGCTCGACCCGCCCGCCGTCGCCGGTCTAACCGCCTGCTGCCGCCGCCCGTGCTCGGCGCCGCTGCCGCGCCGCCTCTGCGCCCCGCCCTGCTCTAGCCGTTACCTCCGCCGGTCCGCCGCCGCCCGGCCGGCCATCCCTCTAAAACCCCCCACATCCCGAACCCTAACCCTAACTTCAGCCGCCGGCGAGCTCCCCACCGCACCGCACCCGCACCCCCCTTCGTTAAGGTCCTTCCTCGCCTCCGCCGGCGACGCCGCGGCCAGCCGCGTCGTCCCCGTTTCCGGCGAGGTCCTGGCCTCACCTCAGCCGGGGCGCCGCGGCCAGCCGCGTCGTCTCCGGCGTCGGTGAGTGGCTATGGCGTCTTCTTCCTCCCCGGCGTCGTCTTCGGCGTCTTCTTCCTCCCTGCCGGCGGCCGGCGCTCTGCTCTCGCGTTCTGGGCCGGCCCATTAAAGGGTACGCGGAGCTGTGTTATGTCCGCGGTACGCGGAGACTAGGGTTTGCCGAAGTGGACGGCCCGTTTCGACGTCCAGTCCAGAGTGACGTCCAGTCCAGAGTAAGCTGGACTGGGCCGGGCTTTGACCATACGGGCCCAATAAGAGAGACGTGGGCGACCCGTTTCCGTCCAGCGTCCAGATCCTTCCAGAAGAAAAACGCACGCGCTACATCCTCCGCACATAACCGGCCACCGCAGCAGCCATTGCGCCGCCCCAACTCGCTCCACTGCTCCTCAGATTCTCCACTGCGCGCAGGCACGCAGAAACCCTAGCCGCCGCGTAGCATCATCCCCACCGCCTCGCCGTCCACCTCTCCCGCCCGGCTCGCGGGATGGAGCACGACGCCCCCTCGCACCACGCCCCGCCGCCTGCGCCCCAGGACGACGGCGCCGTCGACGACTGGGCGCGCGACGACGCGGAGCCCTCCCACCGCCACGACGCCGAGCCCTCCCATCGCTACGGCGGGGACGACGCGGCTGCTCCTTCCGCGCACAGGCAGACGGTGCGTCCAATCTCCTCTCCTCTCTCTGGTTCTACTATCGCGGTTGCGCCGTCTTGTGGTGTTTCGGAGGATTATGTTGGTAGCCGCCGCGACCGTGAGGGATCGGATTAGGGGCGATGAATTTTGATGAGGATGAGGTGGTGGCTGTTTCTGCTGTCCGATTGGCCTTTAGAAGTTGTGGGGAACAGCCGTCCCGATTGGATTAGAAGATGCGGAAAATTTCACTCGAGTTGCCTAATCCTACTTCGAGTAAGCCTCTGTCTAGAGGCTCGCTCGCTCGATTATATATCTGAATTGTCCTTCTGTCTGTTACATGATGCCTAAAGCCTAAGGTCTAGTGAAAGTGTGTTTACTAGGTTGTATATCTACTAGCCCTTGTGCGACGGGTCTGCTACCTGTTAATAGGACTTGCAATCGCTGTTAGGTGGCTGGCCGGTCAAAATTATAGGACCATGCTACCAGAAAACTGATTGCAATGAAGTCAGAACTGCTAGGAAGGAATGGAAAACATATGGAGCTGACCTTGAAATCGTCATACTTTGGAAAACTGGCAACACACAAGTTTTACCTGGCCCAAGACCTTTGAGTTTGAAACCACTTTGTGCTTCCCTAAACTCTTCGATTGGCATGTAACTGTATGATCTGTATGTATTTGCCAACGAACAGTAGAAGACATGCTACCCAGTTAGTCTCATTTGATAATATTAGGTGATGTCTCCACTGAGTCCATGTTTCTCTCTGTGTTCACGCAAGGAAACTGGGGTTTCTCTTGTACGAAACCAGTGCTGATCAGTCTTAACTGGAAAAATTCTCTCCTTCCCCTTATGTCTGTTCTTTTCTGAGGTAGGAGGATGTGATCGTATGCTTTTATGAAGCTTTCATTAGCTGCATATTAACCCATGAGTGTCGATGTAAATAACAGACAGTAATTTTTACTGAACGCTAGCTGCTAACTATTTGTCTTAGCAATAATTAATGGCTGGAGAAAGTACATTGTTTGCCTTGCATCCTGTTCGTCCCTGGCCTCCAAAAGGTTTCACCTGTATCAACATCGAGACATTAATTTCTTACTGGACTAAGGAAAGCTAAAACTTTATTATCACCCCTTATAAACGCATGGTTCTTCAGCTAGTGACATCCTGTGTGGTTATAAACGTATCGTTCTTCAGTAAGTTCCTAATCACTGTGTTTTAACTTCTAACATGTAATTGGAACTATGTACTGTCAGGTGTCAATGACATTCAGTCATCACTTCAGTCCCTGGAGTTGAAGACAAACGGTATGCATTTAACCCTTCTTCAGATTGTTAATCCAGTCATCGTTAATTAGTTATTATAATGTTGCCAATACTAAAAAAGTTATTTATTTGTATATCTTCTTAAATTTCTTAGTAATTTATATACCTTCGTAAAATGTTAGTTATATATACCTTCTTAAATTTGTGCTATCATTTCTTGCAATTTTGGCAAGTGTTCTCTAGGTAATAGTAAGCAATCTTAACTATGGAATGCGGTTACAAGTAGCAAAAATCTCGTAAAACAAAAAGGATATTCAATTAGTATAATATCAACTCATTAAAGAAAATTGAGGGCATACTTAAGTTAATGAATATGTTTCGACAATGCCATCACACTATTTTTGTTGTTATTAATTCGTAAAAGCTGATGGCAGGTTAAACAGATTGGTAGAGTTAAATATCTACTTTCCCATTTAACACAAATCTAACTTTCTCGAGAGATTGATGATCCAGATGGTTCCTTTTATTTGATTTTGTAACTTTATTTCTATGAGATGCCATGAATCATTCCAACATTTTGTTAGGAATGCCAAGTCATTGTTAGTACTTGTCCTGTCTCTTATTTATTTCTGCGAGTACTGACTCTTAAGAAACCCTGACTTCTGTATCAATCCAGCTGCTTCTCATGAGGATGTACAAATGGTAGCAGCTGAGGAAGAGGAAACAAAGCGCCATTTGAATGTAGTTTTCATCGGCCATGTTGGTTAGTCTTCTTACTCATGTTTTCGTTCAAAAAAAAATTCAGGTGGTAGCAAGACATGTGCATGGATACAATTCTCATTGATGTTCTTTTTGCTATGTTTCCCTTTGACCGCTTATGTGATAGTATAGTTTTGTGATAACATGTGGTGGGGTGCCATGTCTTCGGCCTTACTAAGCTTGTGAATCTTGAGGAGAATGTGCTCTTCTTATGCATTATTAGTGTAGTTAGCAGTGATGATGGTTAGAATGGGATCTATTTTTATCCTGTATTCATGCTTGCTTCTATGGAGATTGGTAGATACGTTATGTCGTTATGTATGTTTTGAAATTATGGATCTTATTAGTAAGAGTTACTGCAATCTTATTGTACAACAGACATGCTCCTTCTATGATATATCCAACCTTAAAAGCCGATGGAAGATTTAGTATGGTTAAATCTTAGATATCTTTAACACGTACATGGGGTATTTTATATTGTTCTAGAATATGGATGTGCAACTGTCATATGTGCCGATGTCCTTTGTTTAATGTCAATCTTGCTGTGTTGGTTGAGGAGGCTGCTTTGAATACCTAGCCTGAATCATCTAGATTATTCAGTCTTCGTGTTTCGTTGCTTACGGAATAATTATCGTGTACACCAGCTTACTGGTCTTTTACTCTCCTCTCTTCTGTTATGGTCGATCCATTTCTGTGTTTCTGCTGATTTTCCCCTTTTTGTATGAATAGTACTTGTGTTCTGGAAGTTTGCTCTCTAATAGCAGTGTTGATTACTCAATGAATGTACTTAATTTTGTTGTTGTTTCATGGCTCCAGATGCTGGAAAATCCACTACTGGAGGGCAAATATTGTTCTTGAGTGGTCAAGTCGATGACCGGACCATCCAGAAATATGAAAAGGAAGCAAAGGATAAAAGTCGGGAAAGCTGGTGAGTAGGTCATAAGCAATATTTAAGCTTGTACATATTTTTTGCGAGACTAACCCGTACATTTTGAACGGGAAAGTTATGACTGTGCATACTAGTTAATAATGTGGGTATTCTCTATTCTGCAATGTATATGCTTTTGTTTTTGTTCATCTTTTTCCCCCTTGAAATCGACCATCCATGCATTCCTTATATTATGATTTGAATACTTGCAGGTATATGGCTTATATTATGGATACAAATGAGGAAGAGCGACAGAAGGTATCTCTTTCATCTGCCTGCTTAATGATTAGTGCGTTGAAGCTCTATAGTTTTGACACTTCTTTTTGCATGTGTTCAGGGAAAGACTGTTGAAGTTGGTAGAGCCTACTTTGAGACTGAAAATACAAGATTCACTATCTTGGATGCTCCGGTATTTCTCTTTCACGTATTACAGTGATACTCCCTCTGTCCCAAAATACAAGACGTTTTGGTAGGCTAAACTAGCCTACCAAAACGTCTTATATTCCAAGACGGTGGTAGTACTTGTTATTTTTTTCTTGCATGAAACTGTTTTGGTTCTCTGGACATGTCCACACCAGCATAGTGATGACTGGACTATAGTTTGAGCGGTACAAAGCTGAAAGCTTTAGCTTCTTATGTTGGTAATGACTAAGGAATCTACATGGTCAGCCTGAAAACAGCCTAGATTGTTTTTGGGACCATTCACATATGGTTTAAGGTTCTTGGATAATTTCCACTAAATGATATTAAAATTAACAAAAACTGTTATTAAATAGGACCGGCAGGCCATCAAATGGGCTTGTGTCAATTCAAGAAATTTGTCCCAAGATGTTCTGATCTAAAATTAACTCTAAATTTTACATTATAAAATGTGGATACAAAAGATTTCACGTGTGCAACCGAGTCCGAAGCAAACACATGCACAATGCTTAACACTAAGTGATTGATTATTCCTTTCCCAACTTAAATGGCTTTCTTTCCAGTGATGTAATCGAATTTCCGGTTATTTTGCTTGCACTCATACATGAGCACAGATTCTTATTGCCTTAGGTCAAGGGATCCATTGATCTGAATCCAGTCCTTGTGGTTCATTGTTAGCTACATTCACTCCTTTGTTGGCAATGACACTGTTCTGATTCATCCTTATACATGTCACACTTGTTAGATGTACTTGTATGGCTATTACGTCACACTTGGTACTTTTCGACCGTGCCCATCAGCCCATGCAAATGTTTCGTTCAGGCACGAAGTATGCAACTTCTGTTGACAAATCAAAATTCTTGACTGATGATGCTTTAATGTATTTGATGTGTGTGACTGGTGTTTTGCAATAGCTGATGGAGCTGAATCATGTTTCATGAACAGTATTTATTGACTTGGATGAATTTGAATTTGCAGGGCCATAAAAGTTATGTTCCAAATATGATAAGTGGTGCATCTCAAGCTGACATTGGTGTTCTGGTAACTATAGGGCCCTGGGCATTGTTATTTTCATTTTCTTTAGTAATTTCTCCCGTTGAATATTCCCTTTTGTGTTCAGGTCATATCTGCTCGAAAAGGTGAATTTGAAACTGGTTACGAAAAGGGAGGGCAAACTCGTGAACATGTACTGCTTGCAAAAACTCTAGGTGTTGCTAAGTTGATAGTTGTCATCAACAAGATGGATGAACCTACAGTACAATGGTCTAAAGAAAGGTATGCCTGGGGGCACATACCTTGTATCATATTTTTGAATTGAAAGACTGTAATATTCCAGCAGGTATAGATGGAGGAAAATAAACAATTTTATTATTTGTTTCAGGTATGATGAAATTGAAGGAAAAATGGTTCCTTTTCTCAGATCTTCGGGATACAATGTTAAGAAAGGTATTATTGTGCTTTTTACGTTATCTCATAATAGAAGTGGTTATTAGCAACTTTCAAGCTGGATTATGTGCAATTACTTTTTGTGGTGTTTCGTGCTTAGTAAATTGTGCCTTCAGCATCGATGTGTTCATCTGTAGATGGTTTTTTACATGTTTAAATAACTGGATGCACAGACAGACCGTGTGTAGTCGCTTTCTTGTCCATTGAAAGTACCTGCCTCCTGATTCACGAAGCGGGGCATTAGGATTTTCTAGGTGTTACATTGTGCTTGTGTATGTCTTGGTAAGGTACTGTTGCGATGTATAGCAAACTAGATGCTATTTCTTACCATTTCATTGTTTTTGTTATCAGACGTCCAGTTTTTGCCAATATCTGGTCTTTGTGGGGCCAATATGAAAACCAGGATGGATAAAAGCATTTGTAGCTGGTGGGATGGTCCTTGCCTTTTTGAAGTTATGGACCGTATCGAAGTTCCTTTGCGTGACCCCAAAGGTCCAGTAAGGTTTGAAACTTATGCTCATGCTCATGCTCCTTTTACTTTTATTAGTTTATATTCCATGTGCTAAAAATATTTATGATGTGTTGGACATGAAATTATCTCCAACGTTTAAGTTTTAATTATCAACATATCAATGATATGTTAGCA
Source organism: Poa pratensis (assembly GCA_947311845.1). Classification (NCBI taxonomy): domain Eukaryota; kingdom Viridiplantae; phylum Streptophyta; class Magnoliopsida; order Poales; family Poaceae; genus Poa; species Poa pratensis. The sequence continues at coordinate 33,619,897 of CAMZMU010000098.1, read as the reverse complement.
AAGAGATATTATATCGTGTAACTACTCTTTGCAAATCGAATGATATTGCTTTGACATTGTCGATATTGTATGAGAGAACAAGTTTCCTAAATCATCATTTTCTTTTGATACAGGTAGTATTGCACATCTAATATAGGTGGCTTTGCTGCTCTCTATAATACTTAAATTTGAATTCATTATGTGAATCTCTTCCAAAACAGATGGCTATTCAAATGGAAAATTTATACATTATCTTGTATTATCCTTTTTATTTGGTTCTAGCCTTTTGTATAAAGGCTCATTCATTTGTTGTGTTGATCAGATGCGAATGCAAGCTTTACAGCTCTCTTTGTTAACTATGTAGGATGCCAATAATGGATAAGTATAAAGATATGGGCACTGTTCTAATGGGGAAGTTAGAGTCTGGGACTATCAGAGAGGGTGACAGTTTGTTGGTTATGCCGAACAAGGTATTTTATTTTATCTCAATGTAACACCCTTTGTCTACTCATTCTATTTGGACTATGCAATTCAATTTGTGTGCAATGTCTCTTGTTCGAGCAGTCCAACGTAAAAGTTATTGGTATAAGCTTGGATGAGAAGAAAGTACGGCGTGCTGGACCTGGTGAGAATGTTCGCGTCAAACTGTCTGGAATTGAAGAGGATGATGTTATGGCTGGTTTTGTACTTTCAAGCGTTGGTAAGTACATTCTTCAAAGAAAAGTTGATATAGTATTAGGTTGTCATGACCGTGAATCCAGCTCCTAGTTAGAGTTGACATGAGGAAAACACAGACCTAGGACTAGCACAAAATAATGAGCAGCTTGAGAACAACTTGCGTGTGCTGGAAGGCAACTACAGCAGGTGCATGGCTCTAATATCTATCTTAGATACAAGATTAGTTATGATAGGATTAGGTTGCATATCGGGTTAGTTGAGATGGTTAGGCTCATTGGGGATCAGCTTGTTCCGTTTTTTTCTCTAATTTTTCATGTGGGCAAAACATATTTCCACTAATGCTGTATCTAGGTGTGGGTTGGAACTACTAAGAAGCCATCCTATAAAAGGGACAGGCGTACAGCTAGATAACATGTAGCCCATAACGATCAAACAATGAGAATTATCAAGTAAAGATTCTACCCTCTCCTTCCTTATCTCATCATATAACTCATGGCTGGCCGACCTTACTCCTTGGAGCCACGATGACCCTAGGTCTACTTGCCCTCACCAAAAGTAGCACGTGACATGATATTCACTGGCCTCCTCTAGAAATTTTAATTTAGCTCCCTCTTTTCCGTCTGAAACATCTATTGTGGGTCCAGTTCTAGTGTTAGTGTGATAGAACTGCCGAGTCTTTGACACGATGCAGGCATTCAACCCAGGGCTGAGTGGGTTGATTTAGCATGTGTTTGGCTTGACACAGGAAAGGAAATGATTCAGTTTGTTGGGCCTTCCTTGTAAAAAAGAACCAAAAGTGTAAAGATGGGAGTGGGTCATCATTAGGGTACCCTATACTCTATTTAGTTCAGAAAATTGAACTAATTTTTGTGATTACATCATCACTTTGAAAAAGTTAGTTCATTTTTTTGAGCTAGAGAGGGTACCCTAATGATGACCCACTCCCATCGTTACAAAAGTGGATCGAGCTTCAGTTTTATTACAATACCACAGATAAAATAGCATGGATTTTCTAACCAAATAAGCTACTCCCCTTGTTCCAATAATTAAAGTTCTAGGTTTGTCGTAAGTCAAACTTCTCTAAGTTTGACCGGATTTATAGAATGTGTCGATATTTTCAAACTCACATCTAAATAGTACAAAAATATATTGTATGATGAATCTAATAAAACTAATTTGGTGTTGTAGATGTTGATATATTTTCTACGAATTTGGTCAAACTTAAAGTAGTTTGACTTGGGACAAACCTAGTACTTCAATTATTTTGGAACTGGATATGGCAACCCAAAATGTGGTTATATTATTTGAATATGTTATTTGCTATACATCTGATGTATTTGGTATGTTCTGATAATTTGGTTTTGCGTATGGTGCCTGTAAATTTTTGAAAGATTTGTAGAGGCTGTTTACTTGTGTACTTGGTTTTCTGGATCATTTCGTAATTTGACATATATTCTCATTTTGATAATGCCTATACATGCAGCTAATCCTGTTGGTGCTTTCACTGAGTTCAATGCTCAACTGCAGATTCTAGAGTTGCTAGATAATGTAAGTGTTGCTTGATACATCCAGTTACATAAATAAGTTGAAGGAGACTAATTTTCACATTGTTTTCTTGTGGCCTGTATCCTTATATTACATAATCTGTATTGTATGGATGGACATCTTACTCTTGTTGGATGTCAATTTGCTGATGAGAATACATGGTCTATGTGTATGCGGATACAAATGTATGTATTGTTTGTGTGAATATGGAAGTGATTAGCTTAAATGAAAATTGGATTGACATTTCTCTGTTTATTGCTTGGCTTCTGCCATATTTCATTTGTTCATGCTAGTAGCAACTTCTGTATGTATTTGTGGGTTATCTTTTAGTGTGCAATAGCAATGCTACATCTAGCATGTTTTAGTTTTTTGTTTTTTGCGCACATTTGATTTTCTGTATGAGTGATCACCAGTTTGCATCATTCCAAGTATATAATTATCACTGCCACACAATTATGAACAGTAATGGTTCTCTTCCCAATGTTGATTCTTTTAATTAATGAACATTCTATGTTTGCAATATGCTAGGCTATTTTCACTGCTGGCTACAAGGCAGTGCTACATATCCACTCTGTTGTTGAGGAGTGTGAGATTGTTGATCTCATAGAGGAAATTGACATGAAGAAAATGAAAGAAACTGATCCAAAGAAGAAGAAGCAAAAGCGGAAGCCTCTGTTTGTGAAGAATGGTGCGGTTGTAGTTTGTCGCATTCAGGTATTAATCCAGAACGTCCTTTGTAACATATTTTTTCATTGCTTGTAGAACTAACTATGCCGTGTCATGCAATTAGGTGAACAACTTGATATGCATAGAGCAGTTCTCTGATGTCCCTCAGCTTGGAAGGTTTACTCTACGAACGGAAGGCAAGTGTATAAGCTTCAGAACATATTTTCTTTACCTTATAGAGTGAACATGAACACAACAGAGCCGTTTTGTTTTCTTGGACGACTGCTATGGATTCTTTTTTCTTTAAGGTTGCTTATAATCCTTGGCACTACTATACCACATAGGCACATAGCTTACCATTGTGAAACATTTAGTAGGCCTTATTGCCCTTGAGGTACAGCGAAATAAAACCAATTGAGCACCCTCTGACCAGTGACCCATGTTCTTCTAGACATCCGCCATTCAGTTTTTTTTGCATTTAGTTTCAAACCTTGTGGCAATGATTTGTTTCGTGGACTCCTTTTCTAGTTATCTATCTCCTTTTCTGCAGCACTTTACCAGTTGTATCTCTTTGCATGCTAATCCAACTGTGTGTTAAATTATTAATAATTCCTTTTACCTGTGCTATTGCAGGAAAGACAGTAGCTGTAGGGAAGGTTGTCGCTGTTCCTCCAGTGGGCCGCACAACGTTTTCAGCTTAAGCCAATTTTGACAGAATGATGGGTAGGCACTTATGCTCATCTCTTTCTTATTACTCTCTGCGGCCAAGATTTATCATCTTTTGCAAGTTGGTTTGACAAACAAATGCTTTTTTTCACTTAGTTTTGTTGATAGCAGAGGAGAGTGAATCGGCGCTATCTCTTTAAATAGTTTCCAGAAGCAGTGAGATCGATTTGAGTAATGGTATTTGTGGCCCGGCCCCATCAGTCACTTAGGCGGCATAGTTAATTGAGATTGGGTTCATATTATGTTGCTCCGGTCACTTGTTTGAGAGCTTGTAAAATCAGCGTGGATATTGCGTATATGCCCTGACCGCCCATTTTAATACTAACATTACAAAAGATGTATTTTTGTGCTTGATCTCTCTTCCTCTCCGGTACCCAAGCTGCCAATTTTAATGTACGTATAAGTTATGACACTTGTGCTTGTGTGTATATTTTCTGATGAGTTGCTTTGATGTACGCTGATGTTTGTAGTTTTACCTGGCGATCAAAGGACTGCCGTGGATGGCATTTTTAGTTAGCTCTCCTCTCCGCCCCTTTTGGCATTTTTAATAGAATGTCCTACAATATTGGACTAAAACCTGAGTGGATTAGATTGTTCTTCGGTTGAAAAGCTGCCTTGGGCAATTAGAGAAGCACTTGGATACAATGGGGGCAGAAATAGCATTCATCTAGCCTGGGTGGCTGCACAGACTCACTTGACGAAGTCACAACATTGCACCTTGACAAGTTTTTTGAGGAGGATTAAAAATAATAATTAGCATCCTAAACGCTTTAAATGTAGTTGCTTGCTTACATCTGAAAAAAGAGAAGCGCTTTGATAAAAACAAATTTTTATCTATACTGAATGTCTGAAACTGTTGTGCTATTGGCGAAAGTGATGCACATACTCCTTCCCTTTTACTACCTCTGTTCTGATTTAAATGTTGCTCTTTGTACAGAGGTTTGTATTACCGTAATTCACACTCCGTGACATTTAAATCGTAGTTCAAACTCCATGAAATTCAAATCGGGACGGAGGGAGTAATTTACAAGGCGTACGCGCTTTTCGATACGAGATTTGATAAAAAAAAGCAATAATATATCAATTATTTTATACAAATTGATATCGTTAGATTGATATTGAAAATACTTTACAGTGATATAAGTTTTTTTACGAGATTCTAACGAATAATTATTATCTGTTTGTACTATTTTTTGGTCAAACGAAAATCTCGTAAAGCGCATGCCCCTTATAAATGGGAAAAGACGGGATTTGTTGATTAAAACAGACGTGTCTCCTATCTGGGGCCATGCAGATGCAGTACGTATAAGCCATACGGATGTACGTGTAATCCTTGATAAAATTCTGAAACAAATGTCATTACAAACAGAAACAGAGATCGAAGGCCATCGATCAACTGAAGGCAACAAATGGCGCGCAACTGAAGGCACGCTAGGTGGGCCGCTGGGCCAGAGGAGGCAGGACGTAACCTGGAGGTACTGCATAGAGGGCCGGGCGGAGCCTGAGATCCACCCAGCCGTCTGTCAATCGGCGATCTGCCGCTCCGATGGAGATGTCACCATTGCATATGCGGGGGTGGCGGCGGCGGCGGCGGCGGCGGAGATGCTCGCAAAACGCCCATTGGCTGTCCCAAGAAGAGATACCATATTACGACGACTCCGAATCGAAATCAATCTCCCGCGAACCAACCTCGGAGGAAGAAGAGGAAGCAAAAGAGGAGGAGGACGAAGACGAAGAAGTAGAGGACGAACGGGAAGATGTCGACGAGGAGGAGTTGGCTCCTGAATCCTCCATGGAAGAGGAGAAGAAGGATTTCGCTCTCCACCTTGAGAACTGGGAATCCTCGTTTAGCCACGGCCGGTTTGGCTTCGACATATTGAGTGAGTAATAACCAACCTATTGATCGATTCATTTCTGCTCGCCCTTCTCCGGACAGTCACACTCAATTGGGTTTTGCTACTGTGTATACGTATATGCTTGATGCTATTTGCAGCGTCACTGAGTCCAATGGTCTTCACGCACTGCACGCCGAGCTGCATCCCACATGAGGCCATTCTTTGCAGCACCCTGCAGATGTGCTCCATCAGAGTCGCCAAGATAAGGCACCTCGAGTGGCCGCTCCACGTCTACGGCCTGGTCGCCGCCCGGGACTACGTGGATCACAAGCGCAACGTCCTCTTCTACCGTCCCAGGATCCGGAGCCAAACCCTCACTAAAAAGGTACTGTACTATCTTCTCTCTGTCAGTACATATTGTCACTGTATTGCTGCAATGCTGCTCTTCCTTTTTGATCGTGCTAGTTAATGACGGACAACAACAGATGATGATCGATGATGATTTTGTTGCAGGATCCGTATTTGCATTTGACTGGCCCAAGCCGTGCGATCATGTCCAATGAACCTGTTCACATTGAATTCCAACTCAAAGTAAAAGGAGGACAGTCTCGGTCTGAAGATAGGAGATTGGTCACTCGAGTCTTCGAGTATAACAATCCTTCGAATCGTGATTGGTACTATTCCCAGCTCTCCAACTACCTATGCAAAATAGACTTGTGCTTCGAACAACTCACCAGATCACGACAGGCCACCGTACTGGCTGTCTGCGTCACGGGTGGGTCGCTCTTTAGATACGGGGGACAAGTAGTTTGTTCTGCCTCGCCCGACGAGGACGATGATCCTAACAAGAAGATCTTGTTGTTCGATTCAAAGTATGGAAGCATGGATTCCGATGGAACAATGAGTATGGATCCAGATGGTTACCTCAATCTGTCGAGGCGCGTTGTTTCCGTACAAGGAAGGCTCAAGTTCTTCATAAATACATACTCTCGCTCCGGTGCTATACTTGCTACTGGCCGAGCCTCGTTTCGACCCATGGATTGCCAAACAAGTCTAGCAACATGTTTCCTTCACAGCCGCAAGGACCCTAAAGGGAAGACCTATAAAGGTAAAGACAAAGTGAAGATTACTGTTGCTTGGTCCCGCTTTGCTGAAAGATTATACAATATCGAGCGAGACTGCTTCGACTTGTGAATGTTATGAACTTTTGGAAGGCATCCATGCCTGTTTAGTAACTTACTGCTATCATATATGTATGTTTACTCAGGCAAAATGTGGACTATTGTGTGTATCATTAGCCAGGTGTGCATGATGTATTCTCTTTTGCTGTTTATTTTTGTCATGGATGGATACCTTCCTCTCTAACAATTCATCTACCAACTAAACTCAGAGATCAAAGGAAAGCCGGTTGCTGCCAATGTATTTCTGTGCACATCTCAAAATAGGACAGATGAAGAGAAATAGGACCAACTGACCAAAGGCAGTACGCAAATATATGTTGACAAACCAAACACTGTTACTAACCTATATCTAAGAAAAGGCCATTCTAAGGCACACGACAAATACAGCAGGACACAATTGTATGCCGATTAAAAATCATTTTCCTAAGATGACGATGTCACCATTGATGCTTAATGCTCCCTGCCTCTCAGTAAATCACAAAATTGCTTCAACCAGGTTTTGGGTTAAACCAATCCCTGTAGAAAAATTTAGGAAAAAACAGTGTAAGCAAACAAGACGAAAGTAAGCACTCCAAATACTTAATAAAAACTATATTTCTCCGTTGTGTAATAGAAACTAAACTTTATGGCTTTAATTGGTAGGCTCTTCAACGAGGTGGTCACCGAAATCGACAACTTGCTTCCATTTAACATGAGCAACTAAGGCCAAACTGGTAGTGGTAGAACTTGAGGATAGGTTTGCCCCCGACCCTAATCAGGTAATAGGGGTGCTCGATGGAAGGCCAGGGCCTGTAGCCGGGGTGCCCCAGAGCTGCTAGATGGTTCGAACGAGAAGAAGGTTGGGACTTAGATCTGTTTTGTGATTATTTCATTGCTTAAATCTGAATAACGAGCCATGTGCATAATATAGTTTGCGGGTTGCAATTGACTTGGAGGAAAAGAAGGACTCCTAATTCATTAGACGGACAATAACACAACCAATATGGTTCCTCTTACCGCTCGGCCGACGCCTACCATTGGCAACTAGGATAACTTAGTAGTATTATTAGACTATTTGCTTTCTAGCTAAACTTGTTTAGTTTGTTAAAGGGGAGTCGGCATTGACAGTGTAAACCTAATAAGCACTTGATTGATAAGAGCATCTACAATGGGGCGCTTAAGCATGGACGCTATGATGAAATCCCAACTGTTTTGGCGAGTTCCAGTAGTTTTCCAATCATCAACGCTCAATTAAGAGCCCAGTGCCTAAAACATCAGTACAAAATATGGTTATGAGGCTGCCGGTGCTTATGTGGAAGGCATAACTACTGAATAAGCGCTCATATTAGCGCCTCGCCCTTGTGGATGCTCTTGGTAAACTGATTTTTTTTGCGAATCTACCCTGATGATGGTCTGGAATGGAACGCTCGCTGCTTATTTCCAGTTGAGTTAATTCTCTCCTGGACACGTGTCAAGCGTTCCGTAGGGAGGATCGGGGGTTCCGATCCCCCGGATGATCAGCAGTCGAGTTAATTATGTCCGACTATATTGCCTAGCTAGTTGGTTCCATTGCCGAACAAGGAGGTAGTACAATATTTTTTGTCAAAGATCTATTGCGACCAATTGAGATTTGTTGTATACACATATTTTGTGCTTGTTTTGTGTTTTTGAAATCCCGCGACGCTTTTTGCATGGTTTGACACATTGCGAGTATAAGATTCAAATAGTACTGTAAACGGTTTTTTTTAGTTTCTTAAAGAGGAGGCGACATTGATAGCCTAAACCTAAGCACCTGATTGATAATGTGGTAGACCATTTTTTTGTTGCTAATCTAGCCTGATGTGGCCTGGAATGGAAAGTTCGCTGCTTATTTCCAGCTGAGTTAATTTTGCCGGCTATATTGCCTCGCTAGTTGGTTCAATCGCCATGTTACTGCGGTTGTAAACAAATAGGATAATTTTCGCACCGTATTTGATTAAGAAACCCTTTTGAAGAATCCATATCCGATTTTAGGGAATCCGACGGATAAGGATATCCGATTTTGAACTTGACATCCGGATATGTTATAGGATATGGTATGCAAAATAGTTCAGAATATGGATTACTCGAAAATTAAATAGGATTATCCGGTAGTTTTAATCCAAACAATCCGATTTTGTACCAAAATGGCTAACCTAGTAGAGCATAATTTGTGGTGAGTTGTCGATGCCCTGTTTTCCAACTGGGCCAGTCCCCTTTCCATTACATTTCTTTAATAGAAATACATGGTTCGTTACAAGCACAAGGAAATAGGAAAAAGGAGCAGAAAAATGGTAGGAAAACCAGCCGTACAGCCTCGGCCTCGAGAACCATACTAAGAGAGAGGCGAAAAAGGGAGATCGAGGTTTCGCCGGCGTTGTCGCCGCTTCCCTCCGCCTCCGGCGCCTTTACGGCGTTGTGAGGTGGGGGGAAGCTCCGGCCTTCTGCTGGTGAGTAGTTTAGGTCTAGTTTTAGGTCCTCTCGCGCCGTCGGCTGGTGGCGGTGACGGGGTTTGTAGTTGTTGACGCCGGCGAGTCCGCCGCTTTTCTTCGTCTCCAGCGCCGTCGGTGCGTGGCGAGATGGACAATAGCTCTGGATCTTGTCCGTGCGGGTAGTTTAGTACTAGGTTTTCTAGTGGTTAGTTGCTTCGCCGGCGGCATCGTGTCGGAGACGGTGGCGGCGGTGGTGAAGAATAATTCCTCTCCCTCCCTTCTCCGGCTCGGCGATTCGTTCGCCGGGGAGGCTGAGTTGATGTACTCCGTGCAGGGTGCTGGCAAGACGGCGACGTCGGTGGCCTGCGGTGGAGTTCCCGTCCTGCGAGCCGGTCGTCTCCGCGCCGTCTTCCTCCCCAGGGGCGGTGGTGGGCTTGCGAGGTGCTGTGATGGGGGTGTGGGTCCGCGGCTGCTTCGTCGGCGGCGGATCCGGAGTGAGAAATCCCAGAAAATGAAGATGAAGGTGTTCTTGAGAAGCTCTGCGTCGTCGGCGCCGTCTTCAGCGGTTTCGCTCGGCGACTTCCCGCTGGCCAGGAGGCTGACTCCGCTTAAAGAAGGTTCAAGGAGCAGCGGCAGCGGTGCGCCACCGACGGCCTCTGTGCGTCGGCGTCGGCGAGTTCCAGAGGAGGAAGAAGTTGGACCTTGTTGTTATTTCTTTTTCTGTCTGGATCTGTCTATAAGAGCTGTGCTTTAATATATCACCTTTATTCTCCGCAAAAAAAAAAAACCAGCATAAATTCGGCTACATCGGCCACTTTTACCATTCAAGCAATACCACAAAACCACCAACAACTAGAGACCAGGAAAGTTTAATAAGTCTTTTCTCCTTTTGGCCTTGGCACCAGCAAACATCATCAAGTGCAAGACCCATCGGTGATCCTTAGGAGGAACTGTCCACCACCAGCAGCTCCACGAGTTGCACCACCACGTCCAGCTTCGTGAGACGCCAGCATCGCCGCTTTGACCATAAGTTGCTCAGCACCACCATTGATCAGCTCGCGGTCGCCTGCGTCGTAGAGACGTGCCCAGTAATAAAGCAGAGAGCATATAGTGTATATCACCATCACAAGGGACCGAACCACTTTCTTCTCAAAGGTTACATATATCATTGCGCGTAATCCACTTGCCATAGGAAGATCTTAATTTTTAAAGGCAGTTTAGATTTCCAAATCCACTTGTTATCAGCACCGCCAAGTTCTCTTCCAAACACTGTTTATTGTGTTCATGTGAAAAAAAAAACAAAAAAAAAGTTATTGTGTTGATGCAAGCATGTGTGCCATCGACAACAAGGGGATTCAGTTGAGTCTATTTTTCCATGGATAGCGGCTGAGACGCGCGTCTATCACTAGTTCAGTAATATATATAAAAAGTAGAGTTAAACGCTTGAGGGGTCACGAAGTTGCCACGGATGAGCGCATTGGTCACGAACTCAAAAAATGCTAAATGTTGGTCACATAGTTGTGAGTTAGAGCCCCGTTCGTTACTCCGTCAAGACGGATGTTAAGTCGCTGACGTGGCAGTTTGTTTTTTTACAATTTACACCCTATATTTTTCTTCTTCACATCTATTTGTCCTATTGAAAAAAATTAGGCTAGGCATTTTGTCAAACAGGTAACGTGCTAACCACCTGCTCCCGTGCGGACCGCCGGCCGCGCTGCCGTGTGCGCCCCCTGCTTCTGGGACCGCCTCCTCGTGCTCGCCGCCGAGCGGGACAAGGCCGGCGCTGGTGCGATGATCTGGCGCCGTTGCAGCTCTAGCCGAAGAATCCGGTGCTGCTCCACACGGCGTCGCGCACCCGGCTGACGTCGCGCCCTTTCAGTGTCCTCCCCACCCCTTCGAACACCACCGGCGCCGCCGCGTCGCGCCCGCCGCTCCGTGTCTGGAGGTACTCGTGCGGCGCCACCCACTCGCCCTCCTCCTCGCGGCAGCTCACGCTCTAGTACTGCTGCTGCTCGCCGCCGTCCGGCGGGAACCTGGCCGCCGGCCAGTCGGGCACCTTCACGGGCGCCGAGCTGGCCACGTGAGGATGATGGTGGTGGTGGCGCGCTGCGGGCGCCGTGGTGGCCACGGTCGCCTCGAACGCCAGCGACAGGCCACCCGCGGTCCACCGACCGCGACGCTCCTGCTCGGGCTGCCTACTGTTGGTGGAGCGGCTGGAGTCCGGCGCAGGCGCCGCGGCGAGCACCGACCAGACGTCCTCCTCGTCTAGGTCCAACACTGCATCTCCTCCACACAGAGCCACCCAGGATTGGCGCCGCGCCGCGCCGACTGCTGCTCCTGGTCAGCCCCCTGCTCCGGGCCGAGGCTCCTCATTCGGCCATCCCCAATTCCCCACAGCTGCGGCAGTGCGGCCTGAAGATTGAAGCAATTTCTTCAATCGTGACCCCTCAAGCGTTTAACTCAAAAAAGTAATCCTATATAACTAAATAGGTCATCCCCACTAACTAATTCTCTCAACATGCAGCCTATCCACGTCAGCAGGCCCACTTCAATTTCCACGTCACATTAAAAATAATGGTAACCAAATATTCGATCAGATCATATTCTTGCATTCATGGCTAGCTCTTCAGTTTTGACGTTTCGTTCTGTTCCGTTCTGTTCGTCTCCCCGTCTGCTGGCCTCAACGCGTTTTGTTCTGATCCTTTCCTCTTCCTTGCCTTGCCTTATAAGCAGAACGCAACAGCCCACACAGCACACAGGCCACATTCGAGTCTCCACTCTCCACACGCTCCTGCGTGGTTTCACGGGAGTCGTTGCTCCAGGACGGGAGACGGTAGGATGGACGGGGAACTATCTACAGTAGCTAGGATCGACGACGCGCATGGAATCAAGTACACATTGCGGCGGCGGACGAGCAAGGCCAGATGCCCTCCCCTCACGTCTCTTCTCTCAGCAAGTGCGCATGGCGGCGGCGGACGAGCAAGGCCAGATGCCCTCCCCGCGCGTATCTTCTCCCTATACATAACTCATGTCTTCCCACCCACTCAAGGTACTATCGGATCTGAATCCTTTGCTCTCCTCCGATGGTTGCTCATTCACGGGTTCATGATATATAGGGAACGTATCATATGAAAATGGACTACATTCTGCAAATCTGCAAACTGCCGTCAGTGTCGTCGGATGGGCTACGAACGGTCAGATCTCAGATTCTGATTCCACCACCACGCAGTTTGTAGAAACACCCCTACACTTCTATTTTTCCTCTCTTCCACCCCTACACCCCTTCTTCTCCACTCTCAGCTCTCCATTCCCAATCTGAGGCCGAGGAGACGAGCACCATTGCTATGGTGCCCCAGCCGGCCTAGTACTGTACGCCACTGACGCACCAGATCGTGACCTCATTTCTCCGCCTCCATGCGTCGTTAGTCTCTGTTTCTACGCACACAAGCTTATCCAATGGTGGGACGAGGGCGAGCGCCGCCTTGGCAAGTGAGTGCTCTGCCGCATCGCCAGGGGAGCTCAGCAAGTCTCGCCAGTTCTAGCTCGTGCTCCAGGTAACTGTATCTAGCCGCTTGTGACGGCGATCTATTTTTTATTTTAGATTTCTTGATGATAAGTCATCCGGCGATGTTGGGTACTGTTGCGTTAGTTTTGCTCGAATTAAGAGGCTAATACTGGTAGAATTATGCATACGCTATCCACATAAATCACTATATGTCGGTTGTTCCCTTACAAAATTACATTGGTTTCAGTGTTGCAAACTTCAGGAAACTTTTGTCTAGTGTGTGCATCAGCATATTCAGATGAGTTATGTGCGATTTTATTGAAGTGTATGAAAGCTAAATTTGCATTTGTACAGTTTATCATGAAACTCTGAAGTAAAAAAGCTTGTTTAAATTTCGCCAGAACGAGTAGCAGCTAATACAACAAGTGCAGCACTGCATTGGCAGTGTCCCTGAAACCTGAATGCCGCTATTTGGGACTATGTAGCATTTAACCTTGTCCCTTAGTTATAGGATCATGTTTTTAAACAGGAAGGATGAATTTGAGTCTTCCCTCGGCTGTAGCATTCATGTCCAAATTTAAATATACCCACCATCTGATGTTCGCTCTCCAGGGAAATGCAAGAGAATTAAAGGACACCTGGACAAGAGTGGAAGAAAAACAAGGATGCAGGGAACAAGGAGAAGGGAAAGACAATACGAATATGTTCTTTATGCCACCAGCTGGGTACACATGATAAACACACTTGTCATTCAAATTCTACATTGTAAAATGCAGGTAATGTATCCACCCATCCCGATTTTTGTTTCAGAAGTTTGCAGTGACAACTCATTTATTTAAAGGCTCATCAGTACATTCCGTGACATGTTATTTTATTGATATTACCTACGGTAATAATATGTAGGTTAATATTTATTATAAGGTGATCGGTAACAGTATAGCGATGTGCTTAGCACATTTAATAGATAATGTCATGATTTTCAAAGACTTGCTTTGCATTGTCTGGTTTCGTTTATTTTACTTCTGTTGTGTAAACTGAACCTTAAGAAATCCTCAGTCACTTCTCTGTAGTTTTTGAGAAAAACTGTTCAGAGATTAGAATATGATCTACAGGTATGCTCTCTGCACATCTGAAATCTACATGTCTAAATCTGAGTGATCTTCACCACTGTAAGTGTTATTTGACAACAGGCTAAACTCATTATCTCTGAATGAATGTGCACAGATCGGAGAGTGATAGATCTACAGATGCTTGCCTACTTATAATACATGCTACCAAACCTTTACATTTTTCTATATGTCACATAGATATTTTCTTGTAATTTAAACGATTTATCCACTGTCCTCTCATTGTCTTCTCAAGAAACTTGTTATTTTGTCTGCAGATATTTGAAGCGCGACAATGCACTCTGTAGGTTCATTCAGAAGTGGTGCAGCAGGATAGCAGAGTTATCATCTGGACGTATGCATTATTTGATACTTTCTATAACTAATCTGAATGCAAGCTGGCCACCTGATGGCTGATACCGTTTGTCATGATCATCAGAGTGACTTCAGAAAACGTTAAGAACAGTGTAGGAGACATGATGATTACCTGATAATTTTCTACCCCTGGGTTGATTATTTATACAGTTTGTAAAATATCTAGATTGCCGTGCATTTATCTGAAGGAAGTGTAGTTTGATTATTCAGTTCTGCATCGATCAAATGCTATTCCAGTGTGAGACGACAAAACTAGTGCGTGAACTTTAACTTCAATATTTGCACACGGTAACTGAAGCAAAAAAAAAATTACCACGTACATGCAAACTTACGTTTGTCAATATTCTGAAAGATGCAGAACAATCAGGTCAACCCTTTCAGCCAATATTCTGGGAACAGTGAACAAATATGTGTCACAGGATGGTCCAGGAACATACAGCACAACTAGGGTACATGATTTCGTAGGGCAAGCATCTCTCAAGGGCTTTATTGCAAACTGGAACATGTTGCTGCGGGCGTTTTTTCGTAAAATGGCCAGGAGGAGGATCACACAAGATCTGAACCGCTGGTACATGATCCAACAGTCCTCAACCAAAATTTGCAGATTTTCAGGATGTGGCTGTTTCCACCTGATACGCCCCCTACTATATATTACCTGTCCTCCAGGTCTCCGGCCGGCCATCTGCATTCTCCTGGAGTCATGCTTCTTTTATTCTTTTTGTGAAACTGAGAATTGCAATTCACAAGAGATAATGTCACTAAGAAGTTTTGTAGTACTTCTGCATATTATTTGGATTTAGGTGGCTAATTCCCCGGTTAAAGTCTTTTTGAAACAATCTGGTGCTCTATTGTACTGATCACTACAGGTTTTATTATGACGGATTCACATGGCTACATGTTAATCGTATCTGTTTCAGCATCTGTGGAATTTTTTTGCAGGGCACTAATTCAATTGCTTTATATCCATACAAGAAGGGAAAGTATTCTATTCAGATATCCAAATGCACCTTTCTTATTTCTTTATGGTTATTAATATCTAATCTGATTTCTGAACTGATTCAATGAATTAATATTATTAGTCTAATAATCTCCTTGGACACACTCAATCGCTTTGTTCTCTGTTGTTTCTATGATTGGCATGCAGGCTAAATCAAGGAGTTTGTTAACAAGTAAGTTAAGTGCGGGTGTATCATATGGGTAAGAGATATCCCTGGTTGAACTGACCAGGGGCATGGTTTCTAATAAATATCTCAATTTTACGAAAATTTTGGTACATCTTTGCTCAATTCTTCGTACGTGTGAATTAACATGGCTAGGGATGATATGACCATGTTTCCGTAATAGAGGTGTATTTAATATCTCAAATTGTTTGGTTGTTTCATAATAAATAGATCGTGTTCATCGTGGACCTGAATACAGAACTGATGTACATCATAATAGGCTGAAATACTCGATCGTGGATATACAGGTTAACCCATGCTGGTCTCTATATTTTTTCTTTTGAATGGTTTTGTTTTGCCATGACTATTTTGGTGTTCACTTGAGATCCTACAATGAAGGTAATGTGCTATCCATATAGAAAGTATATCTAACGATATTACTGTCATTATGCTTATTATTGTTTATTTTATGGGGAAACATGCATTCATCTATTGTTCAGATTCATTTTGCATCCTAAGTGTGTTATCAATCGTTTTCTAAAATGCAATATGGGAAGTCTTCTTCTACATGGTTCAACCATTTTGTTGAAATAGTTACAACAATCAAATTCGCATGTCAAGGCCAAAGAGCCCCATGAAGCTATTGAATACAAAAGAAGAATGGCTTTGCCACATTATTTCTAAAATAATTTATAACCTACAATTGGCTATGACCGACTATTTCGTTAACAATTTTCTTCCTATATGCAAGTGAGAAGTGCACTTTCGTGGATCAACATAACCATAATTCCGTGAAGGCACATGTACACATATCTTCGACACTGTATTAAGAGTTGTGACCCATTCTTCTACGAATAAAAGCGGTTCAGTTCCATACTTTGTCAATCCATACTTCTTATGAATAAAAGCACTGCGGTTCTATCTTTTCATCTCATAGGTGTCCCGCAGCAACGCGCGGGGTATCATCTAGTAAGCACAAATCGTAGGTACAAACTGTACTCTAGACTCTCTAGTAAATTATCTTTGCGTTTTTGACTTTTTCTTTAGTCCAATCAACCGACTTTAGCGCTCCCAGGTAACAAACCGACTTCAGTGCTCCAAGGTTTTTTTGTTGTTGCTAGATCCGATCGTAAGTTGTGAACCACCGGCGCCGGACGTAACCTAACTACGGGACGATCAATGGCTTCCGGCACCGACCGGCTGGGCCACCTCCCAGACGGCGTCCTCGGCAGCATCCTCTCCCGCCTCCCCACGAAGGAGGCCGCCCGCGCCGCCGTCCTCTCCCGCCGATGGCGGCGCGCCTTCGCCGATGTAGACGACGTCTCCTTCGTGGATCACGATGATCCGTTCTACTGGTACCAAGACGACTACACCTTCCACCTGCATTCATCGGAGCAGCGGAGCAGGAACGGGAGCCTCATCGACGGCGTCAACGCCGCGCTGCTCTGCCGCCGCCGCTGCGCCGGCCACCGCGACACGACGCCGCCCCGCACCTTCCGCGTCCACTTCGGCCACTACGACCACTGGGACGGCGCCATGGTCAGCCAGTGGCTGCGCTACCTGCTGAAACCCCGGAGCACGGGGCAGCAGGAGGCGCTGATCCACCTCGACCTGCGCCTCCACGCCACCGTCTTAGGCGAGCACCTCGTCGGCAACCCCGCTCCTCACGACGATGACGGGGAGTGCCCCGCCCGTATACCCTACAGAGACGAACGTTACACGCTTCCGACAATGCTCTTCTCCCGTTCCGCCCTGCGGACGCTCTGCCTCGCCGGCTGCGTGCTGGATCCGCCGAAGCGCATCCACCTGCCTCTCCTCGAGACGCTGCATCTGAGCGGTATGAGTACCTACCCGGCCTGCGGCGACAGGATCCAACGCCTCATCTCTGCCTGCCCGCGTCTCGTCAACCTCATACTGGAAAGTTGTGGCTACACGGAGAAAAGCAACTACACCATTCCTGAAGAAAGTTACACGATCAGCGTTCTCGACAGGCACCTCCGTAGACTTGCCATACGGTGCTGCCACAACCTGGCCAGGATCAGCATCGACGCGTCGGAGCTCAGGGTGTTCGAGTACAGGTGCGCCGTGCCCGCAGAGTCGTTCCTGAATCTGCACGGCGGCGCCCACAAGATCTCGTCGTGCAACATCGGTTTCTGCAGCAGGAAGGTTTCCGAGGAGGAGTTGCCCCGGCTCAGAAAGTTCCTTGAGCATTTCACGGGAACGACGCACCTGCATCTCGTGTCCACTCATCTCGGCGCCGGCATCCAGGACGAATCCTTCCCGGGATTCCCCTCGTTTCCGAGCCTCGGGAGGCTAGAGTTGACGGGATACCTTCAAAGAGGCAGCATCGAGGCAATGATCAGGATACTCGAGCAAGCTCCGAGCATTGAGGTTTTATCGCTGTTTATGAAGCCAAGCTACGAGGAGAGGTTGGACAGCGTCTTGGTTCACTCCCAAGAGCTGAGCGACGAGTTCAGGTTTCCAGATGTTCACATTCCGTGCTTGCGGGATCGAGTGAGGGAGATCAACCTCGTACACTACCAGGGCCATGAGACACAAATGAATGTGGCCAAGCTGCTTCTTTGCAACGCGATGGTACTCAAACGACTGTGCGTTGTCTTCCCGAAGGGGCCACGTGAGGTACAGACGAAGCTGACGAACGAAATCAAAGGATTTATGGGGAACAAGTCAGCAAACACGATTTTCTTGTAAAGTACTGTTCCCGGTTTATGCATGGTGCCCTCTTATTTCTTGAAGAGTTATTATCTCAATCAAATTTTGTCAACGCAAGATGATTTTGTTAGTTCCACACAGTGGCGGGCCCATAATTTATGTTTGCTAGGCAGATATTTACTCTAACGTTTAAACATATATTTGACCCAGTACCAACATTCACCCCTGATTAAAGAATCCACAAGATAAAACATCAATTGAGAATATTATTGAGTTCCTTTTTTTTTGAGAAAGTAAACTTGCATTCAAATCACGAAATAATACAAAGTAGTTGACCCTTACAAGCACACCGTAACACAATCACAAAGAACCAGGAACACATAGAACACCCTAAGACAACCATAACACATGAAGATCTCCGGAGCCGTGTGTCATCATCCATGAACCTTGCGAGGAGACCCCTGCAGCAGAAAAATCTGCAACCAGACGCAAGCAGGCCATCATCTCCGACCACGGTACAATTGCCGCCACGCTGCTTCCCCTTTTCTTCGCACCAGCGCCGAGAGGGCATGGACACCAATCCAACACACCTGCAACAGCCGTCGTCATATTTGGCTTTGAGTACCGCGAAAAGTGTCCCAGAAGGAAGAGAACTAGGATCCGGTTCCGGCACCGCGGCCGGGCCATCCGCCGGGGCAAAGCAGGATTTCCCTCCAGCAGCAGCGCAGAGGAAGAAGGAGAACAACAGCAGCAAATCATACCGACGAGGAGGAAGAAGAGTCTTCGTCTCCACGCATCCATCGCCCATCTGAGGACCCAACCGGCCAGTGCCGATTGACCTCCAGACACCATAGCCCGTGACCTCGACGAGATCCGGGGATCCCCCACCCCGCTGGCTCCTAGACGAAGGCAATAGCCCCGCCTGACCGCGAACGGAGCCCGGGGAGATTTATTCCGACGCGACACCACCGCGACAGCCTCGGTAGCGTCTCCCTCAACCCTAACCCTACCACGAACCCACCTAACGCACAGACCTGAGGTTCCCCTTCCCTCCCGCCGCCGGAGCGGCAAGCGGACATGATGTTATTGAGTTTCATCGTGCCCCAAGTAAGGGGAACCCCATGCTCCACTGTTGCGAGACACACTAATCACTCATTCAAACTCACGGCCTTGCAATGGAGCTCCCTCGCCACCTGAGCCTCGTACTTGTTTATCATCATTGGCTATTATAAACCATGGGCGCCAGAGCTTTTTGACTCTTATTACACCAAACAAATATGTGTCCACATAAAAAAGTAAGAAACATTATTATACAATACAATTTATGAATTCTTGGATCTTTTAGGGGAAAAAAAATATATTACTCGACAACAAATACACATTGCCATTTATGTAAAACTTCTCCCTTTTCCAACGTAATAGTCCACATGATTAATTCGTGTAAAACTTGGCTTAGGTGTACCGGAGGTGTTTACTATGAACCTTTTTTTTTTTGAAATCAGGTGTTTACTATGAACCTATTGGTATATATGAGATCTAAATATAAACGTTGTGCTTATTCTCTGTCGCATTGTGATTCGTGTTAGCCATGTGTTATAACATGTGTTGCAACTAATTTTTTTGCAGTTGCACTTGGGCTCTCAAGTGAGATTTACTACCTACACATAGGCTGTAACTAGAAAAATGCCTTGGAGCGTTGGATTGCTTTGTGATTTGTGCTAGTCATGAGTTGTAACAAGGGTTTGCAACTCAGATATGATGACGTCACCCGACCGAGAATTAAGTTAATTTTCAGTCGACTGAGAATTAGTCACTCTGTAATGTTAATGCAACCCCTGATTAAGAAAAAATATTTCTTCGTCGCACCATAGTGATGCAATGGCTAGAGTTGGGTTTAAGAATTCTTAGCACTCGATTTTGACCAAAACTGAAGATTCTGAATGGTGTGCCTCTGGTAGCCAGACTGCAAAGCATATGCATTATTGACATCTAGGAGATCCACCAATTGAATCTATTTTACCGTGAGGGATTGCAATGTAGCTTCTCTATCTGACCAAGAACTTGAGATGGAAGGAAAAACTGGTGCGCACTAGGTTACAGAACGATGATCTGCTGTAGTACTAGGGATTTAATATCGGATATTGGCTTTCGCTGTTTTGCCAGAGATTGGATAGATACTAGATAGGCGAGAGAGTGATTGCTTAGTTGCTTACCCGGCCGGTCTACATGCTTAACAACAATATGGTTTCGAATTTCCATGTTGAGTCGGTCCAAGAATCCTATCACAAAAGGAAAGTAAGGGAACCAATAAACCGAGCTAGCTACGATCAAGGAACCACCGGCAGCCGAGCGCGAAAGTTATTTGTTGCTCGATCCGATCCGATCGCATCATAGGCTCGCAGTCACCACCGGGCACCGCGACGAGCCGACGAACCTACGCGTGCAAGATGCCTTCCGGGAAGACCTCGCCGCGTGCGCAGCCGCAGCACGGCCAAGACCGCCTGAGCCACCTCCCGGACGGCGTGCTCGGCCACATCCTCTCTTTCCTCCACCCCAAGCAGGCCGCCCGCAACGCCACACTCGCCAGGTGCTACCGCCACGCGTTTGCCGGCGTCGACGACGTCTCCTTGGTGGAGCAGGTGGCGCACTACGGCGGCGAGGACCACACCTTCTGCCTCGAGGCCACGGAGTGGCGGAGCAAGAACGGCGACCTCATCGACAGCGTCAACGCGGCTCTCCTCTGCCGCCGCCGCTGCGCCGGATGCGCGGCGCCGCCGCGCTTCTTCCGCGTCCACTTCGGCTGCCTGGACGGGTGGGACGAGGCGATGTTGAGCCAGTGGCTCTGCTACCTTCTGAAGCGGGGCAGCAGGCAGCAGGAACTCCACCTCGACCTCCGCCTCCAGCTCACCGTCCTTGGCGAGCACCAGGTCGGCGGGCTGGACCACGGCGGTGACCACGCAGAGGGCGAGTGCCGCGCGCACAGCACCTACGAGGCACATCCTTACACGCTTCCGACGAGGCTCTTCTCCTCTTGCGTCGGCCTGCGGACGCTCTGCCTCGGCGGTTGCCCTCTGGATCCCCCGGAGAGCATCAACCTCCCACTCCTCGAGACGCTGCTCCTGAGCAGCATCCACTTTGGCGACA
The DNA here is from genome assembly GCA_947311845.1 of Poa pratensis. Taxonomy (NCBI): domain Eukaryota; kingdom Viridiplantae; phylum Streptophyta; class Magnoliopsida; order Poales; family Poaceae; genus Poa; species Poa pratensis. The sequence continues at coordinate 33,598,895 of CAMZMU010000098.1, read as the reverse complement.
ACATCCAGCGCCTTATCTGTGCCTGTCCGCGCCTCGTCGACCTCACGCTGGAAAGGTGCGGCTACACGCCTACCTCACGCTGGAGCTATCTCACGTCCGATGGTGTTGACAGAAGCTACACCATTGCCGTTCTTGACAAGCGCCTCCGTAGGCTCGCTCTACGCTGCTGCCACAACCTGGTCCGGGTGAGCGTGGACGCGACGGAGCTGCGGGCGTTCGAGTACAGGGGCGCCGTGCCGGCGGAGTCGTTCCTGGCCATGCACGGCCCGCACAGGATCTCCTCGTGCACCATCGGTTTCTGCGGCAAGATGGTTTACGAGGCGGAGCTGCCCCGGTTCAGACGGTTCCTCGAGCAGTTCGCGGGCACGACGAGACGCCTCCATCTCGTGTCCACTCACCTCGGCGCAGACGTTGAGAGCGAGGCCTTCACCGGACAGTTCCCCTCGTTTCCGGCCCTCACGCACCTCCAGCTCACAGGGTACCTTCAGAGGGGTAGCATCAAGGCACTGATCAGGATACTCCAGCAGGCTCCAAGCATTGAGATCTTGTCTCTGTTCCTGAAGCCAAGCTACGAGGAGAGGTTGCACACCATCTGGGAGCAGCAGCACGAGCTCCCCCGCAATGATGAGTTCGATGATGTTTCGGTGGTGCCGTGCACTATCGGGGCCACAAGGTGCAAAGGTATGCGGCCAGGCTGCTGCTTCGCAACGCGACGGTGCTGGAACGGGTGTGTGTCGTCCTTCCCAGTGGGCCGCGTGAGTCGCAGATGAAACTCAAGAGTGAAATCGAAGGGTGGGTGGTGAATTCATCGGCAAAGACGATCTTCTTCTAAGATACTACTAGTAGCGTGCCAAGATTTTTTATGCTCTTTGATTTTTTTTTCTCTCGTAAGATAGATTGCTTAATTAATTCCACGGGATACAGCTTGTTCATGCTGAATCCATAGTTGGTGCAGTGTATGTTTGGTCTCATGGCACTTGATGAGTCAAATTATGTATGTAAAACAACCCCTTCTTGAAAGAGACGCGATACAGTTTAGGCACTTTAGCTTGTCACAAAGTAATGGACCAAAGATAATGATGTCTTTCTTGAGTATCATCGCTGATTTTTCATTTTGAAGGATCACACTCACGAGGAAGGTTCTAGCTCGAATCAGTAGGCATGGTGGACTCTATCTGTTTGATTTTGGTGCAATTTTTCATGACACAAGTTCTCCTTCTCCGCCACCATTTCGCTAGAACTCGGGCATTATCACATAGGACATTCGGCGCACTAAGTTGTGCAACGAATAATTCAGCCTGTTTGGTCATCCATGTGTTAGTATATCCAAAAATAATTCGGTTTGTAATGCATGTTTGCAAGACAAGAATGTACAGTCACCGTTTTCTTTAGCAAAAATTCATGTGCCCACATGTCCTTGTTGAAAACTTTTCATAATCTTACTGAACGCACTCAATAACATAATTGTTAGTGTTCAAACGAATTTGGGTGTTGAATATCAAAGTTGCACAAACATTTCCACCAAAATTTGTCAATAGGTATGAGCAGGGATGCACAACCCCGAAAAAGCAATTCTAACGGAGCCGCGCCCTACCGGGCATGCACGGCCATGCATGCGACCAGTCACAAGCTGCCACGTGTGTTCGTATTCAAATACGTATACATGTATTTTCACTCGTATTTTAATGTATATGTAATATTTTTTATGAAAAAATACATTTTTATTAATAATTTTTTTACTAAATTTTCACAATTTTTTTAAATAAATATAAATTTCTTATTTTTCAGCGATGTGATATTTTTATGAAAAAGTTTAGAAATTTCAAAAAACAAATCATAGAAGTTTCAGCTATTTCAGAAACATTCCACGTAGATTGCGCATATGTCAATAGATTTTGTATAAGGTATGTTTAAAACATGACATAAACTCCTTATATGTGCAAAATCTTGATGAAATATATGTTGTGTCACAAGAAACTTTTTTGAAATTTGCATGAAACCTATATTATACTCGAACATATGTCATATCGAAGTGAAACATCTCAAATATGATAAATTAACTGTACTGAAATTTCATTTCAGTTTCATTACATTTTCATAGTTGAAATTTAAACTTTTTTAAAATGTGTCCAATATTGATTTTATTTTAAAGTTCTCGTCGTCAGGAACTCAAATATCAAAAAATATCATAAATCGGACATTTGGTTCAAAACATATGATCCATACAAATTTGAGAAACAAAATAAAAAGGATGGGTGGGTGGGCAGCAAAACTACACTTTTCACCCCCAAACGTACCGGCCTGTCATTTACATGTGGGACATAAATTGTTGGTACCCACATGTCATAGAGGTGAGAACGTAGGCGGGTGAATGGTTGTATTTAATAGATACACTATACACCTAGAAATCTGCCTAGTTTTGTATAAGAGAAGGAATGCAAAATACCCAAAAGTACAACACGAATCACGATGCACAATCCAGCGGTGCATGCATACCCGGTAGGGCACGGCTCCGTTAGAAAAACCGCGTTGTGCACAACCCCTGGACTCACTTCTTCTGCGCCTGTGACATAGACGGCAGGAGCTCAACAGCATTGCAAGAAACCTTTGTTTTTCTTTGTTTTAAGACTCAACAGCCTGTGACATAGACGGCAGGAGCTGAGGACGTTCGAATATAGGGGCGCCGTGCCGGCGGAGTAATTCCTGGCCATGCACGGCGTGCACAGGATCTCTTCGTGCACCATCGGTTTCTGCGGCAAGAAGGTTTACGAGGTGGAGCTGCCCCGGTTCAGACGGTTCCTTGAGCACATCGCGGGCATGCCGAGACGCCTCCATCTCGTGTCCACTCATCTCGGGAGGCCTTCACGGGACGATTCCCATCGTTTCTGGCCCTCAGGCGCCTCCAGCTCACAGGGTACCTTCAAACGGGCAGCATCAAGGAACTGACTAGGATACTCTAGCAGGTTCCAAGCGTTGAGATATTGTCGCTGTTCCAGAAGCCAAGTTACGAAGAGAGGTTGCACACCATCTGGGAGGAGTGGCACGAGCTTGGTAATGATGAGTTCGATGATGTTTCGGATGCTTTGGTGGTGCTGTGCTTGCGGAACCGAGTCAGAGAGATCAACCTGGTGCACTATCGGGGCCACGAGGCATAGAGGTATGCGGCCAGGCAGCTACTTTGCAACGCGATGGTGCTGAAACGAGTGTGTGTTGTTTTTCCGAGTGGGCCGCGTGAGCAGCAGATGAAACTCAAGAGTGTAATCGAAGGATGGGCGGTGAATGCTTCAGCAAAGATGATCTTCTTCTAAGATATACTTGTAGTGTGCCAAGATTTTCGATGCTCTTTGATTCCTGGGTGATACAACTTGTTGAAATTTCTTGCTGAATCCACAGTTGGTGCAGTGTATGTTTGGTCTCATGGCACTTGATGAGTCAAATTATGTATGTAAAACAACCCCTTCTTGAAAGAGACGCGATACAGTTTATGCACTTTAGCTTGTCACATAGTAATGGACCAAAAATAATGTTGTCTTCTTGAGTATCATCGCTGTTTTTTCCTTGTGAAGGATCAACTCACGAGGAAGGTTCTAGCTCGAAGCAATAATCATGGTGGACTCTATCCGTTTGGTTTCGGTGCAATTCCAGGACACAAGTTCTCCTTCTCCGCCACCATAGCGCTAGAACTCTGGCATCGTCACATAGGACATTCCGTGCACTAAGTTCTGCAACGAACAATTTAGCCTTTTGATCATCCATGTGTTAGCAGATCCAAAAATAATTCGGTTTGTGATGCATGAATGCAAGCCAAGAATCTAATTTAAAACCTTGCAGGAGCTCTGCATGTATTATATTAGAAAGGAGAGAAAGCCGAAAAGAAATGGCTGAAGTCTTACAGAGACGGCCAAGGCCAAAAGAAGAAAGAGAAAATTACAATTACAACGTCCATGGATGGCTAAAAAGCTTAATCCCTGCTAAAGATCGCCAGCAAAAAATAGGTGGAAAAAACCTAGGACTAGTCCTGTACAGGAGCAAAACGACCTGCACTGGCAATCTTCCATTGCTTGGCTTCTTGCTTGATGAAAACGATGAAGACATCCAGATGATCAGAAGAATGAGAGAGTCGAAATTTTTCCTTCCTTTTGTGACGACCGTGCTTCTTGCTTGCATCCACCAATCCTTGAGAGTGACTTGAGAGGTTGGAGTTAAACGCTGAAAATTAACCCAGGTTAGGAGCTGTCCCCAGATTATGTTAATGACCGTGCAACCCATAGAAAGGTGGTGTACATTTTCCTCGGAGTGGTTGCAAAAAGGGCATTTTTCATTGTGTGGAAGACCCCTTTTGGCTAGCCGGTCAGCGGTCCACACTCTACCTCAGAGGATCAACCATGCAGCTAACTTGCATTTTACCGGTGCCCAGGGTTTGCAAATAACCTCAGCCATCTCCCAACTTATTTTTGGTTTGAAAAAAACATGGTACACCGAGTTGGTGGTAAACATCCCTTTTGCATCCCATGACCAGCTCCAAATATCCTCGACCTGTGGCTGAAGCTGAATCCGTGGCAAGCTTCCCAATTTGCAAGAACTTGCATAAACGCATTGATAGACAAAGGTTTTTTTTATGTCATCAATCCAAGTTCCGTTGTTAAGAGCTTGGGCCAAGAATCATCGGTCACCGTTTTCTTTAGCAAAAAATATCATGTACCCGCATGTCTATTAGGACGTGTGTTCTTTGATATGTGGGTACCCGCTATAAATCCTCTTGGTGGATATAAATATAACTCCAGTTTATCGATGATTTATCTAATTTTGCATGGATCTATCTCTTGAAACGAAAGTCAGAAGATTTTGATTTCTTTATTACTTTTCATTATCTTACTGAACACACCCAGTAACATAATTGTTAGTGTTCAAACGGATTTGGGTGTTGAATAACAAAGTTGCACAAACATTTCCACACATTTGGTAAAAACAAGTTCAGTGAATTCAGCCCGTAGCAAGTTCAGATAACTTTGAGCAAACGTTGTGTTGGAAGTTTGTCTAATCCATGGATGATTGAGGGTGCGAAAAATTTCGTCACTTTATGTGTACTATTGATTCATCTTATTTCAACTGGTTGAGAATTTCAGTTTCACACAACGTTGTGTGAATCTGAGGAAAAGTCAGCGATGGCATAGATAACATGAGAGGGTTCCCCGGAAAAAAAAATGTGATAGTTCTCTGTAAAATATGTCATACGTGGCTGGGGTGCCCTTGGACTTTTGTTTTTTCTAATATACCTTGGACTTCTTATTTGGAGCGTCCAGATCAGGATCCTACCACCACAGGGTTTTCAGCAGATAAGTTGTCTTGAAACAGAACCGACTACGGATCAAGTAACAATAGGTCCATAGATTGCTCGATCTGATCGAAAAATCCAGGCGAGATCGAATCACAGGCAACCGATCCGTGATGGAGGCTCGGAAGAACTCCCCGTGTGCGCCACCGCCGCGCGATGGAGGAGGCAAAGACCGATTGAGCAACCTACCGGCCGGCGTCCTCGGCAGCATCCTCTCGTTCCTCCCAATAGCGGCTCATCCCCCCCCCCCCCCCCTTTTTCTCTCTACCTTATCTTCTTTGAGAGTCGTCTGCAGGCCACCGCTTCTCTCCCCCTGCTCCCCCGGCGGCGCTACTGTCCGGCGTGGACATGGGTGGACAAGGCGGCCTGTACAGAGTAGGATTAGGGCTTTCGGCTGTATGCCGGTAGTGGGCTATATGCCCTTAGTTTGGAGTAAAGCACCAGTCTCTTTTGGCCAGATCTGGTGCTACTGGGTGGTGAAGTTCCTTGTTGTGGTGCTCCATCGATTGGAGCCGGAGGCGACGGGAAACTCTCCATCTGGGGCTCCGTTAATAAGGCCATGGTCATCTCCCTCTTGTTCTTGAGCCCCGTCTCGGTGGTTCTTCTCCTGGCCTGCCATGGTGGTGAGGGGGAGGAGAAAAGCAGTGCGGTGCGCGGAGCTGGAGGAAGACCTCAGTTGGATCTCAGAAGTGGTGCTGCTGATTCTTCTCTGGCCGGCCGTGGAGGCGAGGGGAGGAGATGGAGCGGTTACTGCGTTGGCAGATCTGAGGATGGCGTGGTGGGGTTTCTGTCGCCGAAGCTTACGAGCGGCTTCTGGCGTACGGCGGTGGAAGTGAGGCAGTCCGTCATGCTCCAGTGGCTGGAGGCGGCGGCTGGTTTCGTTTCTTCGGCGACCTCTTTCATAAAGCTCGGTAATCTTTTTAAACCTTATAAATTTTGTTTTTGAATTTTTAAATGGAGAAAACATTGATGCTCGGGAGCTGAAATGATTTTCCGGTTATAACTGGAATTGGGAAATAGTAGTCCAATAAGTACCTTGCCGATCTAGCTGAGCCATGTGAAGAGATATTGACAGAACTGGTCCCACTTTCGGCAAGCTAGTTGTTTTTTTAGAATTATTCAGCAAGTATTTTTAAGGGGAAAAAAGCCGGAAGTTATTGGGCCGCGCCGGGCCGAGCCTCAACTAAATATGAAGTACGGACGTCCCCAACCCAGACGTCGGACTGTGAGGCGGCGGCGGAGGGGAAAAGACGAGGGAGAAGAAGTCGCGGCGATCGACGACGACGATCTATGCTCCGACGGAGATGCCAGAGGTACCAATGATGCGTTCGTATAGGAGGCGGGCATCGCAGCACGCCCATTGGCTGTCCCAAGAAGAGATACCATACTACGATAACTCCGAATCCAAATCGATCTCCCGCAAACCAACCTCGGAGGAGTCGGAGGAGGAAGAAGAAGAAGAGAAAGAAGAAGAAGAAGAAGAAGAAGAGGAAGAAGATGAGGAAGAAGAAGAAGAGGATGAGGAGCTGGCTTCTGAATCCTCTATGGAAACAGAGAACGAGTTGTTCGCTCGCCACCGTCAGAACTGGGAATTTGAATTCGGCAAGGACGGCTTACCTCTGATCTTTTCAGTGAGTATCCGCTTGCTTCTCTCCTTCTCTGGACCCTTGCACTCAATTGGTTTTGTTACTGTGTATGAATTTGGTTTGGCTCCTCAATTGCAGCGTCGCTGAGCTCAATGGTCTTCACTCACTGCACGCCGAGTTCCCTCCCACATGTGGCCGTTCTCGGCACAACCCTGCAGGTGTGCTCCATCAGAGTCGCCAAGATAAAGCACCTCGAGTGGCCGATCCAAGTCTATGGCGTGATCGCCTCCCGGGACTACGTGGATCACAAGCGCAACATCCTCTTCTACCGTCCCAGGAGCCGCAGCCAAACCCTCACTAAACATGTACGTAGTACCTTCTTCCTATCTATCCACATTGTACAATTTGTTTATTTTCTTACTGTCACGGAAGATAATGGATGATGCTTGTCGCAGGATCCTTATTTGCACTTGACTGGACCACGCCGTGGGCTCTTGTCCGTGGACTATGTGCACGTCGAAATCCAGCTCAAAGTGAAGGGACAGTCTATCGTCGAAGACAAGGTGCTGGCCACTCGAGTCTTCCGGTACTACAACCCTTCCAACAGCGACTGGTTCTACTCCTACCTCGTCAACTACCTCTGCAAAATTGAGTTGTGCTTCGAGCAGCTCACGCGAGCGCGCCAGGCCACCGTCTTGTCTGTCCATGTTACTCGTGGCACGCCTTTTCGATACGGTGGACAAGTCCTCTGCTCCGCCTCCACTTACGAGGAGGATCCTTCCAAGAGGATTGTGTTGCTCGATTCAAAGTATGGAACACGGTTATGGATTCTGCTGATGGAACGATGTGATGGATCCGGATGGTTTCTCGATCTGTCGAGGCGTGTCGTTTCCGTGCAAGGAAGGCTCAAGTTCTTCATAAATACCTACTCTCACTCCGGTGCTATACTTGCTAGTGGCCGTGCCTCGTTCAGGCCAAGGATTGCCAAACAAGTCTGGCTAAATGTACCCTTCACAGATGCAAGGCCTCTAAAGGGAATGCAGCTTCTAAAGCAAAGACCAAGTGAAGATTAATGTTGCTTGGTCTCGCTTTGCTAGAAAAATATCCTCTATCGAGCTAGACTGCTTTGGGGACATTTGATACTTGGCAGGCATATCTATGCCCGTTGAATAACTTATGTTAGCTGTTAATCTTTGTTATGGGAACCAGTATTTTATCATGTGGACTTGTCCCTTTCTCATTTCAACCGCTATTATGTATGTTTAATCAGTATAAATGTACAGTTGTAATCAGCCTTGTGTATACTGTTTTCTCCTTGGTTTTTGCCAATGCTGTCTTACCCAGTGAGCTTTGTGGCGCTCAACGTGCGATGACGTTATCTCAGCGTGCCCTTCAGCTGTATGAAAATTGAATGATTCTTCCCGTATCAGTTCGTTTTGGTTCATTGCCAGCTCAGTTGCTTTTGCAGTGCCTTAACCGAAGTAGGAGCGAAAAGTATTCATCACTGATAATACAATTTGATAAATTATTGATGATCTGTGTAATTCTTAACTTTTTGATGCAGTCCTCAATAGCAGGTAACTGCAAACGATGTTACTAAGCCGAGATCAAAGGAAAACCAGCCACTGCCAGTGTAATTTAGCTCAGATCTTAAAACAGGGCAAAGGAGATGATTGCCGATAGGTAGACATCACAGCTCCATTGAGCAAATTATTAAACATTCAGTGAAATGAAGAAGGGGGCAGATATATGTTTGCAAATGAAAGACCCGTCAAAGAAAATAGCCATTTTAGGACATGCTGAGCAATGTAGGCCGATTTAACCCGTGGTCAACACTGCCAATTTCCAATTGTAACAATGACAGCATAGATGTAAGCTTCCCTGCCCTCCTTTTCGAGGATACCTTGCAGTCACATGTTTTCTTCAATTGTTTGGGTACAATGTTCGGCACAAACACAAGGGGTAATATCTACTTATTATCATATTAAATTACAAACCATGAAAATAGCTCATCTAGCTATTAAGTGAAATGGTACTGATTCGGCAGGACAAGCCTTGGCACTTTGGTTCTAGCCAGTTCAAATAATAATTATAGAACTAAATCACAAAATTGTTTCAACCAAGTAAGCTTGGGTTCAACCAATCCCTGGAAACAAAATAGGTAAACTATATAAGCAAACCCGAATAATGAAAGCACTTCAAATACTTATTGTAATATATAAACAAATACTTCTTTGTGGGGGTAATAAAACCTATAACTTCATGACAAGTTATCAACATGCAGACTCTTCAACTTACTTGCTAATATCATCGAGATGGTCGTCGAAATCAACAACTTGCTGCCATTTCTTCGTTGTAACATGATCAGCCAAGACCACATTGGTAGATGGTTCTTTCAGACTGAGCTGACTGCTTCCATCTGATCCAGCCTGACGCCAGCTTTTTGATGAATCCCTGGTGTATAGCTGCACGTGCCACGAAACAATGTGTCATGAATCATGCGAGCTAAAGAAACAGAATGACGTTGGCGTTTTACCATGGCTCATAGCAGGGAAATTTAGTCCCTCGAGTATTCTTTGATATTTTCTCATAACTGATATTATAACTAGTAGTAACAAGTTTAAATTACTCCGTAAGTAATTCAGGGCCTGCCTAGTGGTTCCATAATGCAGGGTGCAATGTGTAACCAAATATTAGCAAGCCTACTAGTTTAGTCAAGGATTGCAACCTCCAATTGTGGGTTCTAGTTGAACTTCATAAAATGATAAATATTTATCCCACAAATGCACAATGAACAGACTACTTCCAATTACAACTGTAAATAGCACCCTCCAGTAGTTATCTAAAATTGATCCATGGTGCATTATTTAAATATATGCAGATTGAGATAAAGACATTCAACATGTAGAACTGCTGAATGGGCAAGATGTCTGTCAGCTGTCACTTATAAATATGACTAAAATAACTGCAATTTATAACTCTATGCTATTAACATGGGCCTTTTCTGGAAAAATACACTTTGCTATACTTTATCTGATGGTTTACTTATCATTAAATTTATTAACTTGCAGAAAGAACTAAAGTCAAAAAATATAACGTAATGAAGTAACACTGTGATCTGTCGGTGAGTATAGCACATATGCCCAAACATATCTCTTCTACTCACACTTTTGCACTCACGGCGAACAGATTGCATAAAGGATTCTTTCATGCATTAGATGAATGCTTGCATTTCATAACATTAAGAGGGGCATTTCATAATGTGTGATAAAACATTAAAATATATGTGTTGCTCACAGTGGTTAAGTTCAATGAATATGAACTGTTTATGTTAATGCTTAGGTAACTCACTTGCGAGACATAAGTGGTTACCCCGTGGAGGCAATGCACATATTAGTTCGAAGTTATAGTTCTAAACAATTCAGAAAGCATACACTTAGCTAGCATATAGGAAGTCCAAAAATTAAAAAACCTTTGCTGTCTCACTAAGGCCCTAACCAAAAGCAGCTGTGAAGCTAACTTTCTCTTTACGAAGCCACTGACAGAACTAGTTAGTTGCATGTAAAATGGAAGCAAACACAGACTACGGAGAAAAATAATGCTCCCGTTTGAGCATTCCTCATTTTCCCCACATATTGACTAAGGGGTATTCTGGATGAGAGGATTTATTTCCGAATTAGTTAAAAAACATAACTGAGCAATCGAATCCAAATTCCACCCATCCAAACAATCCATGTGTGCAGTACATTTGCATTGAAATTTTCTATTTTCTGTTAGCATAATTTGAGTAATTAAGTGATTAACTTGCAAACTAGCATACAGTTTCTCTAAGAACAATATTGCGCTGCAAGATCTATTTTATCCCTGGGTAGAAGTCAACCTATGGTATAATTTTCGTAGTTACTACTTAGAAGATATCATACAAGACAAAAGGTACTAATCCGTCGGTACCAATTTAAAAGTAATCAAGGGATAGTTCCATAGATCATGGGTGAGTACCTGAACAACGGCGTCGCGACTGTTCCCCTTCACTGCCTGCTCGAGCTTCTCGTTGTCCAGCTAGTACAGAAACAAGATCAAAAGAAAATCCTCATCAGCATCCAGACGAGATCTCCACCGTCAGACAAGGGGAAAAAAGCGGGCGCCACAACCAACCAGCAGCACGGCGGCGCGGGGGAAGTAGCGAAAGATGTGGTCGCCGACGCGTTTGGCGACGGCGGGGAGGTCGGCGTCGTCGCGGCGCGCGTTGGCGTGGTAGTAGCCGACGACGGCGAGGCCCTGGGCCGCGAAGTGGTCCTCGACGAGGGTGAGCGCGAGCTCGAGCGTGGGGAGCAGCGGGAGGTGTTGCGGCTGGTGGGAGAGGGGCACGGCGTCGACGACCGAGACGACGGCCGGGGAGGCGGCGGAGTCGAGGAGGCGGCCGACGAGGAGCCCGTTGACGGCCGCCGCCGGGTGCTTGAGCGCGTGCAGCGCCAGCTTCACGTACGCCGCCTGCGCCAGCTCGTACCGGCAGTCCACCCCATCGCGATCCGATCCGCCGCCGCCGCTGCTTCCGATCGGAGAAGGCTTGCTTGCTGTCGTGCGCGGTGTCGCCGGTTAGATCTGGTTCGAGGAGATCGGATCGACTTTGGTTAAGAAATTGTTGTTTCTGGCCGCCCGGTTCGATTTGGACGATCACGACAACTGAGCTGGGTGGGACCTGAAGACCAAGGGCCCACAGATGGAGAATGGAATCCTGGATTAATGTTTTGGTAGGCTAAAGTTGTTTATTAGAAATATTTATTCGAATTTTGAGTGCATTTTCCGCTAAACATCTGATAATATTTAAAGGTTGACGCTGCGGAGATGCCAACATGATCGTACTCTCCGTGCTTTTTCTGGTTCTCATATTTGAGATGCCAAGTTTGTCGGTTTTACAACGGTGCGTACCCCTTCGCTCGTTCCTCTCAAGAAAAACGCGATTAGGGCTACGTTTGGCCCAGCAAAATAAGTTATAGACTAGCTCGGCTAGGGTAGTCGTTTGGTATGGAAATAAAAACTTGCTTTTGAGGGCCAGCTAGCCTCGTCGGGCCAGAATAGCCTCGCTCCTTCGGGAGAGCCGAATCGGCTTGCCCTCGACGGCAAAATCTCACGCCAAACTACCAAACTCGCCGGGATGGAGAATTTAGTCCGCAACAAATCGCTCCTTTTTCGTTCTCCACGTCAACCCCTTCCTCCACTTCTCCCCCAAATTTCTCTCATCCGTAATGATATCCTCCTAAGCTCTCTATAAATCCAGCAGATCTGGGCGAGTTCTGCACGAGTTCCCCTCCAAGATTGGTACTGGAGACGAGATCCACATCCGATTTTGGGAGAAATCTCGGTTTGTACTGCTTTCGAGAAGCCTCCCGTCGCTACACAACCAAACGTACATGAGACGGCAAGGTCAGCTGATCCGAGCTAAGCTAGCTGGGCTATGCCTATAGGAGCGATGCAACCAAACGTACCCTAGATTTCTGCCTCACGCTAGGCGCCGCCAGCGATCTTGCCTCGTCTCCCGTGGCCTTAGGGCCATGGAGGCGAGGTGGATCCTGGTCCCTACCAGCGGGAGGGGCTCTGTTTTTAGCTGTTTTCTTGTGTTTTGTCAAGTTCTGTGTCCTATTCAGGAAGGCGAGGCGGCAACTTCCTGTTGATGGAATAAAGTTCTCCCCGTCTAGCACCCGTTCTGGCGGTGCATCTAGTATTATCGGAGGGCGTGTGGAGGTGTGTCTCCGTCGGATCTCGCGGGATTCGATCGGCGTTTGTCTTCGCTTGATCCGATTGGATCTGGTCGTCGTTCGTCTGTGTTTGTGTGTCTACAGGTTGGATCCTTCCGATCTACGCTTCTCTTCATCGGCGACGGTTGCTCGCCTGGTGCGCTGGTCCTGTGGGGCCTTAGCACGACGACTTCCCGACTATCTACTAGAACAAGGTTTGCCCGGCTCCAATGAGGGAGGGACGATGACAGCGGCGCGCCTTCGGCTCGTTCCAGTGCGTGTAGTCGTCTCTAGGTGGTCTACGGATCTGGATGTAATTTTTGTTACTTCTTGCATTCTTTGTAGGCGTCGTATCCTATGCATCCACCACGTTTGGTGTATCCCAGCTTAATCCCATATGATTTTGCACTAAAGCGACCGCGTCCGGACTGTGTATTATGCAAATTAACCCCTAAACACGTCCACCCCTCTGTCTTAACCCTAAACCACACACGGTTGGATATCTCAATGGCGGAGCCGACGAGCTCCACAATCCCCCGTTGCGGGAAGCAGGATGCGATTCGACGCCCTCGATGAGATCTGACGTACTCTATACAGGTCATAAGCTACCTCCTCGCGCGCCCGCATTCTGGCTGGTCACTGACGCCGAGGCCGCCGGCGTCCACGGCTATGCACCGTCCGCGTACAGTGGGCGCTCCTCCGGTGGGTGGTGACCTACTGCTCAGGACGGCGGCCGGCTACAAATTGACGTGGGCTGCAACTCCCTTGCATGGCAACAAGGCTAGCTCAGGAAGTTGGCCGCTGCTACAATTCTGAATTTTTCCTTTTTCCTGTTGGCCGCTGCTACGTTCAGCGGGTCAATCTGCAAGTACAAGATCCATTAACCAAGAATAAAGAAACAACTTCAAATTCCCAATAGAAAGAACTTGTACATTCACTTGTTTCTAAAATCATTATTCACCAGCGATATACATGACCATTCTAAAGTCTGAAGCTACATTCAGCAGATCAATCTGCTAGTACAAGATGCATTAACCAGTAAAGAATACTAGTAGGCTTTGGCGCGGCGTGGTTAGATGTGTTAGTGTTCAGCTCTGTGTCATTATATGTTGAGATGTTATGTTTTTCGTATATGTCTCGAGATTGTTTGTTTTATTAGTTTATCTTGCCGTGAGCTTGTGGTTTGTATTGTGTGCATGTATTGCAAGTAACTGCATTTTTTCATATACTTTTCTTATGTTGTGGATCTTGTGTTATGAAAATTTGTTGATATAGTGTTTTATATTATTATCTTTTTGTAATTGGGTGCTACAATTTTGTGCATGCATGTTGTAAGAGACGCAGCAACATGGTTCAGTGTGACCTTGATTTTATTAATTCATCAGTTTCAAATATCTTTGGTTTCTCATTTGTTTTCCATTGGCATGACATGGTGAAAGTTCACTATCATATTCTCATTTGGTTGTCGTGTTGTTTCTGATGGATGCAAAGAGATAAGAAATCATATGTACTAATATGCATTACTCTCACGCATTTCACATGCAAATATTATAAATTTAGGAATTGATTCTTATATGATCCGAGTATTAAAAGAAGCTTAAAATGCAAAGGCAACTAATTATAATTATTTTACTTGGGAGATTTCAAATTCGCCCATGTTGTAGTAAAATATGATGGAAAAAATACCTTTCAAAAAGTAATGAAACTATACTATCTATATTTTAAGTTGAACCAAATGTTCAAACAACAACTTGGCCCATCAAGAGTAAGCCCAGTTCTCTCTTGTCTCTCACAACTATTGGCTTTAACCGAGTTGCCAGTCATCACCTTGCATTTCGACCACCAAATCCCTAGTCTCTCTAAGTCTACCTCAATCCTTCTCGCCGGCCACGCTTCTATTCACAATTGTTCATACGTTTGTTTAGCTCTAGTTGCTCTAGAAGGTTAAACTACCACAAACTATAAGAAGAAGTTTATTAATCAATGTTTATCGGCCATGTTTTTGTTAAGGATTTTTAAGATGGCACCTTTAAATGACAATCATTATTATTTTAAAAACATAGCGTCCCCCTCTGACAGGGCCATTACCGGCATTTGCCCAACAACGTTGCCGGTAACTCCCTACTGAAGCAACGGGGATTAGCACCATCGCCGCGTACCCAACGAAGTGGGAAAGCGAGATGAGTGATCCTGATGGGGTTAGTTGCTGCAGTGGAGCTCAGCAGGCCCAACCTGGTGCAGAAGGCAACATGTCAAAACAGTATCTATAATTTTTTTGAGCAAAAGAATATTTCTTTATATTTTTTGAGAACAAAGAATATTTCTTTATATAGCAGCTCATTACCCTCTTGTGTGCACTTCTGAGCCCAATACATGTGCACCGTGCAGCCCACAATTGTGAAGCCCAGAAGCTTTTGCTCGTAGCGTGTACGCACGAGACAAGAAATCGAGGAGTCCTAGTAGCTTAAAAAAAAAAGAGAAATGAAATCGAGGAGTCTCACAAAAAAAAAGGACATCGAGAAGTCTCCAGGGACAGAGCTAAGCGGCAGCGGTGCCGCATACGGCATACCCATTCCAATCGTACCCCTCGTCATCTCTGGCTGCAGGCTTCCCGGCGAGGTCGAACGGGCCGACTGGCGCACGCCTCCGCAGCTCACCGGCAACGCCGCAGGTGACCTCCCCTCCCGTCCGGCCATCTACAATTTCTTCGGTTCGACCGTGCCCCAAGCCCTTGTCCCAATTTGCCAATCCTTGATTATAATTTCAAGGGGCCAAGACCCAAATCCCCAACGGCAACAAGAGCAAAGCAAACAATCCAAGGTATTCTTAGCAATCTAGATTTAATAATCACTTGTGCAGTTTTGGCACTGTGTTAGCTTGTGCAATTTCTTTCACAAATCACAAATTTTGATTTAGTTAGGTCACTGGACATTCTTGAACGCAATCTGTATATCAATTTCTTTTACTTGATGAACTTAATTGTATACCCCTAATGACTAATGCATTGCATTGCTATTATAAAATTGCAGACAATATATAGTAGTCAGTTCATCATGGATCACTTTCTACTCAAAAGGAAAACTCCATCAGCCCCTTCAGCCCCTTCGCCTCCAGCGGTATCTTAATTGCCGACACGGTGGTGGCCGAGATGCGAGCGTCGTCGACGCTCACGTTTGATGCTCCCCTTCGGCTGCGGTGCCATGAGCTACGGATGGCCGGCTGTGGCGTCGTCCTTGCGCCAGGTGGTCACGGAGGCACGTGACGGCGGGCCATTATTCGAGCATGTCCAAGCCCGACGCCTGGATCAGCCGGCTATGCCTATGATTCGGCTGTTTCGCCTAGCGCATGAAGAATGAAGATTGGTGGCACCCACGGCCACCATGCGGAGTGTACGGAACTGTTCTCACAGCTGCATGTTTCTGCAATGGTAGTCTGTAGCAGCAAAGACAATGAAAAGGTGCACATGTTTCCTGCGCCTCTCCTCTCCAATTTGGGCTAAGCAGCTAAATTAGTAGACCTAAGTTATAATGACTTCAAAACTGTCCAAAATTGGTGAAGCTCAGTCCGCCATGGCAGCGTTGCTTTCTGATTTTTCGGAGTCTTGCTTCAAATTGCCACCTGACATCATCATTAATCTGTTTTTCTTCTCTTCTTTCTTTGCTCTCTATATATGTGCATCAGTGTGCAAAAGAATCAGTTAATTTATACAGCGCGTTTTCAATTTGTACCTTAGTCCACGAACTGCACAATCGGTGATGTGAAGGCAACAAAGTAGGAGAAAAAGTAGTAGTATCATGGGCTTATTTTTCTCTTACCAGTAGGTGCTGGAGTTCTAGGAAGCAGGGTGAGGCTTTGTAATAATTATTTCTTGGGAAGAAAAAATGTGTTAAATAGTCCGCTATAGAAAATAGCCCCGACCCTCAAAAAAGAGCTGTAGTCGGGCTAAATCTGAGCTAAATGGTGCTATGGCCGGAAATCTAAAACTATGGAAAAAAATAGATCATCTGCAGTCATTTAATTAGATATTTTTGGTCTACTTTGTGCAGGTGGAACCAGTTTCCTGTTAAGGATACATACATGGCGCTGTAGGGTACCGGCTGTCGGCGTGTGTGAGCAAGCTCATGCTAGGCGTCGTGGACGAATAGCTCTGCCTCATGTATTCTTCATCGACCACCTTCGTGCTGCTGTGGAGCCATGGAGGTAGCTGCCTAGGTCCAGCGCAAGGGCCACGACAGGCTAAATCGGAGCTAAATGGGGCTATAGCACTCGGATGTTATGATGTCTATCTTCTTGTGTGAGATTATCCTTAGCTGCATCAATTTGACATCATTTTGGCAAGCACATAGATTCAGATGATCAACTAAGAGTATTACTGGTATAAAAAATATGATCTCTAAGTTCCTTATCGTCTACTAATGTATTAAAGCTATTACTGAATGCCGAACCTCAAATTAGCATGGTTTCCACAATGTAGGGCATAAATGGGGTATATTCTTCTCCCTGAAATTGAGATGCACTTCGGGTTCTTCAATCAAACTGAGAGTTTCTTCTTAGTAAGTGTTTCAACCACTGTCTAAGCATGACTAACATGATAATGATTACTTGTTACAAGACCTAAGCGGGATACGGGAACATCTTGCATGAGAAAGCTCTTAGTTAACTGAACTTCATGTTTACCATGCCATTACAACCTGGGGTGACAAGCTGACACCAACTTTCAGTCCCACTATTAGTACACAAAATTATTTCTAGCACAATCCCTTCTCCTGCACAAGAAACATTAAGAGAACAAAGGATTTTAGTAAGCAATTTACACAAGATACACGAACAACTATAAATAAGAAAAGGGAAGAGGTAGTTTGTTCCTCTAAAAACCAGCAAGACGACTACACATTCAAACCTAAGCTGCATAAGTTTCCTTTGAATTTAGCAAGGTTGTAATATCACTGTTGCTGTAACAAACATCCCATGCATGTACTGAACCATGCTGAAACGAGATGCTTAAATAATGGTCAAGTTCATTTGTATCGTGAAAGCTGTAATACTGAAGATATATAGTATAACACAACTACACAACCAGCTTTGGTTTTTTAGAAGGAAGACTCTGATTTAATGGCCGGGCAAATATTTCAGGCTTTGCGGATTCCAAATTTCCAGTACCATCATATATTGAACCTTGATTTTCATGCTTTGACGAATGCGAAGTTGCAAGGGTCAGTAATATAATCTTGATTTAGTTTGCGAGTAAATGTGAATGTTTTTATAAGACACCTTTATCTCTTTTGTTGTTCTAATTATACATATGTTTTTAGCGTTTCCTCTACAGTACAGTTCTGCGTAAGTGCTGTTGGTGTGGTCTCAATTGCGGGGTAGCTTAAACCCAGGTACACTGGAAGGCTTGATGCCTTGCGAAAAAATTGTCGAACCAATTTAGCACCATAACTAACAATTTTGGCCTGTATGCAGCTTTCTCCAACGAAAAGAAGGGCTAAGCGCCCTCTTTGAAAGAAGGACTATACAGGTGTACTGTATAAATATATCTACCCTACCTCTTTGTAATATGATTATCATGTATCATACTCATCTTTTATTTGTACATGTAGGGGGTAGATTGTCGTATCTGTGGTGATCCCATTCAGTCTTGTGTTTCGCCTTCATTGAGTTTGCTGATGACGGTAGCCCCTTCAAGGCTTTCCCCCTTCTGTAGTCTTGTGTATGGATAAGCAGCAAAGCTAAGTTCTCAATAGTTTGCAGCTGGCGCAAGGGCAGCACTAACACTTGGGAACCATGCTTGGTTACTATCCTGTTAGAGTTTTACCTTCTAAAACAACAATTCTACCAGTGA
The DNA here is from genome assembly GCA_947311845.1 of Poa pratensis. Lineage (NCBI taxonomy): Eukaryota > Viridiplantae > Streptophyta > Magnoliopsida > Poales > Poaceae > Poa > Poa pratensis. Next base: position 33,580,394 of record CAMZMU010000098.1, on the reverse strand, counting down.
ACCTAGTTTCTGCCTCGAGTAGTACATGATTTGATTGCATACATCCATCTACTTTGAGCTTAAACTGCCAATTTCTCATTCCAACCAATTTGTAATGCCTTTTCCTCTATAACGGAAGATGAGAAAGAAATGGTTTAAGGGACCGTATATTGTAGTAACATAGATAAGAAGGTTTGTGAGTCTTACTTTTTAATTATAAATGTGCTCACGGAGTCACAATTGTGATTCTTATGCATGCATACTACAATAGTCTTCGAAATTTAGAAGCATAGTATAATTTTCACTGCCTTTGTCTAATTAACTTTCTTACCTGATCATTTAATTCATTAAAATGAACATTTAAGACGAAATACGGTTGTGACAACTCAGATTTACTCATCTGATCATTTAATTAATTTTCTTATCTGATCATAATTTAGAAGTATGATGTTATCTACTGTTTTTAGTATTTGTAATTGATTCATGTCACAACTCAGATTTTCTGATATGATGAATGTTGTCATGTTGAATCAAGAACACAAAACAATTGTGACAAAAAAATGTTGATTCAGAATTGTAAGGTATAGATCATTTTAGCGAATTAAGGTGTACTACTTATGTGTTACTGTTCTATTTTACATGCTGTCAAGCTGCTTTGCTTAGTTATCTTCTTTATCCTGCAGGTTACAGAAGATGCTGCACAGGTTTTCTTTCAACGTCTCTGTGGAAAGGTATGCCATACATTTAGTTCTTTATAATTCACATATACCTTTTCGTAAATCATGTTGCCTTCCTTTCAGGTTTCTCGGCTGAGGCTCCTTGGTGATTACGTGCACTCCACATGCATTGCGTTTGTTGAGTTTACTCAGGTAAACAAGGCATTGTATGGTTGAAGTAATCAAGGTTTTATTATTTAATCTTCAAGGAGTTATTGATACTTAATACATAGTAGCCACCTAAAATTATCTGGAAAGATATTCACAAACAATGCAAATGAACAGGGCTAACAGAAAGAAACAGTTTGTGTGCATAAAAAAACACTTCAGAAGTCGACATGTCTGATTGTTTTGTGCTTTTTCCTCTCGCCTTTGTTTTCTCAGGTCACGCCGACGATGGGCGTCGTTTTCCCGTACGATTTCTAGCTGTATTGAAAAGTTATGGGGAGGAAGATGCTGATTTGCCAATTTTCAACCACGACATCCTCACTATGCAAGGTTTGTAGAATCCCCTTCTTTATATATTATGTTTACTTGTTTTTGCTCATTTGATCTGCGTGGCCTTGGTTTGATTCTATGGGTATGCATGTACCACCAAGCCCAGGCACAAAATAAGCACAACCCAGAAAAATTAGCAACACCTATAATCTCATGGTAAACAAAAGGAACTGCTAGCCAAACCGGGAGACTGGAAATAGGCAAAAAGACTGTGAGAATTAGAATCTTTCTCTCTTCTTATAGTAGGCCTCACACGTGAAACTAACGAGAGGCTGGAAATAGGCAAAAAACTGTAACAATTAAAATCCTTTCTCTCTTATTGTAGTACTGCACGTATGTATGTAGACTCGTACCGTGGTATGGGTTGTCAATGCAAACACCAGAGATAGCTAGTGTGAACGACAGCCATGGGGACAAGCCGCCATAAATTCTGGTGTTCTATCCTGACATGCTGCATCTTATCCAATCTGCTGAACACTTTAATGCTACTATACAAAGTCATGTGTTCACACTCCATGCCGACGTGATTGTGCATGGAACCTAATCATGCATGCATGCGGAAGTGTATGTGCTCTATGTTCAAGACTTGGTCTCACTTTAGATACAGGTTTTTTAACTGTCAATGAAGTGAAATAAATTTAAGGTGTGATACTTTAAGTTCGCATCCTTTGAGGCATGTACCCAACTCTACCTTTTCAAAAACCAGCTAGCTAGTGTGTACGAGAGCTGAAGAACCAGCTTTCAGACACATTTTACCTTCAGATCAGTAATAGATGGAGATAGACGCAATACACATCTTATCAAATTCAGAGGGGCCAGAAACAGCTGAAGAGTACAAAAAATATATGGGATTAAGTATCTCCCTAAGAAGCAACTGATCTAAATAGCATGTGATCTAAATCGCATGCAGGGTACTAAGCACCTATGAAGCTACCACATTTTATTTAAAGACCAGTCAACCATATATGAGCTTCCCTTATGGTTCTAAGAAAATGGCTCAAACAGCAGTGAGGTCAGTGTTTTCTTTTCGTAGAATCTTCATACTTGGTCATAATCCATTAATTCAATCCAATCATAGATCACTTGTGAAGAAACCAACCATCAATAAGGCCATCTATTTGTGTACTGAACTGAAGATAATGAGAGAGCAGCACCTAAAACAAGTAAGTAATGCCACCTTGTAAAAAAATCTACTGAGCACAAATTAAAAAACAACTAATTACACCTTATAATTTGATGGGGCAGCCTTTGATCAAAACAAATAAATAATCAAGAACATTTGAAGTGAAGGCCGACCTTGACGCCGGCGATTAGCAGCTGATGGGCGTCGTGGACGACTTCCAAATACCGAGCAAGCAGCGAGCGCACATGTGATGGACCAGCCGTCGGTGTTGGGGCCACCGTCCAAAGCCTCAGTGAGGGCCGCGACGCCGGTGGAGGAACTGACCCACACCACGGCCCCCAACCACGGTAGAAATGAGACGACTTCAAAATATCGAGCAAGCCCGCACATGATGAACCAGCCGACGGTGTTGGGACAGCCGACCAAAGGCCAGCAACGACCGCGATGTCGGAGTAACCGAAATCGACCCACACCACCGCCGCGGGCCACGACAGAGGTCGGCCAAGGTGAGCTTACGCCAGGAGAGAGCTCGGGCGTGGAAAAGTGCAGGGTAGGCAGCAGCTTGGAGCCTCTTCTCCATGTGAAGTTTTGGACATGAAAAGAACCATACAAAAAGAGTAGAGATCAAGAGCATGGTCATCAAGCAAAAACACGATCACCAAAACAAACACGAAAGCAACGAAAAACAAAAGCAACAAATAACTACAAACAAATAGAAGCAGAAGAACGAATAAGAGGAAGCACCATGAAACACATAGAACCACGATGCAAAACTATAAACACATACGATAAAGGGAAACAAAGCAAACGAGAATTGGAACACACGCAGAGAAACACATGGAAAGCAAACAACACGAGCTAATACATCGAACAAGAAACGAAAGAGCAGCCGTAAGCAAGGCAGTCGGAAAGGAACCTCCAAGGCTAGATACAAAAATACCTTGTTCAGGGAACAAATCCAAGTATCCAACAGCACAGGTGGAGCTCACTGTCTCCATCCTCGACGGCCGTCATGCTCTCGACGCCGAGGTCGAGCTCAACCTGTTGAATCCGACAGGATCAACTAGCACAAGATTTGAGCCACAACTGAGATAAAATTAGAACAAACACACCTTTGAGCTTCAAAAATGGTGAGAACGACATCTAGGACTCCACTAAGTGAAGCCCCATACTTTTCTCCTTCGGGACAGCTCCTAGAATGTGTAGGAGGTGCTGGTGGATGCCTTCCCATGGCTGCTGTGCGTGGCTGGATTGGGCAGCTTGGAGAGACTCGAAGTAAGCGTGTTCTACTTCTCTACCCCCTTCTGGTATTGTCTCTCCGTATGTTTATATATGCACAGCACCATGGGGGGACCCACCTGTTATTGGATAATATATGTGCCTCCAATCAGGGCACTGTAGCACCGCCTTACTGTATCAGTGCTACTGTAGTAGCCGAAATTGTTGACCTAGGTTTAGCCTAGATCAAAATATCCAACATTCTCCCCCTTGATCGTAAGGCTAAACTTTATAAGCCCACTTATCAATGAAATGGTATACGAGATAAAAGATTACTGTGGTCAATTGTTTAGTATCACAGAAACCCAATTACTACAATATACCACCCCATCTCAAAATGGAACTTCTTTAACTTATGAGCTCCATAAACTTTTATTCACATTATTCATTAGCTTTATTTCGTAATTCTCTTTACATAAACATCATAAACATTACAGACTCATCTTTTGATAAAATGGTACACCAAGTCAATAGATTACAACAGTCAATTAAGTATTGCTGAACCAAGTGACTATGGTTCCCATTCGATCTCAAAATGAGCCTTTTGGGGAGATGGTGCTTTAATGGTCCCAAGAGTGCAGTTGGTTCTCTTATATACAAATGTACTTGACCTTATGCGCGCGCTTAATGAGAGAACACAAATATGTTTTCAGAGTCATAATTAGTCCCTTAATAATAGGCTGCCACATAAACTTAATGCCGGCAACGTTAGAAGGCAAGCCTCTTAAATATGGTGCTTAGAACTTAATATCTTATGTAATGCTTACATACAAGCACCCAAAATTTACTTTATGTGTCCAACCCTTATGTCATAAATCTAATACTTATTTGTTGAACACCAAAACTTAATTCATCAAGGCCTTGAATGTTTTGACTCTGGAATCATTCTTTCACAATGTCTTGGGTCTGGCAGGAACCTCTTGACATGCTACTTGAATTGACTGCACTCTTACATAATATGTCCCGGGATAAATTTCTTAAGATAATTCCTTAATCTTAAATTGTTATGGATCAGGGACACAAATCCATACCTTAAAACATAGGGATCGATACATGCCACAATTTAATTTGCATCTTAACGACGCCTTTAAGAATTTGGGTGAAGCCATTCCACAATATGGCTCCCCCTGCAAGAGTGAAACTTTTGTGGATAGAACTTAAGAGGATTTTCACTCCTTGCCAAAAACCTTTTTAAAAATCCACAACTTGGTGGTCATTATTGTTTCTTAAATGTGAGCATGTAATCCTTTAATGTGATATATTATCACACAATTACTTTAGTGCTTGTGCCAACTAGGCAAAGCTTTTCTTAAGTATTTTCCGGGAGGTCCAAACCCGGACTTTTGTCTGCCAAGATATCCGGGACACAAGATCTTTAGGGCTCATAATAACTTAAGCATTAGTGACAACGTAAGGAAAAACTTATTGCCCTCGAGGGAGTAAACATAAACTTTAGGGTGAACTTAATACTCCCTTTAATGGACCAATCTAGTGAGTCTTAATAACTTTAAAGTACATCACCAAGATGAACTTATCAACCCCGAGAGAAAACTCCCGGGTCTTATGCAATATCCCTATTGCTCATAATTAACATAAGACTAATTCATCAAAAATTATTATTGAACTTTGTACCATTATAAGATGCTTATTGTCTCAAGGACTATTGATCATCATCATTAATTCTTTATTTCATAAAGGATGGTTTCCATCTCCAAAATTTTAAATTCGGTGATCATGTGCCACTTTTCTCACAAACTCCCAGTCATATCATTATATTAACAAGTCTTTCGTCAAGACCCGTTGCATAAACTTTAGAAACCAATTGGGAAAAATGGTCCATAATTTTGTCAAGGAGACCCTTGACAATCTAGGAGTTAGTAGATGGCTCTACTCATGGTATCCATGATGGAGTTCTTAATTGCCATGCAATATTTGACTGCTCTCTCTTAAAATTCAACATCATACTTCATTTCAGAGTATCATAATTTTATTATCCTCCTTAAGTGATTTAGGAGATCTATTGTAGAGAGCAGAATCAAAAACTTGTATCTTAGTTAAGAAACATGGCACAACCATTTAGCATTGAAAGGCAATCTAATAATTCTTAGTCATAATGATGCCCTTAGGAGATGGAGTCTTTAATAAATCTGACTAAAAATGGTACTTAGCTCAAAAGCGAACAACTTAAGATCAAACTTAAATACCTTATTGGTGGAATCTACATACCTGATAAAACTTCCTAAGTTGAAATTCATTCTTGGAGAAGTTCAATGCTCCCCCTCGAAATGTGGACTGAGCCATAGCTTAACAATTCGACGAACTTCCATAATAAATATTCCACCTTTAGTAGAGAAGTCAATAAAATTTGTAGCACGAATCACATTATTGGAATGGAGGATGAAGAACTTAATTTATGCTAATGGATATCTTCCAGTAGCTTTAAACATTAGCCTCCAGTCCTTCTTTAAGACTTCTCTTTAAAACTTCCTTATTTATGAGGCCATAATATTATTATGCATATAGCATCTTTATAAAAAATGTTTACACATTTTCTTATGGATATAAAATCCTTTGAGCTTAATCACAGTCCACTTTTGTGCTTTATTGTAGATGACATAATAAAGCGAACTCAAAAGCTCCATAGTTAAATCATGAGAATTTTTCATGATCAACATAATCTTATAGAATTTTGAGAAACTTCTTCAAATTTACTTCTCCATTAATGCCAGAAAACTTTATTATGAAAGAACTGGGAAATTATTTTCCTAGATCCTTACTGGCACACTCCCCAGATTCTTACTGGGTTTTGCTCCCAATAAACATTAATAGACTAGAAATCCATTGGATTCTCATCAATACTCTAATAATCAAAATTTCTTTAATGAGAGCTCATTATTTTTGTATATACTTCATTACTTATGACCTCATGAAACAATAATATGTATATAAGCTTAATTCATTTCTCATAAGAGACATTAAGAGATTCAGCAATAGGAATAAAATTCATGGTCACAAATATTTTATAGTGATCATGTAGAATATAATTCCTCATGTAAGCATTAATCTTTAGGAAATAACACATGTATCCAATCAACTTTGGTCAGAATGAATTCACATGTCACAACCTATCCCAAAATAATTATTAAATCTCCAACTAAAATTTCCTTTGGTTCCATCATAATTTGAGATTACTTAGTTAGGGATAACTTGATGATCATAAATGTTGAAAACTTCATTAGTTGATTGATCTGGGAATAAAACAGAGGCACTTAATAGCAGAAGCGTATTTTAAGACAATTGACGTCTTTTACCTTAATTCCCCGAAGGTACTTTAAATATTTGTGGTATATTGCATTATGTCCATAAGCCTTATGCATAAAAAACTTTCCCAGATCATAAACTTCTTTTGTTGATCTGATCCACATCAGCTTTGGCCAGAAATAGACCAGAACAACAAAGATTTGTGAACAAATATTCGTTAATCAGCTTTGGCCAGAAAAACAAATACATGTCACACTTTGTAGCCTCTTAAATTTCTTTCACCGATCTAGCCCACATCAGCTTTGGCCAGAAATGGACAAGACCGGCAAAATTTTGTGGTCATATATTCATCAATCAGCTTTGGCCAGAATGACAAACACAAACCACACTTTATTTAATTAGAGACATTCAATAGATACAACTTCATATAACATGCATGGCTTAAGGACGAAAACTTTATTGATGGGCAATTATACTTGACATACCATGGTTCAGTGAGATATAACCATGAAAAGTCAACTTTAAGTATTCTTATGCCCAAAACTTTAAATATTGCTCAGATCAAGGGCCACTTAATTTTGAATCCTCCCACTTATTTTTCCTTATCATCATAATCCCTTCTCATTACATCATAATTTGCAATACCTTCTTTAGGTATTTTAGGAGGATTATAAAGGAGAGCCCAACTAGAGTGATCTCAAGCTCCTCCTTCCATAAAACATAATTGCTACCATTTAGTTACTCCATGCCATTAATTATTTTGGCAATGAGAGACATTAAAATGCTTCAATAAGCATTGTTTTCATAACTTCTTATTTTGTGGTCAACATACCCGTCAATCAACTTTGGTCAGAATGACGAGCATAAGCCACACATAATTAAATCCTCACATGTATAAACTTCATTCATCAACCCGGTTCACATCAGCTTTGGCTAGAAGCAAACCGGACCAATAAAATTTCATGGTCAAAATGCCCGCCAATCAACTTTGGTCAGAATGACGGACATAAGCCATGCTTTATTTTTGAGGATCAACCAATTTCTTTTGCAGCGAAACTTTATGGCATAATGGTAGCAATAATCATTATAATAAATTTTGGAGAACATTAATATCATAACGGCCCTTTCTTTAAATGATACATTATTCTAAGCAATAAAAAAACTAATTGTTTCGGGGCTTTATTCACATAATTGGTCATCATAATAACATAAAAGTTCCAAACTTTATTTTATTGGACCACTTAAACTTTACTAATCATAATGAAAAGACATTACAATAATTTAACATAACACATGAGCATAATTAAGACATAAAACAATTATGACATAGAAATAGCAATAATCATCATAATGATGAGTGCCATAAAATAATTTACTAAGCATAATAAAAAATTCATTAAAAGTGACTTGATATGGCACATAAAAGCATGATGATATAATAAACCACCAAAGAATAACTTGGCACTAAAAAACATAATTGTGACATAACTAAAAACAATATTAACATAATGGTTTATGTCAAAAAATTAGCCCTAAAATTTATTTATTCTAGCCCCAAAAGCTTAATATATTCAAAGAAAATCTATTTGTAATTCCTTTGGATTTATTTTGGCCCATATCAGTGTAGCCCAAAAGCTATAAGCCATAATACTTTAACCTGGGGCGAAAATAGCCCAGCCCGACATACTCCTCTGTTCCTACTGGGCTCGAGGCCCAGTTACGCCGATGGCCACCGCGAACCGTCGGATGGCGATCCGACGGTCGGGATCACTCGCGTGAGGAGCAAAACGGCGCAGCGGCGCTGCCCCGCAAACCCTAGCTTCATTTTGCTCCCTTCCCTTTTCCTCTCTATCTCTTGCGACGGCGGCGAGAGCCCGCGGAGAAAAACGATGGCGGCGAGCACCGCGAGCGGAGGAATGCGTCGGCGTCCTCCAGGCCCTCTCGCCGGGGCTGCGTGCGGCTTTGGCCTGCGCGCGCCTCCGTCGAGCGGCTCTGGACGGCGCCATTTGCGAGGCGACGACGCGCGAGCGGGCGTCCCCGCGTCGGCATCGACGGCCAGCGCAAGTTCCGGCACCGCAGCCGGCCTCCACGACGACGAGCGCGCGAGGAAGAACAGCCACGGTCCGGTGCAGCGGACGGCGAGGTCGCTCGGCTTCGAGCTCGAGCACACCCGCAAGCATGAGGTGGTGGCTCCGACGCCGCCGTGGTCGGCGATGACGATGAGGCCCATAAGGTAATCATCCGCTGCCCTTAATTTCGCATCATTAGGGTTAGGGTTCCATCAATTTGAGGAATTTCATAACTAGGGTTTCAGATTTTGGGGATTTCCCACTTAGGAATAGGATTTGGACGAGTCAGACTCGTTCCCCTTTCCTCTTAATTACTTAACTCCGAAAACCCTACCTTGATTTGAGAAATTTCAGGGAATTCAGCATCCAGAGTTTCGGAATTTGGGGTGAATACATCGTATTTGCATAAAACAAATCCACCCCTTTAATTTCTGGCTTAAAACCGAAACCACAAAGTTAAAACAGAAGGGAATCAGATAATTACTTAAGCTAGGGTCTCGGATTTGGGAAAAACATTAGGATTCATGCATAATTTGCTTCTTCCCCATCAATTCATGTCATAAACCGAAACCCTTGATCCAAATTAGGGGATAAACAGAGGAATTTGTGTTCTAGGGTTTTTAGAAATTGGGGATTTTCTTTATATGTGCATCAGTCCCCCTTTAATTAACTGCATAACTGAAACCCTAGAACATCAAAATGATCTGTTAGGGCTAGAAATCTTTAGTATTTAAGGGCTAAATAAATTAGATCAAACCAAGACAGGAAGAACCAACTTGATACTTGACATAACCTTAATGGATCAAGCATGAACTTGAGCATAGGAGGGCTCAAACTTGAAACTAGCTGCTCTGATACCATTGTTGAATCCGACAGGATCAACTAGCACAAGATTTGAGCCACAACTGAGATAAAATTAGAACAAACACACCTTTGAGCTTCAAAAATGGTGAGAACGACATCTAGGACTCCACTAAGTGAAGCCCCATACTTTTCTCCTTCGGGACAGCTCCTAGAATGTGTAGGAGCTGCTGGTGGATGCCTTCCCATGGCTGCTGTGCGTGGCTGGATTGGGCAGCTTGGAGAGACTCGAAGTAAGCGTGTTCTACTTCTCTACCCCCTTCTGGTATTGTCTCTCCGTATGTTTATATATGCACAGCACCATGGGGGACCCACCTGTTATTGGATAATATATGTGCCTCCAATCAGGGCACTGTAGCACCGCCTTACTGTATCAGTGCTACTGTAGTAGCCGAAATTGTTGACCTAGGTTTAGCCTAGATCAAAATATCCAACACAACCGTCTCCATCCTCGACGGCTGCCATGCTCTCGACGCAGCCTGGGGTCTCCGTCTTTGCTGCACCCGCTAGTCGTCGACACATCGGCGACACATCTGATATCGTCCCCCGTGTGCCGACGCGGCTGGACACATCTTGCTCCGGCGACCGTTCCGCCACTACGACCGTTCGCAAGCTCCAACCTGTGAAAAGAGATAGACAAAGAGCGTTTGAGAGTGTGTTGGGCACGACTCTTTCATAATGTTTGAGAAAAGAGACAAGACGGAGATGTAAAGATAAGACTTGTGCTCAATAATTGAGGGCGGGTCCATAGACAATTAATAGGAGGAAGAGGCAAAAGGCAAACAGGCAAACAAGCTATATTACTACTGCCACGAGTATGAACCGGCTACCGGCTACAAACTGGAGACCGTAAGGAAGCCGGTGACAGCCGGTGGACAAAACAAGAGGGTAGCAAGAGAAGCACCGGCAAAGAGATACACAAACCAAAATAAGAAAGAGGGAAACGAAGAAGAGAGGAACCGGGAAGACCAAGTCCAAACAAGACAAAGCAGCCTAATACAAACAAAAGCCTGCAGCTCAAGGCCTTGGAACCAATGAGAGCACCACACCTCAGAAGGGACACCTAAACGTGGCAAGAAACGATTGGTCGACGAGTCCCGAGGCTCGCAGCCACGAGAATCTGTAACATAGGGGCACCAACAGGACGAGCTTGTAGTGTAAGCCGACGGATCGCAGATGAGGTCGCCAGAGGTCCAAAAAAGGCTAACAGGGAGGACGACAAGAGTGCTAAGTATGTTCAGAGTGATGGTGCTGCATACCCTTGTTGACTCTAATGACGATCTAGATGATATACCGAGAGATAAGGACTTGGTCGACTGAACTGTCACTAATTCCTTCAGCTATGGTTTGCTGGAGCATGTGAATTATGCTCGTTTGCTTTTTTGCTTCACCGAACTTGAGAGAAAATCAAAAATAAAATGTTTAGGTATCAGCTGGTATCATGATAAAGGTTTCAGTATGTGAACTTCCATATATTCTTATCATTTTTTTTGGCTAACATATCAGAACATCTATGGCTTGATTCAAGTCACGCAGGAACACCTCAAATTGCAAATACGAACAAGGTAATTAGAGATTTTTTCTTTCTCAATTTTCCATTCAGAACAACTTACACTCTTGTCTTTCTAAAAATCAATATTCACAAACGATGTACATTCACACTCTAGAATCCGAGCTACACGCACAGCCAACAACGAGCAATTGGAATCAATTAGCTGTTCAGGAAGCCATTCTGCAATTACTAGCTACAGTAAAAAGAACAAGGAAAATTCAGAGTCTGTAGCAGGCCAATCTCCCAAACTATTCTTGTGAAGGGGTCCTGCCATTCCACATCCCACGCGAGTTGTTAGCAGGTACCCACAGGAGCGGCACGGCGGAAGTGCAAGCCGACGGTGCGGAGGCTGCGAACGACAGCGGCCCTGGCGTCAGGACCGGCGAGAAGAAGATGTGGCGGGCACAGACCTTGGCTAGGGCACGGAAGATTGTGTCGGGGCCAAAGAATGGCATGTCGCTTCCGGCGATCGCGAGCGCGGACGCATGTCGCAGTCTTGAGCCGAGCTTGCCGCCGCCGCCGCCGCCGTCGCACTCGGAGGAACCAGCCGCGTTTGGTTTAGGGAATAGGAAGGCCGGTTTGATGTTCGGGTACTAATTTGTAAAATTGACAGGACAGACGTGGGCGTTTTAGTGCAAAATTTCACAGGATTAACCAGCCACACACGATTTAGATCGCCGGTTGAAACGCTCTGGATGCAGGGATGCACGAATCGATCAGATTCACAGGATACGACGTCTTCTTTGTACTACCTTAACAATTGATAAATAGATTGAAATTTTTCTCGAAAAAAAAAACTTTGTCGGTTATGACGATTTTTACGGGGCCAAAATTGGCTTGCAAAATAGAGTTCAGGTTGTTTAAATTTCAATGGTATTAGGTTTAACTTGTTTGTACAAAGTATGCTTGTGATTTTTGGTGGAGCCTTATATTCTATATATTATTTTGTGTGACCTGCATGTCGTGACTATGGCTCGAGCCATATTGTCCATGTATTCACCGATCGATAGTTGTATGGAAGGTGTTAAGCTTTGAACATGTATGAATGAAAAGTGCTATGAGGAAGAAAGAATTGGGGTGAGGTGGATGAACTTTACACACTACCAAATTGGAGGGCATAGAAGACCTTGGATGACCGGAAATCCAAACCGCATTTGCATAGTAATTACTATCTCTGCTTTGAAATAGATAATTTTCAAAAAAAATGAGTTCAAATTTTCTAATTTGACCATTAATATGTACCCCTACAAAATATTAGAATGATAAGATGAAAATTATGGCATTAGGTTTGCCGTAAAAAATATTTCCATAACATAAAATCACATCAGTTTATATGACTATGTGTAAGGCGGCTTGTATTTGGCATAATCGTAAGTCGTTAGGACAATTTTGTTAATCACCGAACCCACGCATGCCTCCCATGCGCGCTTGCCGGAACGGTACCTCTCACATGTATGCACTAGAAATCAAAATCGCTGATGTCATCCGCATTAAATGCGAGATTTAAAAATTTAAAATGTTTTGTAACTCAAACCGTTTATCCGATTTATGATCCGTTTTTACCGTTGGACTAGTCGCGTCGAGATCTTCGAAACTAGATCCCATGTTGATATGTTCCAACGATATATTTTTTGACCCAAAAGTTACCCACCCATTAACACGTAAATTATCAGGCTGTAGTATGTAAGTTACACATCCCAAATAACGATTAATTTTCGGTTTAATACTATCTTCCATTTGTTGTTGTTCTTTTCGATTTTTCCGTGTTTTGAAGTTACAACCTAATTTCATAACTGAGTTACCATTTTGAGACGATAAATTTATTGTGTACAAGTGTATAACTAACTAATTGTTACAATTAGTATTAGGGTGATAACTTTGTCAATTTCATGATAAAAGCTACACTCCTAAAACAGATGGATAACTCTATCAGTAGTGGGTGAGTAACTATTATTAAGAGGTCATGGTAACTATACAATTTTATGGTGGATAACTATAGCATGAATAAATGGACAAATCAATCAGTGAAGGGAAGGTAACTCTATATGTACTGGGTGGGTAACTATATCATTAACACATGTGTAACTTTATCAGTACTAGGTGGGTAACTCCATCAGTACTGGGTGGATAACGTTATCAGTACTAGGTTGATAACTTTATCAGTATTAGGTGGGTAACTATTCCCAATAGAGTTTTTTTTAATGTTGTAATTGTCACTATGAAATCGAGAGTTATCATTCTAATACTTATGAAGTTGAACGGGTGTTTTACTGTATAGTTATCAACTTATGCATGATTCATTTACCATCCGAACGTGATATTTACTTATGAATAACTAGGTGTGGTAACGTCAAAAATAAAAAAAATCGAAAAGAACAACAAAAATGGTTCTATTTCAACCCCAAAACTAATCGTTAATATGGTCGGTAACTTACATACTACAAGCTGGATAACTTATATGTTACGGGGTGGGTAACTTTTGGGTCCGAAAAAAAAGTTGTCGAAATATGTCAATATGGATCTAGTTTCGAAGATCTCGTCGCGATTAGCTCAGCGGTGAAAACGGATTCTAAATCGGATAAACGGTTTGGGTTACAAAACTTTTTAAATTTTCGGATTTTACATTAAATACGGGATGACATCAGTTTTTTTTTTGCCTTTTTTGCATGCATGCATGTGAAAGAGGCAATTTCTCTAACTCGCCCGTACACATGAAAATTCTAAACGATGTCGCACCGTACGATCGAAAATCAACGTACCACGTTCCGTCTCGCGTTAAGCTAACCATAAGGCACCTTACAATTAGATTTATGCACTTATAAAAGAATGGGGATTGCTGATTCTCTGTCAATGATATTTAAGTTCAAGTTCGCTAGTTTTGATTCGTGTTGGTTTTGGTGAAACTGAAGTTTGTTTGGTTGCAAATGTAGTTTTTCCTATGGGTGGCAATTGATATTTTTCTTTTTCTTGCGGCGATTAAATTCAGTTGCATATATGGCGCAACTGAAGTTTTTCTTTTTTAAAACGTGATTACGTCATTGCATCGTGATTTAAGTTTTTTGTAGCTGCGAGCCACACGATCGACTGATTGTTCTCGGAAAGAACACAATATTCCTAGTCGGACTCGGCGTACGTATGTTAATAATCAATCTACAATCAAACCCTAATATTCCTTGAACCGAAGTGCGAACACGTCCGATTCAATCACCGCGCGCCGCCACCATCACCGATACGATCGATCAGCATGGCGGAAACCGATGATCACCGGCGTGCCGATCACGTCGTGTTGTTCCCGTTCATGGCGCAGGGCCACCTCGTCCGCCGCTGCCGCCCCAACTCCCGCATCACTGTTGTCGGCACGGCCGGCACGGCCGACTCGCTCCGCGCCCACCTCGCCGCGGACAGCATCGGCGTCCACGCACTCGCTGTCGACGGCTCCGCCGGAAGCGTCGGCTCCTCCCAGCAGCTCATTGACCTCTTCCTCGCGGCCGAGTCTCTCCGCCCGGCGTTCCACCGGTTCGTCTGCGACCTGAGACGCTCCGACCCCGGGGCCGCCGTCCACGTCGTGGCAGACATGTTCCTGGCCTCGACGGCGGACGTCGTCGCTCAAGACGACCCCGGCGTCATGCGCTCCGTCCTCCTCACCACCGGTGGCTACGGCGCCGCGCTCTACTTCTCGCTCTGGGACAGCGTCCCGCTCGTCCCTGACGACGACGAGTGCTTCCGGCCGCGATGTTTTCCGGACGTCCGCGTCCACCGCTCGCAGCTCACCGACCACCTCGCGGCGGCCGACGGCAAGGACGCGTGGTCGTCATTCATCCGCAGGCAAATCGCCGCCTTCTCCCGCGCCGACGCGCTGCTCGTCAACACCGCCGAGAAGTTGGAGCCCATGGGATTCAGCATGCTCCGGCAATGGCTCAACAATGTGCCGATATTCCCGGTCGGCCCGCTGCTCCGAACGGCGAGTTCGACGTCATCATCACCGGAGAAGACGACGACGACGACGACTAGCCCTATCTTGGCGTGGCTCGACAAGCAACCGCCGGGATCGGTGCTGTACGTGTCGTTCGGGTCGCAGTACACGATCTCCGCGCGGCAGACGACGGAGCTGGCACTCGGGCTCGAGAAGAGCGGGCACAGGTTCCTGTGGGTGATCCGTCTCGCCGCCGACGTGAACGGTGACGAGCCGTCGTTGGGCCTGCCGGCGGGGTTCGAGGAGAGGATGGAGACGGCGGGGCGCGGGCTGGTGGCGCGGTGCTGGGCGCCGCAGGTGGATGTCCTGGCGCACGCGGCCACGGGGGCCTTCCTGACGCACTGCGGGTGGAACTCGGCGCAGGAGAGCCTCGCCGCCGGCGTGCCGATGATCGGGTGGCCGCTCTCGGCGGAGCAGTTCCACAACGCCAAGGTGATGGTGGAGGAGATGGGGGTGTGCGTCGAGCTGGCGCGCGGTACTGGAGGGGTGGTGGGGAGGGACGAAGTGGCGGAGGCGGTGGAGATGGTGCTCGACGAAACGTCGGAGGTGGGCCCCGCAATGAGGCGGAAGGCGGCGGAAGCTCAAGAGGTGATTGACGCGGCGAGGGACGGTGACGAGTCGTCAACGGAGGTGATGCGGAGTTTCTTCGACGCGATGGAGAAATTGCGTGCCTCACAAAAGTGACAAGTTGTGTCTCTATTTACATAGCTTGTCATGGTATCCCTCCTTTTCTTTTCTTAGAGCATGCACAGGAGCATATTTTAGATTTAGAATTTGAACTTTGTGGTTCAAATTATGTATGATAATGTATGCCACAAATTGTTTTTCGAACAAAATTTTGTAGCATTCCCCAGTTTGTCCTAGTTGTAAATAGGCGTTGTAAACTTGTAATGTAAATAGTGATGATATCATGGTATGCTTTGTGAAATATGGAAATGCTGGAAACTGAAAACCTCAAGTTTTCCTAATTTACTCCCACTTTTCGAAATGGCCGTTCTATGTTCTTCAAAATTCATCAAAAGTTCTGGCAACTTGTATGTCAGGAGGGTCTCCAAATATTTTCAAATTATTTTGTGCAAGTTTGAACTTCTAAATAACTAAAACAATAACACCTGTGGTTTTTGGAAAACAGGAAATAAAATGAAAACTAATAGTGTAAATATTTTTCTGAACATAAATATGATCAAAAAATATAAAAATATATCACACATACAATAATTAGTTAGAAATAATAATAATAATTAAAAAGTACATGGAACAGCTAGCACACCGACGATTCCCGATCACCCCAAGCTCTTCTTATATATCGTGGCCTCGCCGATTCCCCACGACCATGTAGCTCCACTAATCGATGGCACCGTCGATTCTCCGTGACCACCATGCTCCTCTCGTCGACTCCATCGAGCTCCCCTCCAGTGATGTTGCCAGTGGCTCTCAAGCTCACCAAGCTCCAACAAATTCAGATAGAGGGCAGTTTGATTGGGTAAAAACATTGCAAGGTAAACTTTTGGCGACATAAAATGCTCCCCAGACTAGCAAAGAAAAATACTTAGATCTAATATTCCCTTGGTTTGTATTTCTAGCACATCCAACCAAACCTTGATGCACATCCCATGTTTATATTACACTGTAAACCTGTCTATTTTTCTCAATCTAGTGGGTCAGTATTTCCAGCACAACCAACCAATTAGGATCTTGCATGCTAGATGATTTTATATGGTTGGAAATTTGATCGGATTAACAGGTTAGGTTAGTTAGTTTTGTGGAAAGGTGTCATCCGTCAACTCCTAATTTCGTGTCTGATGCACTAAAAAGCAGGCCACTTTTGCAGATCGTACCACCACCACACCTCCTATGTCACAAACTCCTAGTAATCCTCATCAAGTTTCTTCCCCAAACTCTGTAATACATCTTGCTTTTATATTATGAGGCATCGATAAGTTGTTAATCTATGTTTTCACTATACAAAATTGTTTGCTCATACAGAAAATAGTATTGAGCACGAAGAAGCAAAACTAAATACTTCAGAAAATGATAACCCTGACTCAATTATCCCTAGTCTGCCACACAGGTAATTGAAATTATCACTGGTCTTATCATCAACATCTGAAAATAAAAGAAACGAGTACAAAAGAAGTGAGGATTTACCATAGTGTAATCAACATCACAAGGAGGGTTACGGCTGCATTCACCGTCATCATGCATGGCCCGATCTTCTTCGATTCGATTCCTAGCTGCAGCAACCACAGATAAGAGACGGCAATGTTCGCTCAGAAGTCAGAACACAGGATACAACACGTACTTCTCCGCAAAAGGGACCGCTCGAAAAAAAAAAGAGGAAAAAGGATACAACATGCATCAACAAAAGGAAAGAAAACTTGGACAAGCTTAGCTGAACTTCAACTGCGTACCTGGTTCAGATTGTATTTGGCCAGACGGCTACGACGATGCTCCCACTTCTTCTGATCGTTCCCGGCGGCGAAGCGAAGCCGGTCGCAAGTGGTGGCAGGGGAAACAGGTGGGCGGCGGCGGTTGCCGGCGGAAGGTGTCGCAGAGAAGCCAATTGTTTTGGCGGAATTTGCATGACGTACGACCGCCACCGGTTCCAAACCCGTTCCGAATTGGGAAGTTGGGGTTACAGTGTTAAAATATAATACCTAGCCCTTTCCATCAGTTCGGACTTTTGGAATAATTGGCTAGTGCATCAACTTAATATGGTATCAGAGCCAGGTGCTCTCAAGTTCAAGCCCCGGCTAACGCACTATTTAATAAAAATAGTTGCGGCCTCTCCATCTACCCCAGGTCTAAGATCTTACAATTTGTCTAGCCTAGACGTGAGGGGAGTGTTAAAATATAATACCTAGCCCTTTCCATCAGTTCGAACTTTTGAGATAATTGGATAGTGTATCAATTTAATATATAGGACGCTTCAGTGTCGGACGTACAGGGCTTGCCTGCTCCGTGAGTCTGCTCCCATCCGTGCTCCCTGATACGTGGCAGGCATCGAACGTTTTGGAGATGGAGAGCCTGCTTTTTTGGGCTAAAACAAAATGCCAAAAAGGATATGGAATATGGAAATACCCGGCGGTGCCGACGATAAAGCATACAGGGCCGGCTGGGTACTTGGTACGTACCTCGTCGATTCCTCCACACGATGAGCTTACAGGATGCCATGACGCCGGCTGGGCAATGGGCCGACCTCAACAGTGAGTTGCTCGTTTCCATCGCAGCCGCTAACAGCGTGTCCCTAAGAGACTACAAGTGCCTCCGCGGCGTGTGCACCGCGTGGCGCTCCGCCCTCAAGCCGCCGTACCCTTGCCTCCTCTCCCTGGCCGACGACGACAAGGGTTGGCACTGGCGCAACGCCTGGCCGAGCGCCTCTGTCTTCTCCCGCCCGATCCGGCGCTCGTCCCACCTCCAGACGTCGTCCTCCCCACCCCTCGACCGGTGAAGGCTTCCCTCTATGTTGCCCTGCCAAGTACTCGTAAGCGGCTCCATCAACTGTTCCTCCCCACTCCCGCGAACGCTTGCCTCTATGTACCCCGGCCAAGCACGCGTCATCGGCTCTAGCAACGGCCGCTTCGACGTCGCCGTCGACCAGGACCACAAGAATAACAGGAGCGACGCGGCAAACACAACGATGAGGATCTTCCTCCTCAACACCCGTCCGGAAAGGAGGTCGAGCTCGCCCTCCAACTGCGGCCTGGAACCCCGAGTCAGGAGCATGCCACGAGTACGTGCACAAGGTCGTGTTTATGCCCGATGATACGTCTCAAACGTATCTATAATTTCTGATGTTCCATGTTGATATTATACCAATTTGTTACATGTTTTATATACACTTCATAGCATTTTTATGTATTTTCTGGGACTAACCTATTAACAAGATGCCACAGTGTCAGTTCCTGTTTTCTGCTGTTTTTGTATTCCAGAAAAGCTAGTCTGGAAATATTCTCGGAATTGGACGAAACTTGGACATAACCTCCTATTTTTCCAACACGAACACGGAGTCCAAAGTAGAGACGGAGGAGGGCCACGTGGCAGCCACACCATAGGGCCGCGCGGGCCCCCCGCCACGCCTTGGGGTGGTGTGGGGCCCACGTGGCTCTGCAGCCGCCGCCCTTTCGCCTATTTATTCTTCCCGACGCGAAAACACTAAATGCCCGATCCATTATCCACGAAAAGTTCCAAAGACGCCGCCGCCGTCAACCCTAGCTCGGGAGGGTTCAGAAGCTCTTCCCGGCACCCTGCCGGAGAGGGGAATCATCACCGGAGGGCTCTACATCACCATGCCTGCCTCCGGAGTGATGCGTGAGTAGTTCATCCTTGGACTACGGGTTCATGGCAGTAGCTAGATGGTTGTCTCTCCACTTTATGCTATCATGTTTAGATCTTGTGAGCTGCCTATCATGATCAAGATCATCTTGTTGTAATGCTACATGTTGTGTTTGCTGGGATCCGATGAATATTGAATACTATGTCAAGTTGATTATCAATCTATCTTATATGTTATTTATGATCTTGCATGCATTCCGTTACTCGTAGATGCTTTGCCCAAGTAGATGCTTGTAAATCCAAGAGTGAGTATTTATGCTAGATAGTGGGTTCATGCCTCCGGTAATCTGGGAGAGTGACAGCAACTTCTAAGATTGTGGATGTGTTGTTGCCACTAGGAATAAAATAACCGATGCTTAGCTTAAGGGTGCGTCGTTAGGTCTAATGCATTTGTTTACATTACGCACATTAATTAATGCAATTATCTGTTGCTTGCAACTTAATACCAACGGGGAACTCGGATGACAACCTAGCGGTGGATTATTAGTCATAGATGCTGTTGGATAACGGTCTATGTATTTTGTCGTAATGCCCACATGAATATCATATTAATCATCATGTCATATATATGCATTATCATGCGCTCAATATGTTGTCAATTGCCCAGCTGTAATTTGTTCACCCAGCATGTTAGTTATCTTTTATGGAGAGACACCACTAGTGAACTGTGAACCTCGGTCCATTCTTTTACACTGATAATACAACCAACTGCAAACATTGTTCCTTTCATTCTCTGCAATTTACTACTGTTTTCCATACCATACGTTTAATCCTTTGTTTTCAGCAAGCCGGTGAGATTGACAATCTCACTGTTTCGTTGAGGCAAATTAGTTTGATTGTGTTGTGTGCAGATTCCACGTCGGCGCCGGATTCCCTGGTGTTGCGCCGTGCCATATTCCGCCACCAACAACCTTCAGAAGTGATTTCTTGTTCCTACTGGTTCGATTAAATCTTGGTTTCATACTGAGTGAAAACTGCTGCTACACTGCATCATACCTTCCTCTTGGGATCTCCCAACGAACGTGTGATCCACGCAATCACCCGACCCCGACGACCTCACCGTCATGGCCCTATACGACCACAAGAACATGGCCTACATCGACATCACTACCAGCCGCCGTAAGTGGACGACCATTGACGTCGTCGCCAGCAACCTCGTCGCCACCGACCTAGCCTTCGACAATGATGGCAGGTTGCACTGCCTCGACTCACACGGGGGAGTATACATGGTCAGCATCCCCCGTCGCGGCCGCAACAGCCAGTATGAGCACGCCGTAGTCGACCCTCTCATGTGCAACCCCAACCCACTCGCCGTCTTTGCTCCGCCCTACGACAGGCACTATAGGAATGGGAGTCTATGCCGACGGCCAACCTCTATGCCGACAGCTTTTTGTCGGGGCCGTCGGCATAGACTCCGACGAGGCCAGCCCGTCGACATGGCCGTCGGCATAGGTTCTGCCGTCGGCACAGGGCTATGACGACGGCTAGCTATGTTTTTTTTCTTCTGTTTTTCGTCTAATATGGAATAATTCATATCTTTAAATTCATAAATCGAAATTTAACAAATAAAATATCTAAATCGATTAGAAAATGAGAGGAATCCAAATATGACATCCATATCATCTTTTTCATCATGTATATGACATTTTGCAACATATTTTTAGTACTTGCTTAATAAAAAAATCATTTTTGACACTTAAAAAATGGAAAGGATATTTATAATAATATTTAAAAAATTATTTTTGGCAACATTGTTTGCCATACAAAGACACACTTATGTGTCAAATATTGGCACATTATCACAAACTATGGCACGGAATGACCATAACTTTGTCATTTGACTCGAAACTTATACAAGTTTATAGATGATTGACATTTTTGTAAAGAAGTTTTTTGTAAACTTTGTTAAAACTCAAGTTTATCATTTATCCTAGCAACTAGTACACATAAAAGTACTCCATGCCAAAGGATTTCATTTTTTGACTATTTTTTCACTTTCTTTTATTTTGTTGAAAAAAGATCAAAATGACCACCGTGCCTATTCATCAAAAGGGGTTACATTTTCAAAACTATCAATGGTTCTGTGATATAAGCACTACTGGTGTATCTTAAAATGAATTTTGTTAAAATTTCAGAGCAAACTATCACACACTTGTAGTTCAAAATTCAATTACTTTCGGAAAATAGGCATAAAGTCATTTAAATAGGCGAAATTAGATAAAAATCGAGAAAATTCCTAATATTGCTGGATTGTCCATAAAATATGGTCTACTTTGTGAGATAATTGGATGGGTGTCATTTTCCACCATATTTTTTGTACTTGCTTCACAAAAATGTCATTTTTGATAATTAAAAAAATGAAAAATGATATTTATAAAACTAATTTGAAAAACTCATTTCTGCAACATTGATTGTCATATCAAGATACACTTATGTGTCAAATATGGGCACATTATCATAAACTAAGGCACGGGGATGACCATAACTTGGTCATTTGACCCGAAACTTATATATGTTTATAGATGATTGCCCTTTTTGTGTAGAAGTTTTTTGTAAACTTTGTCAAAACTCAATTTTATCATTTATCCTAGCAAGTAGTACACATAAAAGTACTCCATGCCAAAGGAATTCATTTTTGACTATTTTTTCACATAAAATTCAATTACTTTCGAAAAATAGGCATAATGTCATTTTTCTAAAAATATGTTGCAAAAATTCATATACATGATGAAAAAGATGATATGGATGTCATATTTGGATTCCTCTCATTTTTCTAATCGATTTAGACATTTTATTTGTTAAATTTCGATTTACGGATTTAAAGATATGAATTATTCCATATTAATGTAAAAAGGAGAAAATAAAATAAATTAAATTTTATTGTTATTTATTCAAAAAATATTATTACATAATTATTGTTATTTATTCAAATAAGTTTTCAAAATTTAAACAATAAAAAGTGTAACATCATGACCCATAGGTTAATATGGTTGATAAGATACTAATATTAGTAAGTTCTAACATTTCATTTGGAAGCTAATTTAGAAAGAACTCAAAAGTTAAGCGTGCTTGGACTGGAGCAATTTGAAGATGGGTGACCGAACGGAAAGTTTGACTAAGGTAAGTACTTTGACCTAAGATTAAGTTTGTGGCTAAGTGGGAAATTCGAAATTTGAAAGAAAAACAAAAGTTGTAAAATTCCGAGTAGAATTGAAAAGAAAATAAAAAATTTTAATTTTTAGTTTTAAAAAAATTGGAAAAAATAATTTTCGAAAACAAAATGTCGATGGCCTTTGCCGTCAGCAATGCCTATGCCGACGGTTTTGGTCAATGCCGACGGCCGCATGACCTGTGCCTACGGGCACCTACGCCGACAGCCCTATGCCTGCCGACGGGAAAATGCCGTCGGTATAGAGCTTTGTTCCTGTAGTGAGGGCCTCTGCACTAACGGCCACCAAACATCTGTTCTTCTGCAATGGCAGCATGTACCAAATGTGGCAGAACAAGGGCGCCACCACCCTGGGCGACGGCTGCTTCAGGATGGCCGCGGACAAGATCTTTGTCCTGAGGTACGACCAGCGGCGCTGGCCATGCTGGGAGGCAGTGAGGGATCTTGGAGGCTGCTCCGTGTTCATCGGCAAAAATAGCAACCACACGGTGGTGCGAGCTGCCGGCGGCAACCAACCGTGGGTGAGAGCCAACTGCTTGTACTGGATCGATTGGATGCGTGTTCCGATGGTGTGTGATATAACCACAGGGACCTCGAAGCCGTGCATCCTTCCCTACGGCGCGTGCAAAGGTAATTGTTAGTATTTCGACGACGACGACTTAACAAAGGGAAAAAATTAAACAGGTATGAACAAAGGGGAAAATTAAACAGGTATGTGTATGTCCAGAGATGATTGACATTCGCCAAAAAAAAGTGCCCAGAGTTGATTGTGAAGGAATACTTCAGGAATATCGAATACAGAATTTCGGTAACAGCCAAAGATGTTGCGTTTGTGACATTAGAATTCTCAGAATTGGGTGAGCACCACTAACTCGATCCCCGCAACCAAAACCACATTCACGCTAATTTGAGGGAAGCGAAAACTCGTTTACTGTCCATTTGATTGAGCCTGTCTCACTGCTCCCATACTAACTTGACACCAATTCAATTTTCTTTCATAGTACTTGTGAAAATGATACATATATCGTCTTATTCTCAACACTTACACTTACTGACACATATTATTCCTCCGCACATTTCCCTCTACTCCGTCTTCAGGGTGAGGGTACAGATAGGCGCATGTCTTACATGAGGGTACAAACAAGACTACAGCAAACAAAAGTTTCCCCTTCCTTTCCCCTCTGCTACAGTCCAGAGCGGCGAATCAGGAGGCGATTTAGTTTTCCCCTCGTTTCCGCCGGCAGGACCGCGGGTTCTCCTCCCCTCCGCCGGCCGCTCCGGCGGCGGGAGGGTGGGGGAACCCTGGATCCCTGTGTCGGGCGTGTAAATAGGGTTGGGAGAGGTGTGTTCGGCGGCGGCGTTTGGATGGTGACGGCGGCGTTGCTTCGAATAAGATGTCCCCAGATCCAGTCCCATCTCGGCGTCGCCGGCGTCGCCGAGGATCTTTGGGGTGCGGTGGTCCTTGCTCTTCCTCCGGCGTGGCGTGAGGCTGGTGGCGGAGATCGACCCCTGCTGTCCTGGTCCGGGTTTCCATTGCAGCGACGGAAGCCTAGATGTCGACTTTTGTGCTCCGGTCTCGCTGTCGCGGCGGCGCGCACTCCGGCGCCGTTGCGGGGCCGAGGAGCCTCTACAGGAGCCCCTGCTGATCTAGTTTGGGCGGGGCTGCGTTCTCTGTCTTCTCTTTCAGGTCACCATGGTGGTGGACGCCGGAGACGACAGCGACTTTGGCTTCTTCCCCTTGAAAGATTGGCGGGGAGTATCGACAACTCGAGCTTGGACTTAGCGCTCGGGAGAAGATTGGCTGATGGAAGAGCTGGTGCGGGCCGGGCGTATGGGGCGTCTGGTGCCGGTTCTGGGGGCGGGAGAGCCATGGCTGATACTCGTTCATCGCATCAAGCTCCGGCGTCGAACGGCGGACAGTTCTTGCAGTTTTCTACATGTGTGGAGGTTCTTCCTTCCCCAGTCATGGCGGTGGTGTGCTTTGGGTGTTCCTTCTCCGTTCTGCTTTTGTCTCTGCTCTGGTTGTACAAGCCTGCGTATGTACTCTGCTCTGTAAAACTCTTGTTATGAATATATACGCAGGTTTACTCTCAAAAAAAAAACTGCAAGAACCCACATCGATCGATGTCCTCGGGGTCGACGACCGGGTACAGGAACCCGCGCGCCCCGTGCGCGTTGCGCACAACAAGGGCCGCCCCGTCCGCCATGTGAGCACCGAGGTGGGCGATCACCTTGGCCTTCTCCTCGGCGGCCATGCCCACGAGCGCGGCCAGGAAGACCACGTCGTATGCGGCAAGCTCGCTGGCGAGGTCGGCGACATCGGCGGTGTGGAATGACATGCGGGTGGCCAAGTCCTTATCCGCGCGGAACAGCTTGCTGGCGCGGTCGTTGGCCGCACCGCACAGGTCATAGTTGTCGAACATGGTGCCCGGCAGGTGGCACGCGGCGAGGACGAAGGAGCTGAACGGCAATGGGCCAGAGCCGATGAAGGCGACGCGGGTCGGCGCGATGCCGCCGGGCATGTAGCGCGCCAGAAGCTCGTACTTCAGCTTGCTGAGGTTGACATAGTTGCTGTAGTAGGGGAACATGCCGAGGTGGTCGAGCGGGTTGTCATAGGCGGCGAGTAGGTCGGAGTAGTGGGCCTCCAGCTTTCCCTCGGCTTCGGAGCAGAGGCGGATGAGGCCCTCCCGCATCTTCTGCGCCTCGGGGCCGAGCTTGGTCACGTCGACGGGGCTCGGTGGGACACACGCGGTGACGAGGTCGGTGAAGAGCGCGTCCACGTCGGGGCTCGGACTGAGCGACGGCAGCTTGAGATGGCGGCGTGGAGCCCGGTGATCTTCTGGACCAGGGCATCGACCTCCTTGTTTTGGGACTCCATTTTACTTGTCTTGCTTGTTAATTGTCGATGCCGAGGGACAGGAAGATGACAGTGGAGGGAAGTGGTCGATCGAGCTGCTGGCCTGCTGCTTGATGAGCTATGGAACGGGCACACATGATGTCTATATGTAGCAGTACCACGTCTAGAGGAAGCTGGAAAAGGAGTGCATATGCATGCAAGCTTCACGCGTCCATGCCCAATCAGGCTGGTTTCATGCCTCTGCTGTCACATCCGTCTGTTGAAGTGGCACAAACAATTATCAACACTTTGGTTTTTAACTTGTTATTAGTAGGGTGAGCCAGGCCCACATCTAAACATGACGCTGGTGGTCGTTTCGTTGATGACTAATAGTCTGTTGTTTTGGTGAGTAATTAATTAGTTAACTGCATATTGTTTTGCTCATCACATATGCCATGTGGTAATTAATTAGTTAACTTCTGAAACACGGGATATAAAGTAAGATATGTAGCAAGTCTAGGTATCACTGGTATGATGGTATTGGACACGGCGTTTTGGGAAGTATGTCCAGCTAGTCCGGAAATCCCTTTTAGAGCTCGGGCGCCAGTGCACCCGCTCTTTTCAAAAAAATTGAAAAAAATTAAACGAGTTTCAGAAAAATCCAAAAAAAATACTAGGTGATGTATATGCATGTCCTCTACGTATGGTATAGATTATTTGTGAAAAACAAATCGTATTACGAGCTACATAAAAATAACAAATTTCGGGAGCATCAACAAGTAACAATAGTATGGATTTTCTGTCAGAAATTTATCTTTTTTCTGTAGGCCATAAAATTTATTATTTTCTTACGAAATTTCTTGCGTAGCTACTTAACATGTATATCTTGTTGTGTAAAAAAATGCAGATTTTTTTAAGCAAAAAAATACGTTTTTCAAAAAATTCAAAAAAAGGGAGCAGTGTGCCCGAGAGCCAAAACTCCCCTTCCTAGTCACACTATCTAGACCGTTTATATAAGCATAGGGATATGTTCCTGTCAGACATGTCAGTACCCATAGAATTCTAGAAATTGTGATATACTGTTGTCTGGTCGTACTCTGTGAATGTGTACGTAGACAGTTAATGCGAGAGAGAAGAGCAGTCCGTCTCCAGATGCTGACTATTCTCTTGTACCGGTAGGACAAGATATTAGTGCTAAAATTGTACTGCTGGCACATAATTGCCTTGATCACTGATCAGCTTCTGCCGGCATGCATCTGTACACTAGTCCATACCAACACTCTCCGGCCAAATTGTGATGCAAACTACTCCCTCCATATCAAAATATAAGACTCTCTAACTAGTTTGTACACACATGTATGTAGACATGTTTTAGTGCAAGGTTCACATGAATGATGGAAAAGAAATGATGGAGCGTAATTTACGGTCGGGCGAAACGGCAGGGCCTTGGGCACTGTCTCCGCCAGGGCCGCCGCCGGCGGCAAGCGCCTCCCCGGTGAGGCGCGCCGCCGTGCTAACTCCACCCATCGACAATCCGGCTCAACGGGTGTGTCAACCACCTGATTACGGCGGTCTCCCTCGCGGAGGCCTGCTGGACTGTGTGCAGTTCCGACAGCGTATCCGGCAAATTGCAAAGAAGATCAGAGCCAATCCAAAACCAATTGCGAAATTGGTGGATCGGACAGGAGTCAATGCAAGATTGAGTCCCGAGATCGCAGAGTTGAAGAGATCCGCGATAGCCATTCTGGAAGAAGATCAAAGAAGACGGAATCTGACAGAAAAGGTAACCCCGATCCCTCTTGATCTCGATCTAGGTGCTGGCAGCAATTTGGAAAGAGGCTTTTGGAAAGAACCGATCGTTCCAGGGGAGCAGATCCTTCCCTTGGAAGGTAAATGTGAACCGAGTAGTGATGGCTTGGAAAAACAAATGGGATTAAGATCAAATCAGGATCAAATGGGAGATGTCGTTCCCCATAAGGAGAAGGAAATTAGCAATTCAGAGAAAGAAATCACAATAACAGTAAAGTTCTCGTTGGCTTCTCAGAGGAAAATCACTGGTTTAGGAATCAAATTGGCAATTTTGCGAAAGGAGATTATTAGGGAAGATACTATCAAAAGAAAGAAGATTCGAATATCATACCAATGTTGGCTGGCAAGGGATCGGGGACCCGATTATATATCGGACAAAGGAGGAGGATGGCCTGTAGTCTCACCTCCATTGCGTTACACAGAAACAAACCACTCCACAGCCATGAACAAGATGACTGAGGTCGCTCAGGGGAAGAAGAAGCTGGGAGAGGGAGAAGGAAGCTCTGCTGGGGATAACATCACACCTGTAACACGCAGGTTTGCAGCAAGATCAGCTGAAGTCAGGACAGGGTTTTTGCAGGCCGCTGCTGGGAGTGCGGCACCAACTGAGAAGAATAAGTTCATGGCGTCTGCCTTTGCTACTGGGAAGGAAAGGAAGAAGCCAGGTAATGCTGCTAGAGAGGAGAAGGCACCTGAGGATGAAGATGTCCTAGTGATTGATTTTGAAGAAGCACATAAAGATATGAAGATGCCATGGATGTTGGCGGGAAGGTATAACTCGAAGCGTATGTTCAATACTGCTAGTCTGTTCACCCGCATGCGCCACATCTGGCAACTGCAAGGGGGAATGGAAGAGAAGAGCATTGGAGAGAAAAAGTTCCTGATTGTCCTGGAAAAAGAGGGTGACTACAAGCACATCCTTAAAGGAGGGCCATGGATCCACATGAATGATGCTTTCATTGTAGCAAAGTATGATGGTATGTCATCAGCTGCAGAGGTGCCCATCAAACTGATGCCGATATGGGTCAGGATCTTGGATCTACCAATAGCTGTCATGTCTGAGAAGTGGGGGAAAGCAATTGGAGAAAAGTACCTGGGATATGTGAGGGAGGTGGGCAAGGACAATAGGGGACATGTGTGGGCTTCATGCTTGAGACTCAGAATCGAGCACAATGTGGAACTACCGATTAAGAGGTGGGTTCCTATTGCAGAAAAAACTGGAAGCAAGCCACAGAGGTATGAAGTGAAGTATGAAGGGGCGCCACACTTTTGCTTTTTCTGTGGTATTTTTTGCCACAATGATCGCAATTGCCTGGTGCCCGAGGAGGAGAAGATAGTCAGATACTGTGAAGAACAACGGGCATCCCCATTTAGACACTCTGAAAATAGGAGCTATTATGTTCCTGCTGACGAGACAAAGATCAGAAGGAGCTTGCATTTCTCTCCTACGAGCTCGGGTGGAAACTGGCGCCTGAGTGTGACTCTACTGGAGCCATCCTTGCACCAAACCAGGCAATACCTGAGGAACAGGGGAAGATGACGTTTGTTGAAGAAGAAGAAGAGCAGTTTGCCCCAGTGAAGGTTCAGGACGCCCTCGCTGCTGTAGTCACAAACCTGAAGGTTGGGGAGGGAGCTGAGATGGAGCCGGTAACAGACCAGCAGGTGACAGGTGCGGCTGAAAACCTGAAACTGAATATGCGTTGGAGGCGCAAGGACAGGAAAGATGACAGAAATAAAAAGGGGGTCGTCAACCTGGAGGAGGAGGGGGAAGACTCGCAAAGCAGGGAACTGGTGGACTGGGACCCTATCCTGTCCCACCCATCATGGAGTGCCTGAAGAAAGATGGAAGTCTGTATGCAGAAATGAAGGGCAATGCCACTCAGACCGCAGCTGTTTTCCTGAAGAAGAAGAAGAAGAAGAAGAAGAAGACAAAGTTCCTTGGAAAAAGGCAGGGATCAGAGGACACTAGCATGGAGGATGGAAATGGAAGCTTCATTATCCGCTTCAGGGGTGAGGGGAGAAGAAAGCAAAAGGCATGGAGGAAACTAGCCAGGAGGTGATGCAAGGAGGTGAGAAGGTGGATGCTGAAAAGGAGGCAACCAGCCATGGGGCCGCTGGTCAACTGACAGGCACGGAGGATCGTGCCTGTCAGAAGCAATGATCGCGTTTGGCTGGAACACTCGGGGTGTGGGCGAACCCCGGACTGTTCAGGAGCTCGAACGCCTCGTGCGCACTTACAAACCTCAACTCGTGTTTTTATCTGAAACTAGGCAAAGGAAAGACATTGTAGAAGGTCTCCGTTGGAGACTAGGTTTAAAACATGTAGTTTCTTTCCAAGAGGAAGGGAAGGGGGGAGGTCTAGCCCTCTTCTGGCAAGAATGCCTAGATGTCGAGTTGTTCAAAATAAACAATAGAATCATTGATGTAATCGTTAAAGATGAGAAAAAGGGAATAAAATGGAGGTGCACGTTTGTTTATGGTGAGCCTAAAGCCCATATGAGACATCATATGTGGGACTTGTTAAAAAAGCTAAAACCCATGATGAATATCCCTTGGTTTATGTTTGGGGATTTTAATGAGGCAATGTGGCAAAATGAACATTTTTCTATCAAAAGGAGAAGTGAAAAACAAATGTTTGATTTCAGGGAAGTTTTATCTCACTGTGATTTACATGATCTAGGCTTCAAGGGTACCCCTTGGACCTTTGATAACAAGCAGCGTGGCAACCGAAACGTGAAGGTGAGGCTGGATAGAGCTGTAGCTTCTCCGTCATGGACGGATAACTATCCAAATTACAGTGTAAGTCATCTGACATCCCCCAGGTCTGATCATTGTCCTCTGCTAATAAATTTGGAAGATGGAAATGGCAAAAGACCGCAACACCGAAATCCAAGGTATGAAGCATGCTGGGAAAAAGAAGAAACCTTGGCTGAGGAGGTTAAATTGGCATGGCAACATCATGCCAAGCCAAAGGATCTTGGCTCTGTCGCATCAAATCTGAATGGTGTGATGAATTGTCTGCAAGTATGGAGTAAAAAAATAGTGGGCTCGGTGACTACCAGACTGGAAACACTAAGGAAGAAGCTAAAGAGGTTAAATCAGCAGAATTTACCGCAAGATGAACAAACAAAGAGGAATGTGGAAAGAGAGATGGACAGATTACTGGAACAAGAGGAAATCTACTGGCGCCAAAGATCAAGGGTCAGTTGGCTCAAAGATGGAGATCGCAACACCAAAATTTTCCATCACAAAGCCACATGGAGAGCACGGAAAAATAAAATTGATCGGCTCCAGAAAAGCGATGGTACCATGACTTCGGATAAAGAAGAAATGGAATCGATGACCACAAACTTTTTCAAGGAACTTTTCACAGCTGATAGTGGTGTTCAAGCAGAGGCCATCCTCGAAAAGGTGTCACCCCAGATGTCCCAGGATATGAATGAGAAACTTTGCAAGGAATATTTAGATGCTAAAATAGGAGATGCTCTTTTTCAGATTGGACCTCTAAAAGCACCTGGAAAGGATGGTTTCCCAGCCAGGTTCTTCCAACGACATTGGGGAGTTTTTAGAGAAGATATTACTTCTGCGGTTAAGGAATTTTTCAGGTCTGCAAAAATGCCGGAAGGAATAAACGACACTGTGATTATCTTGATCCCTAAAAAGAAAAACCCTGTGTGTCTCAGAGACTTCAGACCCATTAGTTTGTGCAATGTCATCTATAAAGTGGTTTCAAAGTGCATGGTTAACAGATTGAGACCAATACTACAAGATGTTATTGCTCCAAACCAAAGTGCTTTCATCCCAGGAAGACAAATAACAGACAATGCACTCATTGCCTTCGAATGTATTCATTCTATTCAGAAGAGCAATGATAGGAAAGGCAAATTCTGTGCTTATAAGCTAGATCTAGCAAAGGCTTATGATCATGTTGATTGGGGCTACTTGCAGGGAATCCTCCGAAAATTGGGTTTTGCAGAGCAATGGATTGGATGGATCATGGAGTGTATAAAAACTGTAAAATATTCAGTTCGTTTAAATGGGACCTTACTGAAGAGTTTCACCCCTACGAGAGGACTAAGGCAGGGTGACCCTCTGTCGCCCTACCTATTCCTGTTTGTCGCCGACGGCCTGTCCAGATTACTTCAAAAAGAAATTGACACGGGGCAAATCAAGGAGTTAAAGGTGTGTAGGCGTAGCCCAGGAATTTCACACATGTTGTTTGCGGATGACAGTTTGCTATTCTTCGAAGGCAATAGAGACCAGGCGGGTAAAATCAAATCAGTACTGCATAATTATGAGAAGGCTACAGGGCAACTTCTCAGCCCTGGAAAATGTTCACTGCTTATTGGAAATAAATGCACGGAGGAAGAGGGAAAAGAGGTGGCATCTATTCTCAATACCCAATATGTGGGTTTTGAAGAGAAGTACCTAGGACTGCCGGTTCCTGATGGCCGCATGAAAGATGGCCGTTTTCAACCAGTCAAGGAGAAATTAAAGAAGAAGTACTCTGATTTTGCTGAAAAGTATTCTTCTAGTGGTGCAAAAGATGTTATAATTAAAGCGGTTGGCCAATCCATTACCACTTTCCCGATGAGTATCTTTAAATTCTCAGAAGGTCTATGTAATGAGCTTATGAAATTAACTAGAGACTTCTGGTGGGGTGATGAAAATGAGAGAAGGAAGATCCATTGGTTGAGCTGGGGAAAACTTACAAAAAGGAAAGGGCAGGGAGGAATGGGGTTTAGAGATTTACATCTCTTTAACCAAGCACTCCTTGCAAAACAAGCTTGGAGATTGATAGTCTACCCGAAAATCTTGTGTGCAAGAGTTCTAAAAGCGAAGTACTATCCATCTGGTAACTTAACTGACACAGCCTTTATCCAAAACCCTTCCCCTGGTTGGCAGGGGATTATGCATGGTCTAGACCTTTTAAAAAAAGGCATTATGGAAAATTGGTAATGGGAAGAAAATACGAATATGAGAGACAGTTGGGTTCCAAGAGGAGACATGAAAATCAATGCAAACCTCAAGAACTCAAGGTTAAGGAGAGTGGAACAGCTAATCAATCAGGACGACCACACATGGAAGGAACAACTTGTTCGAAATTTATTTATTCTTCCCGATGCGGAGGAAATCCTCAAAATTCGCATCCCTCAACATGAAGAAGAGGATTTTGTCTCTTGGAGCCAAGAGAAAAATGGGATCTTCTCGGTCCGTAGCGCTTACAGATTAGCAATGGACATTAAAAGTTCAGAAAGTCCAAATACAAGCTCGAGCAGTAATGGAGATAGGGGTCTGTGGAAACGATCTGGAACACCAACATACCTCCAAAGGTTAAAAATTTTACCAGGAAATTGGCAACGAATAGTCTTGCTGTCCAGGTAAATAGAAGCAGAAGAATCCCCAAAGTTCTCCCTATGTGCTCTATCTGTGGCCAAGAAAATGAAACTGCTTTTCATGCAACTATGAGCTGTACAAAGGCTGTAGCTCTAAGACAGGGTTTGACTAAAATATGGAATTTACCTCCGGAAAACAAATTGAGGTATACAGGACCTGATTGGGTTCTTATCCTTCTGGATAGTTTGAACCAAACAATGAGAAGTAAAATGATGTTTATCTGGTGGAGGGCATGGCACCACCGAAACAATATTATCTTTGATAAAGGTGATGCTTCAATTGTAAATTCTATATATTAACTTCTTACAAAATTACTTAGCTACCATGCAGGGAATCAAGTCTGGGAAAAACCTTACTGACAGAAAAGGTAAAAGCCCAGCGTCTGATGAGGTCATTCCAAAGCAGATGGAAACAAAGGATGAGCCCCCAATCATAGAACTTTGGAAAAAACCTGAAGAAGGATGGGTGAAGTGCAATGTGGACGCAAGTTTTATATCTGAAAGCAGATCAGGATCATGGGGTGCGGTTCTACGTGACCATGAAGGCCAAACTATTGCTTCAGCCTGGGACGTCATCCCTCATTGTAACTCAGCTGATATGGGGGAGGCTCTAGCTTGCTTGCATGGTTTGGACTTGGCAAGGAACAATTCTGGAAACAAAAACATTATCATTGAAACGGATTGCTCCTCTATTATAAATCCGTTAAATGATAATGGTCTTGATAGATCGGATGTGGGGATAATAGCAAGATAATTCAAGCTCAAGAAACCTCCTGACAAAGAGGTTCTAGTTCTGAAAGTGAACAGAAGTTGTAATGCCGTAGCTCATGATATTTGCTAGATGAGTCGTAGAGAGTTGAGTAGTGGTGTGTTACTGAGTACGATCCCGACCTGCGCGTCGAGATCGGCTTGGATTGATTGTAATCAAACTCTATGTTTTAATTAATGCAAAAACGGAAAATTAAAAAAAAAAAGGGTCTTATATTTTGATACGGAGGGAGTACTAGTTTGCTACACGAAAGAGAGACGGGAGATACATTGTGGAATTTCACTTTGCCTACACGAAAAAAAAACACGCTTTAAAATGTCAAAAAATTCCAAAAAAAAAATCTGGGGTGTACTTCTAGAAATTCTTTGTTCGCACATGACATTGTGTGAATAAAATACATTTTTCATGCCTTTTGTAAATAGACAAAATATATCTCGTGACAAATTTCGGGTGTACATCCGGATATTATATGTTTGCACATAGTGTTTTTGTGGAACAATATTTTTCCCTTGTCAAACTAAAAAAAAGACATTTTCCATGCCATGTGTAATAAAGAAAAAATCTTGCTGATTTTTTAAAACTTTTTTTGACATTTCGAAATATTTTAAAAAATACTTTTTTCTATAAATGGGAGCATCTTCTCCTGTGAGCCAAACAATGCCTCCCATATAGGGAGCTAAAAGTTGTTTTCTTTACGAAATAGAGAAAGAGATGGTGCTTCATGAATATTAATGTTGTAAACCAAATTTATACTTAAGTTTAATCTTTTGAAAATTGGAATTGTTGTTTTGTGTATTTACATGTGTCAACAATATTTATTGTTATACAATAGAGAATGAAAAAAAAAAGTAGACGGTGAAAATGGGCAAAACGGACACTTGATCTGGCCGTTTGGGAGCACCCACACCCATTTGTTCAAATACCACCCATACGGATATAAATTTAATTGTGCCCGAAGAAAATACAGGGGTTACCGTTGGAAATGTTCCAATGTAAATAAAGAGATGATCGAGCATACGAGGTTTTGAACCATATGCGGGGGAGGGGGCAAAAGAAGACTACATTTAAGGTGTCAAGCGGGATCCCGACAAAATCTCACTTCTAGTGCATTTTGCGATTTATAGTTCAATTTCCGAGACACAAAATTTGAATTAAATTTCACAAAATAAAATAAATGTGATATTGTGGCAAGACCCTGCTTGCATCCCTAACTACATGTCCAAAGCGCAGAGACACACCAAGGGAAATGTTCAAACCGTGGAGTAGCCGCACACCGGAAAAACACATGTAGCTAATTGTCCTCAATGAAGTAGTGAAGTGCATCTGAAGCGATGTGTTGGATTGTTAAACTGGAATTAAGATTATTATTTTTTCCTCGAAAATTAGCTTATAATTTTATATGTGCTTTGTCAGATATGTGATGGTTATGGTCCAGTACGTAAGATGACAGTACAGGAAAGCTCTTCCGTTATGTACCATCGTTACAACCCACTGCTGTACGCATTAAATGTAACCGATTAAATGGGCCCATGCACTATTCAGAAAAGGAAATACATAAAGAAATACACTGACACAACCTGCAACACAAGCAACCTGATTGGTCCAGAAAATAGGAGCAGCTGGACCTATGAGCCGAAACGAATTTTCGGGTATCCCTGCCCCTAGTGATATCGGCATTTCACAAGTTCTTTGACTCGGAGAGCTGTACAAAGAGTAAGAACGATTACAATCTAGTGTGTGTTTCCCTCAGATGGTCGCTTTGCTATGCACCAAGTTTGCTCTATATTTTCTTATTTCATTCATCTAACTCGCTGGCCGCACCATACCCTTGCTTTTGCAAACTTCTCACAGAGTGTACCAAGTCAGACAACTCCCCCAAAAAGGAAAACCGCACTACTTGACAGTTTTAGCTCTTTAGCTTCTTCGGTGAAGCCAAGTAGCCGCTAGGGCCTTCCACGTGACGTTTCGTAAGGTTGCTGCTATTGCTGCTGCTGTCCATCCGAGCACCCTTGGGCTCAGCCACCTTGAGATCTTCAGTTTCGTACCTGACCACGTTGGTCACAAACGAGTGCGTCGCTGTCTCGGCCCTTGGCAGAATCTCCCTTCCAAGAATCGCTTGCTGCCCGGCACGACACTGCCGCTCTGCGCTGCACTTCAACTCCTGCAGGACTCGGCTTCTATCTCTAACAAAGCTCTCCTTTTGCTTCTGCATGTATCGCATTTAAGTTGCATGGTAAGCAGACCCTCAATCTACTTGATGTTAACCAACATGCCACTCTAGAAAATTAGGTACATAACAACTTAAACAATTTCACAGAATAACAGTAGGCAGAATGGTATCAATTAGCCAAGGAAATTAGGTATGTACGGAATTGCTGCCACCTGCCAGTATGGAGCAGCAACTCAATGTATGTGGAATGCACATTACGCTATTTAAATTTCTTCAGACTATCAGGATGCACTACTTCCTTTTCAAATAAATAAAGGACGCACTACACACGTAGTACAAACGTGAACAATTCTAAGATCAAATTAAAGAACAAAAAATTATGGTGTTCCCATAAACCTGTTGCTTGTCTTTTTTAGTTCACTCTACTCTATGGAGCTTAATCAGAAAGAAAGAAAGAAAGAAAAGATAAAGGAGTGTACGGTTGCAGCTAACCTGAAAATTAACATGACATTCAATTGATGAGCTTGAGCAGCCACAACCATCACTGAAGTTCAACGTCAGCAACATGAAAAATTGGCTAGTCATTGCTGTTTCCCTATAGAAAAGGCAAGTCCACAGTGAGAAGCATGGCACATGATAGTTGAAAACTGAAAAATTTCTTTTTTGTGTGACATTGATTGGGGACTTTACAATCTCCCATATACCTCTGCAAAGAAAATGGTTGCTCCGTAAGCACTACAGGTTTCATGTCAGATCTATCCGGAAAGGAAACCTGTTGATGAGTAAAAAAAATTCACCACATATTAATATCAGTAATTGAAGTTTTCGATTAGATCACACAGGCACCTATGTTAAGAAATACTACTTTATGACCAGCTTTCAATAACCTTGACCATTAGCTTACTAACTTCCATATAATCAGAGAAAAACAAGGACAGTCCTGTTATTCAGCTGCAACAAGGCTCATTGTCATTATGAAGTGGTCCAGTGGTACGTCAACGAAATGATTGATCACGGAACCTAGAGTAAATTTAGAGACTCCAAAGCAGAAGAATAGATAAGAAATGGTTAAGTGATTAAGTCTCGTAGATACAAATATCTACCTTGCAAGATCGCGAAAATATCCGCAATGACAAAATATATGACAAGGTTGCCGAGACAATGATCGTCCTTGATCGACAAAGATCGCGAAAATATCGGTAATGCCATATTTTATTGGGAATTACAAACATATGACAACAGAAACTAGTAGTCAATGTTATGTTTTGTAGCCCGGTCGATGTCCAAAATGACAGTTTCTGGGGAACTGGAGGGGGGTATTTAGTTAGTTCACACAAACTACAACTCAGATCTTGCAAACATATCGATTGCAGCTAACGATGACACTGACTTCGATTCAATTGATTCTTAACAGAATAATTATTTCCTTACTGGAGAATTTAAAAATATAAAGTATATGAAAGCATAGTAGTACACAACTATGTGTATGTATTATAGTCACAGTTGCATAACCTCGATTGACCGAAGAAATGACAATGGTGCTCGCGTACCATGAATGCTTGTTACTCGCAGAGTCCATCTTACACATTTCTCTGAATAGAAGAGAGAATGTAGTATGAGAGAGCAGGTGATTAAACTTATTTTCTTATAAAGCCAGTTAAACCATTTAGCTGTCTCAGGATAGTTGCACAGAAGGAACTTAATCAGAAATCGAAATTCATTTGCAATTTATGAATGACACCATACAGAAATTTATATACGAGTATATGGCACTTGGTAGTTTCACTGTTTGTATTTGTATGGAGACCATAAGGTTTGCAAAAAAGTTCGGCATCTTCAGTTGCTCAAATCTTGTTAAGAAGTATTGAGGATGCCAGCATTTATTTTCCTCACCAGCCTTGATCGATTGTAAGTATCAACAAGATATTTGCAGACCTTCGGAAACAGCAGAATTTCTCTTTATGCATCAGTTCTCTCTAGTTTTCTAGCTTTTGTGCTGTAATAAGAATTCTCTTAGCTTCTGGGTGTTGCAAAAACTGACTTGCTATGTTGGTTGGGGATGTGTTTTGGTGGAACATTGTAAAAGCTTGGTTTCGATAATGAAATCAGGGGCAATCCCTTTTATGTAAAAAAGATATTTGCAGAGCTAAAGTATGAATGAATATTCGAGAAATGGTGAGATGACCCTACTTTTGACTGTGTGGCGAAGAAGAAACTGAATGAAGTCAATGCGTATATATGGAGGGATGCGCAGATTCAGAATGCACATTACTCCAGCAATGACCTGTGTTGACACAGCTAAATTACTATACAAAGGGAACATAATAGCAACAAAAAGAAACCTCATGAAAAACAGACACCTTATCCACAAGCCCATGGATGACAAGGCTTGCTTTTTTATCCTTTGGAGTTGCCTGCAAGTGAAATGGAAACAGAAGAATTTGTAAGGGAGATAGATTGCATACTTATTGCAAGTTTACAAAATGCCATGAGAAAGTTGCAGTATTTGGGTTTACTATCCCAAAGACGCATATGTTGCTCTCATGTTCTGCATACACCAAAGCAAGCAGTGTTTCATAACATTCATTCTATACCATTATTTGTTTAATTTCAAATACCATATATGTCCTTTGTTAAACTTTACATATTTAATCGACATATTTCCCGTTTTAAGACTACACAATCAGTTCTTATTCATAAACATGCAACGATAATCTCTTTCAACCCACACCTCTGGATTGAATATGGAATCCATGTTCTAAATGCATGTCATGCCACAAAATGAGTTTCAAATTCAAACTTCAATTGAAAACACCAATTTTTTAGCTGTCAAATTACAGATTTACCTGATTTGAACCAAAAAAAACTAAGGCCTAATGAAAGAGCCAAACAAAGAACACTTCAAATTTCTAAAATGGTCCAACACTACTGCAGTCATTTGCAATACTGTTTATTACTAAAAACATTCCAACTTGAAAAACTACATAGGTAGTATCAATATTTTTTACTCGTTCGTAACAAAATTTGCACATATCATAAGTAGGACATGTCTAAAAAAATAGAGATAAGTGTGCAAGTTGGTGCATCATTGGTCCATACTTTAAGACAAACAACAATATGTTTGTATTCAGTTGCACGCACCTGAAGGTTAACAATAGCAACCTTTCCCCCATTCTTGATTGACATCAGAGGCATATTACATGCAGGAGTAATCTGCAAACTGCACATTACTGTATATTAGAAAAGAAACAAGAACGGAAGCATGCTCACTATTATCATAAAGAACGGTCAACAAGCAGAAGTGATAAACAAGGAAGGCAGGACATTAAGAACGTGCTACTCCAAAATAAACAATGAACTAACACCTACCAACAATGGTCAAATTGATCAAATGAGAGGGAAATAGGACACACCGCCTTTGACTTCGTGGGAAAAAGTCAACACGTATGTGGCACCATGCATGATGGCAAGGATAAAGGGGATCTCAAATTCTTGACTACTGTATATGCTAAACATGCACTGCACTGCAACGCAGAAGACATGTTGAAACTCAATAGTTCATTTATCTTTTGATGCATCAAAATTGACTGTCGTAAATATTAGTGAGACTACCCATTTGATCCAGATCAAGGCTCCATTCTTTGAATGAGCCAGGACTAGATCTTTCACTTGTTGAAGTTGAACTAGGGATGCACACAATGGTATTGGTCGATCCCATGCAGCAGCTTAGGTCATCAACCATTATATCCAAATCTAGGATGTCTTCTTGGTGCAACCTGACAATGGCCTGATGAAACACTTATTCTTGAAATATGCATATATCTTTGGCAAGCATTTTCAACATAGTTCGCTTGACACGCTACAACAGGACCGACTGAATTCCTTTTTTTCTCACTTCTTAGCTTACTCGGTGCCACAAGACACTTTGGGGGGATGTCTTTTGCTGTGTCAAATGACTGGGTTATCCTGGTCCATGCCTGTGCAACTTAGGTGAAGGATGATCCTTGTTGTACTGGTCATTTGTTCGTGCCAAAACATGTGCATGTTCTGGCCAAGTCTTGCACCATCCTCAGGCTGAATCCTGGCGCCAGACGTTCCACGAAAGGAGTAGTACCCAGAGCGCACTTCCAAGCACGTCGACAGAGAAATACGGATGCTAGGTCCTAACTATGATATACTAAAGGCATGGTTATCATGCATTAAATCTGTATGCATCTACGTAGAATTTTTTAGAACAACTAATCCAGCAATTCATTTTCCGAGGTTGAACATGAGAATCATGCTTACTAAAAACAATTTAGCAAAGGATACATATTGCACTCCTTGGGCTTTCAGACAGGTCCATTAAACCCCTGAACTGCAAACGGTTATTCTACCCGGTAAAGCGGCTCTATTGTCGGTGTTTGATGGTGTATTGAATAACTGTTTGAAGCCAATGGTGCCTGGACAGTTCTCCAAAACTTAAAAAACAGAGCAACTGCAGTAAGTATGCACCCCTCCTTATTTGCCTCACATGATTATGATGTGGCCAAGAGTTCCGAGGATTTTATCATTAAACATTTGACTTTTATTGGCAAGTGACAGTGTTTGTAACAACACTAACTTCAGTAATGAAGAAGGAAACTGTGAAAGAAATTACAGCTATCATGTGAGGGTAGCACAACAAACCTAGTTCCTAGACACAGGACAAGATCAGCTGCTCGACAGTGCTCCTCGGCAGAATTCATCTCCTCAAGGGGCAAAGCATCCTGAAAAATCAATCGAACTATTAATGGACTAGCGACAACTTCGATGAAGATGCGTAATGGTTCATTTCTCCCTCTCTCTCTCTAGGGAATTATTTGTGCATCTCTTCCATGTATTGTGTACAT
Source organism: Poa pratensis (assembly GCA_947311845.1). NCBI lineage: Eukaryota > Viridiplantae > Streptophyta > Magnoliopsida > Poales > Poaceae > Poa > Poa pratensis. Next base: position 33,539,729 of record CAMZMU010000098.1, on the reverse strand, counting down.
ATATGATACTGTATATATGACCCCAATAGGGCATAGCAATATAACAAGTTGATTACTTAATAGTGACAAATTCAATTAGGAAAGAGTTAGGATTATTTTTAAATTTCTCCTCCATATACTGTGCATATGTAATTGGACATGGCAATAGTTTCAGAACCGCTCTGTGAATTTCCTTTTCAATGTTGAACATTTATTTGGAGAGCATGAAGTTTATGTCTTTTCACTGTTAAACATTTGATTCTGTGAACACAACACCTAAAATACAAAGTGTTTGTAGTGAACAATATTTTAATAATCAAGTAAATTACCAAATATCATGATAGCGATTGAATAAAAAAAGTCATTCTGAGCATTTGAGGTCATGTATTTAGTGATGGATTTCTAAATGGGCATGGAGGCAGCTATAACCACATTAGAATAGATCAATAGAAATACACAAACTTTGTAGCAGAGATTAAGCACTAACACACAAAAATCATGTATTGCCTAACAGAACTTCCAGCTCAAAAGAAGCATTTTCTTGGTAAAGCAAGTTGTTGAGATAGAAAATTTGTAATATAGTTTTGTACCTCCCAGTCAAGAACTGTATCTTTTAATCTAGCTCCACAGTTCTTATCAGTACAACGCCTCGGAGTATCCTTCAGTCCTATTGTCTCTATTTCAAAATCACGTAGGTACCTTCATACCGGCAAGCAGTCAGGAAAGAGCTAACTGAATAAATCAACAGAAGGAAAAGTAACTATTTATTTTGGTGTTTCCCTAAGAAAATACAATATAACCAGAGCAAAGGTAAGCTTACTCCTTTTTACAGCATGGGCAGATCTCCTTGAAGGAATTCCCATGCAACTCAGCCAGCTTCTCCCTTGGGAAGCCAGACCGTAGATGTAGGCTGTCAACATTCTGGCAAATACAACTTCCGTAAGCCTTGTACAGGCTCAAATTACATAGATAACATAAACAAGAATGTGATAAATGAAGCAATTTGTTCACCACAATAATATTGAAAGGACATACATAGTAGTAAGATTTGCAAAACACAAAAACAGAGTTCGCATTATATTAAAATTGGTATGTTATAGATTTGCTTTCACTACGTTAATCGGTAGAACAACGAAAATCTGCAGCTCAAACAAACTGAGTTGCATAAATGTTTCCTGAGTTAACCTTATAATAGTGACTCGGAGCAAAGTTTGTAAGTGTTAACCTTGTATCAGTGACACTGAGCAAAAGTTCCCCCAGAGTTAACCTTATAATAATAAGTCATTGGTAGTGGACACAGATACCAATACAAAACTCCATATGCAATACACTCAGTTGGATTATGCACACCTGGCTTATGACAAACTTTAGAAGTCCTGCTCTTTCCAATTCAACTAGCGCCATATGTGTCAAGGTTGGAGCTGCTCGGTGAAATGGGATCGAAGCATCGGGAACACCTTTTCCTGCACGCTACAAAACACATGTGACATATATACAACTGATTATTTATTAAAATAATGGTTTATCATGAAAGGTGGAAGCATCGTATAGGAAATGATAGTAACTACTACATGTCTACATGAATAAGTATGGTTCGTTAACATAGTAAAATTGTAAAATGTCATAAAGCATAAATTTTGGGGGTACCTAAGTGAGATATAATAACTAAATGAGAGCCTAACTTTTCACAAATCATGCACTTAAAGATGAATCACACGACACTATAGTACAGTGAAATATGTCATGTCAGCAATTAAGCATCACAATTTATTCTAAAAAGAAAAAGATTCATGCAAGGAGGGAAATCATACAGAGCGGAAGCAACATAGACAGACTACCTGCAGGGTCCACACACCCTTTGGCCCTCGGAAATCAGGTATGCCTGATGAAGTTGATATCCCTGCTCCGGTAAACACCACTAAATGCTTACTCTGAAAAAATCAGGGATATTTCGCTGAAACTGCTGCATATGAAACATGAGTAGAGATTTTATTGACATCCACCATGGTAGCCAAACCTTTTGCACCAGAACTGCAAGCTCTTCTATCTGCACCATTAATCCAGCAGAAGGAACACATGAACAATGTTTTTCTTCAGAAAACAATGTTAAGTAGTAAAATAACTGCATGGCATAACATGGGAGTTTTACAAGAGAACCGTGCAAATGCCTGCCAAATATTTTATATTTATTGCCAATTAAAGGACATTATCTAAAAGGCCACAGAAAATTCCCTTGTAAAAATAACAACGATATCTAAGATTTGCTTCCCAGTTTTCCAAATACTCACACGCCTTTCAGTAGCTAGTAGCTACACTTCTGGATTAGCCTATACACAAATTCTCAGGATGAGGACCAAGCTGGTGTATGATTAAAATAGTATGCAATATGAGATTAGAAAACCCTTGCACCCAACCAAATTGTAGGCCAAAATTGTTTCATTCATTTATTCAACTCTATAACCAATGGAACTGTCACACAGTATAATCTGGCAATCCAGTAACTACTCAATTTCTCGAAACACTGGATTTCATGACATAATATTTTTCAAATTTGATAGTTTTTCATAAGACTTATTTAAGCACAACTTCTCCAAGACTCCTAACTTTATAAGGTGGCACGCATGGGTCTTTATTGCACAAAAAGCAGACTCTTAAGGAAAAATAGATAATTACGTCTAACACGAGACAAGAATGAACAATAGGTCACCTACATCGCGAGCAAACAAAGGGAAAAAGGTTTAGTAGTAAGAAACATGATCAACCTTTCCCTGAAGGAGTTTGGGGGAGTCGAACATCTCAGGCATGCCTACGCTACCCAATTCCTCCCGGTACGATAGCTTCTCAGCATAGCCCAGCGACATCTTCCCGAGCTTCTTTGAACCCGCCGCTGCCTTCTTGTTTGATCTAATAGATCCAAAAAAGATCATTCATTGAATTAATTATTCTGTAGGCAATAGAATTTCATTAGAGACTTAATCATACACCAATTTATACTTTAGCACTTACCATATACCAGCTTGTACATTGTAATTGCTAAAATAACACTGTAATTTCGCATGTTGGCTAAAATGCCACGTTTGCACACGTTAGCAGGTTTAAGGCTAATAACAAACTAATCACAACAGGAAAAGACCACCCTCCCGTTGTTGCAATCAATCAAACTGAGCAACTTACAGAAAATTAAACCACGACTCACCCCTCACCCTGCCCGACCTGAGCGTCCCCCAGCTCCCCCAATGTCTCCATGACCGCCCACCGTCGTGCCTCCCCTTCCTCCGCAGCCTTCCGCCTCGCCGTCGTGGTGCCTCCCTTCTCCTTGGCCACCACGACACGCGACTCGTCCCTATGGACTGCGTCCGGCGCACCGGCTCCGAGCAGCAGTGCCATTTCCTTGGCATTCTCATCCAGCGGTCGGCCCAAGGTCGCCTCGTACTCCCTCCGCAGGCTGTCGACCTCCATGCGACGGGCCTCAACTTTGGACTTGACCTCATGCTCGCGCGCTCTCACGGCGTCGAGGTCGGCGAGCACGGCCTTTAGTGCGGCCTCGTCCTCGGCGAGCTTGCGTTCCCGCTGATCGAGGACGCGCGCGACCGCCGCAAAGTCGGCCCTGCGGCAAGTGGTGGCAAGGTGGACCACGAGCTCCCCGCCGGAGAGGAGAGCCAGTTCGTCCTCCGAGGCCATCCTAGTAACACGTAATAGGGGGGAATTGGGTCAAGCAATTGATTGTTTCCCCAAAATTTTCAGCGCCGCGATGTGCATAATAGATAGACGAGGTGACGAATTCCTCGCCTACTGGTAGTCTGGCACTATATAATTCCTCCCAGATGTCAAAAACCCTCGTACAGTTGGTCGATTCTACTCGGCCGGAATGGGAAAATGCTTTGGAATCGAGCGAGCTTACCGCGGAAATCGGAGTCCGGATCTCCAGTCCAGACAGCCACGGGGAAGTAGGGTGCTGGATGTGATGTTACGAGGCGCGACGGGGCGAGTGGAGAGAGGGTGGGGAACTGGAGACGGCGGGCGGGCGGGCAGTCAAAGCGGCGGCGGCGGTGGGAGGAGACGAAGGCGAGGGTGGCCGGTGCGCAGGCAAGGTAACGGGCAGGGAGGCCATCGGGCCGGGTTTATTTTTTGCTGGCCCGAGGCGCGGAAAAAAAGCCCGGCCCAGAGCACGGCAATGAATCTTTGTTGCAGCTGAATGACAAGACTGTCCCGTTTTTTTCTCTGATGATATGGAGGTTAGTAAGCTAATATTGAAAGCTGGTCATAAAGTAGTATATTTCTTAACATAGGCGCATGTGTGATCTGATGGAAAAAAATCTCTTGCTGATATTAATATATGGTCAAATCCGGCCGGTACAAGACAGTTATGCGAGATCGTTTGCAGCGGTGGCCGGATCTGTCGTCCAATGACAATATGAAGTTAACAAATCAAGTTTCAAAAAAAAAGTTAACAAATCAATTATTCTCCAAAAATAAGAAATTGGAGTATTAGTCAACAGCAACCACCAGCGTCGTGTTTACATGTGGGTTTGGCACACCCTACTACTGTATTAACAAGTTAACAACCAAAAAGTGTTGATAATTGTTTGGTGCCACTTCAACAGACGGTTGTGACAGCAGAGGCATGAAACCAGCCTGATTAGGCATGGACGCGTGAAGCTTGCATGCTTGTCCACTCCTTTTCCAGCTTCCTCTAGACATGGTACTGCTACATATAGACATCATGGTGCCCGACTGCCCGTTACATAGCTCATCAAAGCTAGCAGAAGCTCGATCGATCACTTGACTCCACACTGTCTCTTCCTGTCCCTCGGCATCGACCATTAGCAAGCAAGACAAGTACAATGGAGTCCCAAAACAAGGAGGTGGATGCCCTGGTCCAGAAGATCACTGGCCTCCACGCCGCCATCTCCAAGCTGCCGTCGCTCAGCCCGTGCCTCGACGTGGACGCGCTCTTCACCGACCTTGTCACCGCGTGCGTCCCACCGAGCCCCGTGGACGTGACCAAGCTTGGCCCGGAGGCGCAGAAGATGCGTGAGGGCCTCATCCGCCTCTGCTCCGAAGCAGAGGGAAAGCTGGAGGCCCACTACTCCGACCTGCTCGCCGCCTTCGACAATCCGCTCGACCACCTTGGCATGTTCCCATACTACAGCAACTATATCAACCTCAGCAAGCTCGAGTACGAGCTTCTGGCGCGCTACATGCCCGGCGGCATCGCACCGACCCGCGTCGCCTTCATCGGCTCCGGCCCACTGCCGTTCAGCTCCTTCGTCCTCGCCGCGCGCCACCTGCCCGACACCATGTTCGACAACTACGACCTGTGCGGCGCGGCCAACGACCGTGCTAGCAAGCTATTCCGCGCGGATAAGGACTTGGCAACCCGCATGTCATTCCACACCGCCGACGTCGCCGACCTCACCAGCGAGCTTGCCGCGTACGACGTGGTCTTCCTGGCCGCGCTCGTGGGCATGGCCGCCGAGGAGAAGGCCAAGGTCATCGCCCACCTCGGTGCACACATGGCGGACGGGGCGGCCCTTGTTGTGCGCAGCGCGCACGGGGCACGCGGGTTCCTTTACCCGATCGTCGACCCCGAGGACATTGGCCGAGGTGGGTTCGAGGTGCTTGCCGTGTGTCACCCTGACGATGACGTGGTGAACTCCGTCATCATCGCCCGCAAGTCCAACGACGACGTGCACGCCGATGTGCTCCAGAGCGGGCGTGGGCGCTGCGCGCGTGGCGTGGCACTAGTGGTCAGCCCACCGTGCAGGTTCGGTGAGATGGTGGCGGACGTGGCCCAGAAGAGGGAGGAGTTTGCAAACGCAGAAGTGGCCTTCTGATGCGAGGGGTCTAATGGACGGGCATGGTCATCATCGACGTCGCTGCCCGATCGCTTGCAGTGGTATGCATACTACTTATTTGTTGAGAATTACGCCTTGTTTGTACCCTAATGTAAAACACGGCCTATCTATGTACACCCTCACACCCTGAAGGCGTAGTAGAGGGTAATGTGCGGAGGAATAATTGTTGGATATTTGGATGATCTAGGCTGCTCTCTTAGGTCAACTTTTTCGGCTGCTACAGTAGGGCGGTGTTACAGTAGGGCGTTGCTACATTAGCCACCTACACTAAAGTGGTGTCTTGATCGGAGACATCAGATTATGATCCAACGGTGCTGGTTCCCCTAATGCACAGTGCTAAAGAAAATAAAAGGCAGTGAGATGAATCTAGAGAGGGGATAAGGTGACAGCAGCTCTCGGTCTCTCTCTCACTCTCTCACACACTCACGAGCCAGGCCACCGATCAGGCAAGCACGGGCAGCACTGGGAAGAACCAGTTCATCCACCAGATTGAACTGCTGGTGGCAAGGAGGTAGAACAACAAATTATGGCAGGAACTCAAGATCAAGGTAATTTTTCCAATTCATCTCCTGGTTGTGGCTTAAGCTTGTGCTAGTTGATCCTGCTGGATTCAACAATAATTTGTGTCTGTAAGTGTTACGAATAAGAGATATATGTATTGTTCACAAGTATGAAAGAAATTTAACACTCGGCAAACACCAAGACGCTCAGCAAAAGTCTGTTTTCCGGTATTGAGCAATTGAAGTTCCTAGGGTGATCAGTCGTAGCTAAAACTGATGATCCATTTAAATTTTGGATTAGTGATGTCGTCCTCTTAAAGAGAGGAGATCAATTTAGGATGTAGTATTTTGACAAAGTTTGAATATCAAAATTATGAGACATGCTAAAACCTCTATAAAACTGCATTACAAAGCATGCCTACCATATGTTTCGATCGCTTATGGATTCAGGTTTCATTGAGTGCAACACAGAGTGACTTACCACAAATACATGTTCTTCTATCGATTCATCAGATTGTCCTATAAGCATACATAAGATAATTAAAGAGGTCCTCAATCACATTTTTTATCTTTCGTTACAGCAATATGGGACGTGTGACAGATTGATCATCTAGTATTTGATGTTTAATTTCTCCACTCACCGCCCTTGATAGATGTCATGTCGTGGCGGCCAAAGTACCAACAATTACCTTTGCACGAGGAAAGGAGGTATGGCTTGGAGATCCCGGTGGCTATATCACAAACCATGGGAACGCGCATCCAGTTGATCTAGTACACACAGTCGGCTCTCAGCCCCGGGACGCCGGCAGATCGCAGCACCGCCGGGCAGTGGCGAACCCACAGGGTATGCCCGGTATGCCGCGGCCCCGGCCGTAGTACACTACTAGTACTAATCTCTAGCAGAAAAAAAACAATAGCTGATCGATCGCAAAAGTAGTTAGGTGCAGCCAGCTCTCGGACGAACGTCTGCTGCCTAAACAAACAATACGCAAAGCCGTGAGTGATCTGATTGATCCGCACGCCCTACTCACGCGAGTGCGCCGTCTGGCCTAGACAAAACCTAGAAGCAGCGGCCAGAAACTGCGCCGCCATCGCTCCACGGCGACGCTCGGCCAGGGACTGCATAGTCCCCAATTTTGGATCAGGACCACCGTCGCTGGTCACAGCTCTCGTCGGGACTTGTGTCCCCGGGCAGCTAGACGCCGGCACACTGCGCCGCAACGTCGCAAGGTTAAACACCACGCCGGTCGGTGGGAACTCACAACTAGTCGACGCCGACGGCCACGCGCCACATCCGCGTTCCGGTAATTATTTTGTAGTTCATTTTTTTAATTTAAGATCTAGATTGGAGACTAAATTAAAATAGTCAAATATAAATCAACTGTGAACATATATTTTTATGATTGTCCACACTCTTTATTTTCGTGACTATGAACTATGATTCTATCGTCGAATGTGATTTACGGAGTAGAAGAGAATATACAGTGGCGTCATTGATTAATAGTAAAGAGCTTGATAATCGGTATTATAACGCAAATTTTACAATAATTTATTAAAATTAGTAAATAGATTGTATTGAAAGGGCCGTGAAATTTTTGGGTCGGCATACCCAATGGTAAAATCCTGGGTCCGCCACTGCCGCCGGGCTGTTGCTCTTGTCGATGAAGACTGAGCAGCCTCCGAGATCATTGACCACGTCCCAGCATGTCCAGGGTCGCGGGGCGTACCTGAAGACCAGGATTTCGTCCACGGACATCCTGAAGCGGCCCGACCTGGTGGTGGCGCTGCTGTTCCGCCACACCTGGTACAAGCTGCCATGGCAGAAGAAGATGTGCTTGGTGTTGGTTCACGCACACGCGATGCCATAGAGCCGGGCGAAGGCGCCGTCTGGGTTGAGGTAGTAGTCGTAGGACAGGATATCCGGCGAGGGCTCGACTACGTCGGGCTCGTTACGCCGGCCGCAGGGAATGCAGACCACGAGCACGCCTCCGTTCGAGGCGAGGCAGTACAGCTTGTCGTCGTTGCCCAAGGCTAGGTCGGAGATGTACTTCGTGTTGCCGGCGATGATGTCGATGGTCGCCCACTTATCGCGGCTGTTAGCGACGTTGATGCAGGCGATGAACTTGCGGTCGTACAGGGCCACGACGGTCCCGTCATCCGGGTCGCGCGGGAACACAACCTTGCGCACGAACTCGTGGCAGGGGCAAGGTTTTGGTTTCCGGACGAAATATCACGATTTATCGCGGTTACCGGATTTCTCGGCCCCCCCCCCCCCCCCCCCCCCCCCGGTAAATGGGCCTCCCGGCCAAATAATCTCGGCCCGATTTGAATTTGGCCCAGATGCCCAGCTCACTGGAAAACCCTATGTGTCTCCCCATCCTTCCCCAGTCGCTCTCCTGGCTCACTCCTCTTCCTTTGTCCATCCTCGTGACCTAGTAGCGGCGGCGCGCCGATTTGGTTTCTCTCCTCCAAGACCTTCCTCAACTCCGGCCAAACTTGACTCCGGCCGACGGATTCCACCGATCCATCTCATCCATAGGCGCCTAGGAAGGAGATCGGGCTTGGTTGCGTGGAAGGGGCGATGCCGCGCTCGGCGGCGGCGCGCTGGTGAGTTGTTTGCTTCTAGTTTCTTTGCTTCTTAGGACGGTAGTGGGGACTGGGGAGCTCGCGCGCGCCATGGCCGTGGAGGCGTGGAACTGAACCTGGCGACCTGCATGGCTGCATCTCGAATTTTTTTCATGCTCCTCGTCTCGTGCGAGTAGCTGGCTAGCTGCTGCACTGCTGCGTCTGCCATTTTTCCTTCGTGCGTACACTGCTCTATTTGTTTGCTGCTGTCTAGAATCTAGATGGGACGGATGTGTTTGTGGTGCTAGCTGATATATTGTTTGCTTCATGCGTACACTCCTAGCTGCTAGATGTGTTTGTGCTTTTGTGGTGCTAACTGCTCACTAATATATTCTTGTGTCAAATTTGTGCAGTTATAATTGATATACTGCAAGTTTTGACTGCTGTGAGGGCTTGCCTACTTGCAGCTTGGGACGCCGCTGGTGAACGATGGCGGGAGAGGCGTTCGGTCGGCATGGACATCTCAGGAGCCGCTGACTTGGCCACCAATGATATCAGGAAAGATTTTGCGGTTGTCGGTGCTGTTGAAGGTAGTGGCTGTGAGCGGACTAGGGAACTATGGATTATGTGTTATTTGTTCCTTTTGGTATGTAAAAATTGACATTCGGATGATCATTATGTTCCTGTTATGGTCTATTATGTGTTAAATTTCTGGGATGTGATATAGAGTATGTCTTTTATAGAATTACAGGGAAAATGTTGTCGAAATTTTGGAATAATACTCTTACAACCATTGTTTTCCTGCTTTTCCGAGAAAATGCTGGTTACCGTCTGAGTTATCATCCGGTTACCGGAAATATTCAAATTTTCTCGTAGTTTGAATTCAAATTTTAGTTTCGAATCTCGTCCGGAATTTGTCCGGTAACCACCGGTAGCCATGGTTACCGGCAATCCCGGCCCCCTCCGGAAAAAAAAACAGACCGGTACCCAAAACCTTGGGCAGGGGCCAGACTCGCAGTTCAGGGCCGCGGTCGGAGCGGCGAGCTCGACTTCCTTGCCGGCGCGGGGGTCGAGGATGAAGATCTTCTTCGTCCAGCAAGTGAGGAAGGCCGTCCTCTCGTCTCCGGTCGGGCTGCTGTGGTCGACCGCGACCGCAAAACGGCCGTTGCTGGAGCCGACGACGCGGGCGCGGCTGCGGAACGGACGCGGCTGAGTTAGGGAGGAGAAAACGGAGGGGCGGACCTCAGAGACAATGCTTCCCCGGTCGTGGTCGAGCGTGGAGGACGCCGTCTGCAGGTGGAACGGGCGCCGCATCGGGAGGGAGAAGACGGAGGCGTGGTACCAGCCCCTGTCGTCGTCAGACAGGGAGAGGAGGCAAGGGTAGGACGGCAGCTCGAGGGCGGAGCGCCACCCGGTGCAGACGGCGCGGAGGCACTCGTAGTCTCTTAGAGACACGCAGCCGGCGTTTGCGATGGACACGAGGAGCTCCATGTGGAGATCGGACCAGGGCCTGTCCGCCGCCATGGCGTTAGTTCGCGTCGACGATGTATCACGCACGTGAGGTCCCGTTTGTTTGATATATACTAGTACACGTGCCCGTGCAACGCACGTCTGTGGGTTTTTGCAAATGTAATATTTTTAGCTATATTGACTAAAAGAATTTGCACGAAATTTACGTGAAAGATAGGATTATCTATATGTTACAAATATAGTATATCTTCGAAAGAATGAATTGAATTGAATTTTATCTCCATATATAAGATTTGACAACAGATGTTTCAATGCTTCACCATTTAAGCCAGAGTAGTACATGTGTAATAGTAATACAAGGAAGGTAAGGAGGAACTGCCTTCATCATTCAAGATAAATGGGACGCCCTCGTTAAAGATCGACAATGGCTCAGATGGAATCGGCCATGGTAAGAAAATCCATATTGATTATCTAGACTGCAAGTAAGCAATTCCGAAATAGAACATTGAATGTTGCACTGACAAGGTAGTGGTACACTGGTACTAATAGGAACTGGATGAGGAAATTTTGGACAATTCTAATTCACCAGCACATGTGAGTCCGCCTCTCCAAATATGGCTGGAGCATGTATTCTATAAACTTAAACATATTAGAACATATATGATTCAACAAATAAACCTGTAATGCGCGCTTCTATCACAAATCGAATTGAGCTAAAGTAGAACTGCTCTACACTAACCTGATGGCCCAGTTTACCATGAAAGCAGAGAACCCTTGGGAATTGGGAATTAACTGGCTGAACTGGGTATCATTAATTGGAACATTATAATTATACAGGACCTTGAAGGAGCACATTTCAATTCCACGCCACCACCTGGGCAGCACACGCATCCTCGCTGCCAACCAAGCACGACGCATCCGGCGGTGACGAGCGCACACACCGGCCGCAACCAGCAAGCAAGGATTGAACCCGAGATTGGGGCCTCCCGAACATCTCCCACAAATAGCCTTGGAGGTTGCAACGTTTGGCATCGACCTCGACATAGCCACGCTGGGGAAGGTGGCGGCCTCCATGCGGGTTGCTTGCGACGGTGACGACCACAACAAAGGAGGATCTCACGACGTCCATCGAATTTCTTGAGTAGAAAACATATGGGAAGTGTTTTATTATCAGGTGACAAATAAAAATATAGGAGAATTAGTATGAAAGAACATACTAATTGCATCTTCAAATATTAAGATCTTGAGTGTCCGGTCACACCTGTTGGTACCTGTTACGTACTTCAAACTCATCTTTAATCCTGGAACCTATGTGTCTGTGTCAAGCCAACCATATGTGTTAGCAAACCTGTCCCTTTCATGGCCATAGCTGAATGAGGTATGCGTCTAGTTGCAGTTGCAGGCGACCAGCAATGTCCGAGAGGTATGAGATTTGCCTTTGCTAACTTAATCAGCCTCGGCGATGATTGCATTTTATACAGCAAGCAGGCAACAACTAATAAACTCACACAACCTGAGAACCAATTGAAGTAGACATGAATGAATGTGTGTAAAAGATATGCTAGCTCTGCGTTGGGCATCGGCAGTAGCATCAAGCTAGCACCGGATGAGCACATACCGATCAAATATGAGACCCGATGGCACAGCGTTGCTTACTTTGCATCCTGGATAATATTGTCGCTGCTAGCTTGATGCACGCAACCTGGAGGTGGCAGATGACCTTGTCCAGCATAAGAACGCAGGGGAAGGAGTAGATGCATCCGGCACCATGCACGCACATGTGCTCAACCCAGATGGGACCGAACTCGACAGTACCTGTCGCGACCCACCGCCTCTTGGAGTTCAGGGAGGTCATTAGGTCGCCGCGTCCACGGCGTGAAGGCTGTCCCGGTAGTAGTCAGTGGCCTTGGCACCGCCATTGTCATTGTAGGCCGTCGCCCGTCGGTCGCCGCCTCGGCTTCGGCGACCATCCAGAGCGTGGACGGCGGTGGAAGTGTGGGACGACGGCGGTGGCGTCCTCCATCTCCGGGGGGCGGCTGCGTACGGACTCCAGCCCCATAGTGGCGTACGCAGTCCGCCTCCTTGTCCGGCACTCCAGCTGCTCCATATCCGGCGACTGCGTGTGCTCAACCCTCCACGGAATCGCTAGATTTTCTAGCCTAGCCCTAGCGCCTACTTGTTCGGCTGTTGTTGCGGCGAGTCGTCGATTCCATCCACGCGGGCCGATCGTGGCCTCTGGGTCTGGGCCGATCGTGGCTGATTGGAACGATCGGAATTGGTTCCGATCAGGACACTTAATTCGTCACGACACTCTTTCCATCGGGACAATTACGTTTTTTTTAATTTCCTTTCCTCCTATACGATTCGAACCATACTGAGATCGAGTTTCGTTTTTTCAACTCTGGGATAGAAAAACGGTTTGACTTGGTCAAAATTGTTTGGTGCTCGACATCTGGACAATCTGGATCGTCGACTGAAAATTTAACGCTTTAGATTTAAAATATCCCAACATGTTTGCTCTTTTAATCTAGACTAATATTAAAAGACCCAGAGGGCGGAGATTCAGACGATCTGGACCATACAACACGAATATCCTACGGCCCACGACGCTCCAATGTTTAACGCAAACAGATCTTAGCCATACAACTATGTTAATTCGACTGTCCAGATCGTCCCAATGTTGAGCATTAAACGCGTTTAGCACCTGCCATTCCACGTATCAATCTATAATTAATGTCACGCTAATTGCTCCAATTAACATCCCGCCTCTCTAAAAAAAAATTAACATCCTGTTAATTGCCATAATTAACATTCCAATAATAGGTAGTATAATTAATGCTCCACAAATTTCTTTAATTAGTACCCACTAATTGCTCTCTTGTTTCATCAATTGTGGTGCCTCTCATAAGGCCATGTACAATGTAAGGCCAATGTCTAAATTGATGTCGGAGTTAGATGTAGGCAGAGACGTCGAGGTGTAGCTACAAGAGAATCCACGGTGCTTATCGTATAGTTCTTGTATCAACTTAAAACTTAATTGTACAATATCATTTAACTTTGGTCACATATTTTATTGTTTGGGTCTGAATAATATTGGTTTTATTGTTCGTTAAAATGCACAAGTATACGACCTGACCTTACCGTCGATTTTGACATTGTACGTGTGTCTCGCCCTTAAAAAAGTTTATGGGCTAATTTCTTAGATATAGTTTAAGATATAATTAATGTTGCATTCTATGACACCAACAGCTTAAGAAAATTATTTTTATTGGTTAAGACGTGCATTGCACGTGCGTAATTACTAGTAGTACTAGTATACCTGCACGTGCAACGCACGTCTCATCTATTGAGAATATATATTAAATGTTTTCCTTCCTATATTTTGAAGTTATATGACTCTAATATTGTGTATACACCTTTTTGAAAATTCCTTTTTTATTTGTTTGAAACAAGTAACAACAAAAACATATGTTTTGATGCAATCATGATTTTATGAGATCAACCTGAAATGTCTCAGTTCGTGCATTGCTACGGGAGGATAAAAATTTCAAGTTTTGGATGAAAAACTTTGTCACAACCTGTATTTTGCCCTAAAATCATCGAGTCGTCTAACCCAGTACACACAATATTTTAAAATATGTTTATTTGATCTACTGTTAGTTTAAATATTTAATTTTTATTGATCTACTCTTTTTTAATTAATTTTCTATTTACTCTAAAGTTTTGACTTTTAAATTATAATATTACTCAATCTTTGTAACTATGAATCCTTTTCTTAGAACTAAATCTAAATACAACATATTGTTTTTGTAAGCATACTTACAACGCCCGTCAAAGAACTTGCTCAACGTGCTGCAACAGAAGCATCCACACATGATGAATTTCACTTGATATATTTTCAAATTAGAATAAGATTAATCAAATATGTTGTATAGACACAGGACAGCCACCAAGCTCGACGCGACATTTAGCACATCTTCAGCATGGTCTTGCACACGCGCCTGACCCTGCTCGCGGGTCTTCACTATGGTTCTTCACGTCTTCGGCATCTCACAATGCCGATCGATAGCGCCATGGATGACCAACTTTTCGACACGAGCGTAGGGCAGTAGCTCCTCGTGGACCGCGTTGCAGCCATGGACGCCCTGGTCGACGGTGCTGCCGGTGACGACGAGCACCCGCGCATCGGTGCATGAGCTCCTCCTCCGTCTGCTTGACCGGCAGCAGTTGTATGTCCTAGTCCCTCACCGCTCCTCGCCCTCGCCAAGGCCGTCGACCGTATGTTCGACCTCCATTAACACGTGCTCCACCTCCATATCATGAAGTTATCCATTGCCGCGACGCCCTCCATGCTGTCGATCCAGGACTGCATGTACGGATCGAGTAGTTTCGCCTATGCCCACGAACATGGAGGGTGTATTGGAAATAGGATTGGATGGGAGGGGGTGCCAGGGTGGATGACAGGTAGGGAGCCAAAAACTTCGGGACAAAACCCCAGCCATCCTCCTCCGATGTCGTCGCATGTCGCCGTGCCGAGAGCTATCTGGGGTGTTGCCGTGGCCTCTGGGACGATCGTGGCTAATACGAATTAATTCCGATCTGAAATTGCTATTTTTCATAGGGAGCTGCGTTTTCTTTTCTCCCTCTCCCTGTACGTATACGGATCAAACGATGGGATTTTTTTGTGTGTGCTCTGGGCCGATCGTGCCTCTGGGCCAATCATGGCCGATACGAATTGATTCCGATCTAAAATTGCCATCGGGACCTGCGTTTCCTGTACGTATACGAATCAAACCTTGCATTATTCTTTTCTAAGTATAAAAAACGGTTTGACCAGTCAAAGTTATTTGGTGCTCGACATGTGGACAATCTGGATCGTTGATCAGAAATTGAACAGACAAGATTTAAAGTATCCCACCATGTTTGCTCTTTTCTCTACTACTAGTGAATGTGCACGTGCAACGCACGTATCCTTTTAAAACACCAAAATCATTGAGAAAAACATATTCAAGTTTATAACGGTAATCTATGTATTTATATGTCCTAATTTACAAGATAATAGAAAATTGAATAAGAATATCCTTTTAGATCGATTGGTCATATAACTTAAAAAAATCTTGAAAAAGCTTAAGAAGGGGATAGACTGCTAATAAATAATTACAAATAAATCAACCGACAGAGAAATATACTGATGCATAACTATGAGAGGACGTCACTGTAAGTGGATACAAAATCACAAGCAATAGGACTCATCGTCATCAACAATGGATAAATACCACCATTTATACCTCCACTAATCTCGACAGCTTCCTAGTCGGCTGTGCTAGAAGTTTTGCCTTGCTCTTTCCATGCAACGGAGCTCATTGAATCTCGGTTCGTATAATTTAGAACCAAAAGGATATGAAACTTTATCCGCGCTAACAACTCGAATCTCGGCTTTGTGATGAAAGATTTTGTCTAAGAATTGTGCGTTCTTTGTTTTTGCCAAACTTCTACAAACTACAGGGAACGCTCATCCGAGTACACTTGCATTGGTAAGCGAGAGCTAAATACAAAGAGTTCTCGACTGTTCCAAAGTTGTAGGACGACAACACTGAACTCTGCAACGCAAGGCAACAATGGCAGCTGTTCGCAGGACGCACATCACGACCAAGCAAGTCAATAATCCAAAGACCCACGCTGCGTACAAGGTATTGAAATACTATGTTCTTCGCCATGGACGCCGTCGACCAGGAGCACGTCGTGACGCCAGTGGCATCGTGCTGAGTTGAAGCCTGCCCGCACCCACAACAGGGACACGTCACGGCACAGCACCACGTGCCCCACCTCCTCCACCTTCCGCTGCAGGAAGTTCTTGCAAAGAGAGGTCGAGGCCACGGGCGATCTCGCGCAGCTCGGCGGGCGAGAACGTGGTGAGAGTGCCGAAGGAGACGTACACCACCGTGCCGGCCGGCCTCGTGTCTAGCCACCGGAGGCAGCTGTACGCGACGTCGTCCGTGCTACTGCTGCCTCCTGTCCCGGCCACTTCCCTGCTGGCGGTGGCGAGCGAGACGGGCCCGACAAGCCACGCGCGGCGGCCGAGCGTGGCGTGGAAGTGCTCGACGTAGTCCGGCTCGAGCTCGCGGAAGCTGTTGAACACCTCGCCGAAGCTCCTCTGGTCGGCCGCGTTGTTGCTTTCGTAGAAAGCCCACTGCCCCGGCTGCTTCCTGGGGTCCAGCACCTGTCTCCGCCGCAGCTCCACACGGTGCGGCAGCCCCGGCAGCGAGACGAGGGTGTCAGGGTCGTCGTCCGGGCAAGCCTCCAGCGGTCTGTTGCGGAGCATGCTGTCGCTGCAGGACCGCGCGAAGACGCTGCTGCCGAGGAAGACGAGCCGCGGGACGTCGTGCGTCGCGGCGGCGTCCACGGACCAGCTGAAGAAGCTGTCGGTCACGACCTCATCTCCGTCGCTTCCCGAGTTCAACCAGCACGCGTCAGAACCTTCTGGGAGCTCTCGATCTGGAACTCCAGGTGCATGGGCGTTTTCTTTTCTTTTAATCGGTGGCAATCCTTTGTAATTAACCGCAAAACAAAGAAACGAAGGGGTACGGTGGCAATCTAGCAGTATTATGTAATTTGGTGGGAGGGCAAAACCGTCCAAACTGGGCAATGTTGAGTTGTCAAACATTGGGACGATCTGGGCCGTTTGATCAGATATTGAACGGCTCAGATTTAAAGTGTCCAAGCAAGAGAAGTTTTCTCTTTTAATAGTAGTATAGATATAATATTGCTAAAGGTGGTGATGATGGTACGTCTGGAAAAATCACCGCACCCAAAACCAAAACCAAAACCAAGGCGTGATCGGTTTAGAACATCCGAAAGGATCACGCGTGGACATCAGGTCGGAAACATTTCTGCCTGGTTTGAGCGATCGACCGAGTCTCATGGGCTGGGTCAAACGACTCTTGGGCTTGGGCTGTGACGAGAAAATAACAACATCAGCCATTGGAGAAATCTCATGGCCTGGGTCAAACGCCTCTTGGGCTTGAACTGTGACGAGAAAATAATAACATCAGCCATCGGAGAAAAGTAACGAACTAAACTGCCAACAGGCTGTATGAAAAAACACCGCACGTGGAGAAGAAAAGAGCGGGAGTGAGCTTCGCCGCCTGCGCACGTGGAGAAGAAACGAGCGGGAGTGAGCTTCGCACTGGTACACGTCGAGTCGTCAGGGTGAGCGACCTGAAGTTGTTGTGTATGAGTGTATTCGTAGACGACATATGCCGCGGGCATGCTGCCAACATCGTTCCGGGCACTGCTCTACTTTTGCATACACCGTCACAAGGACATGGTCCGGTGCCTGCTCGCCGCGTCCAAGCAATACGACATGGAGAGGATCAAGACGATCCACGAGCGCTTCCTGTGCAAGAGCATCGACGCGCAGACCATGGCGGGTACGATAGACATGGCCCAACAACACGACTTCAGCAAGTTGAGACAAGCATGCGCGGAGTTAAATTCAGAAGACGAGAATAAGATATACATTTAGGTGATTTGGTACCTCATTTTAAACCTAAAAACGTCTCTGTTTCGATAATATGAGTATAGTTGGTCAGATCCTGAATCTTGATGCTTTCAGAGTTCAGGATGCTTCACCAAATTCATGAAAGAAAGCATGAAACGAACAGTAACTTGTAATGGCACCAAGTACGTGCAACGACAAACCTTTTTCTGCATACAACAAATTATGTTTCCTTGCAGAAATATAAATTCTTGTAGAACTTCATTTATCAAGAATTCAAGACTCATGCGTTTCTATTCCCGTAGCAACGCACGGGAAATTTGCTAGTAATAGTAGTATAGACTAGCAAACATGCCCGTGCATTGCTACGGGCGGACCATATATAAAATGTTTGGTAGTCTCCATTTTGGCCTAGTCAGCCGTTTAGCATTTTCTGTTGTCCGGATCATGTAGTATATAGGTAAAGAAGTTGCACTCATGTCAACAAATTCAAGCCTGAGCTGAACCAGAGTTGAGTTTTTTACTCAGAGTAACAATTAATAACAATAAGTTTGAATATAGGTAGATAGCTGAACCGGAGCAGCAAACGCCATACCCTCCGGTCCGTTAGCAGAGGTAGATTCGCACATGAACATTTGCCTCTAGACGAATGAAAGACATAGTGAAAGAAAGACGAGTGAAAGAAAACAATTCTTGACTAAGCTCTTCGATTTGTTTTAGAGTTCCGATAAATTTTTATCTATGATGTCGTCTACTCGTCTGGTGTTCCACAAATTGACCATTACCTAACAGCTGATTCAAAGGCGACCTCCCTCCAGCCTTCTTGAATTGCAGTATGCATGCCATCAGAGTTAGTAGATACCAGCACAAACTCCCCTCCAGTGTGTCTAGCAATGATCTCGGTGGTGCTTTGAGTAGAGAATCAATCACAAAAGCCGCATCAACATTTACTTGGACAATCTCAGCCCCGGCTGTTGGCAAAGATCAGACCATGATTTTGTGAACAACGAACATGTCACCTGAACCACCTCATGAACCCAATTTGACATTAGCTGCTTCCATGCTCGCGCAAATCAGAAGGTGAGAGTGAGAGTCCTTTCTAGCTATCCTCCAGACGTAGCCTCTTCGTGTTGGTCGTGTTAGGTACTGACAGCTTCACCTACAGCACTATAGGAGCAGACGGTGCCAACACCTGTGGCAGTGCACCTATGCGTAAAAAAGACGACATGAATGGGAGCCGCCGGTGTCGCGTTCTCTACAGCCCTGTCCGTGCAGAGAAAGAACCGAGAGACGCGAGAGGGAGAAGAGCCGGAGTGGCCTCACGTACTCCGGCCGCCCTAGGTGTGCGGCTGTCGTCGAATTCGAAGCCGACAGAGAGACGGGAGAGGGGAAGAGACGACATGTCCTCAGTTCCTCACCTGATCCGTCGGTCCGGCCGTCCCAGATGTGGCGCCGCCGTCGACCTTGAAGCTCCCGCCGCCATTTTTTCACGGGAGCAACTTGCGCGGCTGGGGAAGGCTGAGGAGAGGCTCCGTCGGTGCGGCCGCCGTAGCGCAGGGTCAGCGACCTCCACGCCGAGCTCCTAGCAGCGGAGGTGCGGGACCTGGTGAGGGTCGGCCAGCACGCCAGATCGGTGAACTGGCCGGAGTGGCTTGCTCCTGGCCGCGCTCGACACGAACTCGGTGAATCGGGGTCCGATGTGGTTCTGATGGAGAGCGCCAGGACGTGTCTCGCCGCAGCCCGGAGAGGCACGGGGGATCGAGTGGTTGACTCGGGAACGAAGAGGCGACGGTGGACTGCGGGTTGATTCTCTGCTTTGTGAGGGGGTAAAATGAAAAAAGGCCACGACGTACCACGTACCGCTGCCACGGTCGTTTAAGGATATTATATAGTAGAGAAGAAACAGTAGACGTGTACGTGCAACGCACGTCTCTACCGATGTTTTACATATACGTTTGGGCGATGTAAATTCTTTTTTGACAATGTTGAAATATTGCAATTGATGTTTTAGTTGAAGTAACATTTATAAAACGACCATCCTTTGATGCACTTCAGTGACTTGCAGAATCATTTAATCTGTTCAGTCTGATTACTCGTCTTCAAGGATGCACCAGCAGTGAAGTGCTTCTTTCCTTAGTACACGTGCACGTGCAACGCACGTCTAGCCAAACAAACAAAATATGATAACTTATTTATCCAATTAAAACCACTTATCTAAAAGTAGACTTCTTCAATGTATAGAACCCCAGACAATTATTATTCTTTTTTCTAGGCTAGCTTCGGCCAATCGTAGTTTGGAACAGCTATAGAATGTTCTGAAGTTTACAAGCTATATCATTACAATATAATACAATCAGAAACTACGGTTTGCTTCTCGTAAAAGTGATCACTTAAAAGTTAAAAGGTTCGTCACCATTCTCCATATCATTGCACATGCAAGTCGATATAAGTACACATAAAAATCTCATTTATTAGAAGTTACGGAACCGTTTCTGTACCAACAAAATTTCAGTAAGAACGGTTATTCATTTGCAAAAGTAAGAAGAGGCCATTGTCAAACTATAGAGATAATTGCCTTGAGGGAGTATGATGAGTAATGTTTGAAAACAAATCTAAAGATAAAAGACTATACCAACTGCTCTGGATTTGGTTATTTTTTCATTGACACAATAGAGGTCCAATTCCATCTGATGTTATGTTGGCCACAGTTGGTTATATTGCATGATGAAATGTTACAGGTTCACATGGTATATCTCAATCATATATGTTAAAAACATCATGTCTCTGCCAACATTTCATATTTATATATAGCTAAAGGTAGACCAGTTTGATACAGTTAACAAATAAGATAAAGTTCCATACACTGATCGAAAAATGTTGCTTCTACCAAAATGGTTGGTTTTCCAAGTAAGCATTCAGTCGCCCTTCTATTGTGACATAGAGGTCAATTTTTGTAGCTGGACGACGCCACGAATGCCTCGTCAGGGAGCAGCACCTATTAAAAAAACTGGATAGAAATAATAAAGTGGAGTAGTATATATTCTAATTTGATTTTAGCAGCCCACTTGTACAACTGTAAAGCACCTTCTAATTTGATTTCAGAAGCCCACACATAGAAATAGCCGAAATTGCTTGTGTACATGCTGGGAGAAAACATCACGACTCACGAACCTGCATGTAGGGGTAGGCTTGACATGATAAAATACTGTCTTCAGACTACAGAAGTTTGCTAAGTTCACATATCTTTAAAAAAAGCTAACTGAATATTTGTTCTGCATTTGTTAACAAAGATACAATTGGACTGTCAAAACAAAACGTACACAACCGTGAATTGACATAAATTCTGTGCTCGTGTGCAGTGGTAGGCGTAGGGGCTGCTGTCTCTACAGATGCCAACACGAAAGCAATGGACGTGAAGAGTGTATCTGCTGGAAGCGGCTGCATGCGAGAACAGGGAATTGACATAAATTCTTTGCTCCGCGAGGGAGGCGGCGAGAACAAGGGAGGCGGCATGCTTGGATTAGGCCCAGTCGGTCTGACATCTGGCACTCCGTCAGGGTGCTCTGCATCCAGCACCACCACAGACGGCTCCCGTAGGATCAAAGCGACGTTGTTCAGCGGAGCGCCGACGGCGGACGCAGGGATGGGATGCGGGATCCCGCAAGCTCCTGCCGGCGCCTCACCCTCCCCCACTGACGTGCTGATTCTACCCCTCGTCCAGTGCATCACTCCCGCGGCGCCTTTGCCCCGTGGTGTGGCGGCGGGCAGAGTGGATCTGCTGGAAGCGGTTGTCAACGCGAGCCGAGACCAAACCGTGGAGGAGTTTGCAATTCCAAGTGTTTTCTTTTCTTTTAGCGGTGGCAACTCATGTAATTACCACGAAGTTGAAAAGGTGTGTTGAGTTGTCAAACATTGGAGCGATCTAGATCGTTGATCGGGTTATTGAACGGCACAAATTTAATGTATCCCGAAGGTGTTTGCTCTTTTAATAGTAGTATAGATATAGATTTTTTTTTAAACCGTTTAGATATATAATTGGAAACCCTAGTGATCGCGTTTCCTAGTTCGTGTCCTACACGGACAATCAAACACTAAGGAAGTGATGAAGTTTCAATACGGACATCGGATGTACTATTACTGTGGCCACCAGATGTTCGGCATAATAATCGAATGGTAGTAAACTTGCAATGTTCATTTTTTTTGTCGATTGATTTGGGTGATGCAATGCGGCGATGATCATGTGACGTGAGAGGAATGATCCTGGAATTCGACATGTGGCTCGTCCTTTCAAAAAAAAATTGAATTTTTCAAGAATATATTTACTAGTAATGTGCCCGTGCGTTGCAACGGGAAAAAAAATTCAATGCGGTGTTACAACAAAAAAAATGCTTGATTTTACAGTTGTGTATATTGCTTGTCTAACTGTCCCTTCTCCGGCCGCGGCTTTTACTTAATTAATAAACCAACGATCTAATTTTAATTCGGTTTTTTTTTGTTGTTTGGTCATTCGTAAAGCATGCAGATCACCTACAGTAGATAAAATTGGCTGAAGCAAGATATAATTTTGACATTGCAGGGACATACAGATCACCAACAGGCAACAGTAGGTAATACGAGAGCAAAGCTAGCTAAAATTGACATCCGGCAACTACCCTTAGCACAGTATTTGGACTGGTTGGTTCATATAGGAATATAGGATAGAGATGCAATCAGAAAAATGAGAAGCAATACACATACGAGCAGCAGCAGGCCAGCGCCTTGAGCAAGTTCAGCACGCTGGGCAGCAATATATATACAGCGTCGGCGCGTGCACCAGTTGGTGTGGCCGGTCGTCAAGGAACACGGGCGAGTAACTGCCGTGCTTGCGGCTTTGATCACAGGAAAATAGATGAACCGAAAATGTCCCAACAGAAGCTCTGCTTCTTTGCCCTCTTTTCTCCTCTCCTCCCCGTCGATTGCCCCGATCTGAAGGTGCGACTCTAGAATTCCCAGCCCGCACCTTAGTCAGTGCAGCATATCTCCACCTGGGACGGAGCTGGGCGGCGATCTGGTTCTCGGTGGAGATCTCCAGACTGAGATAGTAGGGTGGCCGTGCGGCGTTGGACCGTTGGTGCTAGGTTTCTGCGGCGAGCGCCGCTGGCCGAGGGGGCCACTGGTTGTCTGCGAGGCGCGCGGAGGGATGCGCGCCGTGATTCTGCGAGGACGGGGGCGACCAGATCCGCTGTGGGTCCACTTCATCTGCTCGTCGTGTCGCCGCTGCAGCTGCTGCCTCTCCTCGCGATGCCGCCGCCCACTGGTACTGCTTCTCCGGCCGACTAAGATGGAGGAGCCAGGAAAGGGAGTTCTGTCTCCGGCGTAGCTGTGGAGGAACGGATGGTGGGGGAGCTCGCCGGCGTCGGCAGGCGTCGGTCCACTCCTGGAGCACCAATATCGGTGCCGCCCACTGCAGCTACTTCAGCGTGCGCCGGATGGGGAAAAGCTATTGCCATCGATCTATTTTTTTTTGTTCGGTCCATCCGTGGCCGTGGGTAAGAGGAGGGGCGGCCGGGCGGCGTCCGTGGAGAGGAGACAGGCGGGACGGCGCTCGTGGGAAAGAGACTTGGCGAAGAGGGTGGAGGAGCAGCTCCCGTCACAGAGGCGGGGACCAAGCGAAGGAGGCGGGTTGTTTTCAACATTTGTTAGGGGGTAAAACGCAAAATGACCACGACGTACCACCACGGTCGTTTATCTATATTATATAGTAGAGATGTTTGTAATTGAATTCTTGGATATGGTGCATTTGAATCGTTGTTGATGAAATATCGCGTACCTGGTCGAAGTGTACGTATTAAAGAATGAAAGAATTAAATAGTGAGTTAAATATAGGTAGCTACTGTCACTTGTTCACACTAGTAGAAAAAAGGCCTTTCGTCCGGGCCAATAGTCCCGGCCGTGGCCTGGGCCGAGACTAAAGGTCCGGCCACGTCGCCCCGAAACAGGCGGCGGCGTACGACCCCTTTTGTCCCGGTTCGTTAGGGCCCAGTTGTCCCGGTTTGAGATACAAACCGGGACTAAAGGGGTCTGCGGCCCGCTGCGGCCTGGTGCCCCCTCTTTAGTCCCGGTTTGTATCTCAAACCGGGACTAATAATCTGGCCCTATATATATGGCAGCCCCTCTCCCCTCTCTCTTGTTTTTTTCCTGGTGTAGGTGGTGTAGGTTGGTGCTAGTTTTTCTTTTCTTCATATGCACTAGAGGTGTTCGGTGAAATGCCTGTTAGAGCGATGCCACTTTAGTTCACACAAGACAAACATGATATGAGGTGCCCGAGTCACACTTAAACTTCCTCCTCTTTGTTTCCAAGTGTCCTAAAAGGCAAAAAAAAAAGGTTAGCAACTATTTTCTTGTTTAAACCGCGCGGTACTAATTTCAGCATCGTGATTACGTTTGATGTATAGTTCTACGATGCAGATGAGCCATCCATGGATGTACGGTGACCGACGCTCTGCCGCTTACAGAGAAGGCGTGCGTTCTTTTCGCCTTGCGGCCGAGGCGAACAAGCGGCGGGATGGCTTTTATGTTTTGTCCATGTGATAAATGTCGGAATGAGAAGGATCACACTTCCTCAAGAGTCATTCAGAGCCACCTGCTTCGGCGCGGTTTCATGTCCGGCTATAATGTTTGGACCAAGCACGGAGAAAGAGGGGTTATGATGAAAGACGGCGATGAAGAAGAGAACGATGATGCCAACTACCGATCTATGTTCCCTGAATACGCTGATACCGAAATGGAAGACAATGAAGAAGAAGAGGGTGAAGAACGGGCACCATATGAGCCCACTGATGATTTTGGTCGGGTCATTTCTGATGCAAGGCGAAGCTGCGACACAGAAAAGGAGAGGTTGCAGTTCGAGCAGATGTTACAGGACCACAACAAATTATTGTACCCAAATTGTGAAGATGGCCAGAAGAAGCTGGATAGCACACTAGAATTGCTGAAGTGGAAGGCAGAGACCGGTGTGACTGACTCGTCATTTGAAAAGTTGCTGGTACTAATGAAGAAGATGCTTCCAAGAAAAAACGAATTGCCCACCAGCACGTACGAAGCAAAGAAGCTTGTCTGCCCTCTAGGATTAGACGTGCAGAAGATACATGCATGCCCTAATGACTGCATCCTCTACCGCGGTGAGAAATACGAGAATATGGATAAATACCCGGTATGCACTGCATTGCAGTATAAGATCAGAAAAGATGACCCTGGTGATATTGAGGGCGAGCCACCCAGGAAGAGGGTTCCTGCGAAGGTGATGTGGTATGCTCCTATAATATCACGGTTGAAACGTCTGTTCAGAAACAAAGAGAATGCCAAGTTGTTGCGATGGCACATGGAAGACCGTAAGAAAGACGACAAGTTGAGGCACCCCGCTGATGGTCGGCAGTGGAGAAAAATCGAGAGAGAGTTCGGGGACTTTGCAGGTGACGCAAGGAAGTTATGGTTTGGTCTAAGTACAGATGGCATGAATCCTTTTGGGGAGCAGAGCCGCAGTCACAGCACCTGGCCCGTGACTCTATGTATTTACAACCTTACTCCTTGGTTGTGCATGAAGCGGAAGTTCATTATGATGTCAGTGCTCATCCAAGGCCCGAAGCAACCCGGCAATGATATTGATGTGTACCTAAGGCCATTAGTCGATGAACTTTTGCAGTTATGGGCCAAAGCAGGTGTAAATGTGTGGGATGAGCACAAACAACAGTTGTGGGCCAAAGCAGTATATTATATCACCACTTCCTATCATATCGGTCTTTTGGGATAATTGGTTGGTAGAGCTATTCTAACATGGTATCAGAGCCTGAGGTCTTGAGTTCAAGTCTAAGTCCCCGCATTTCCCCGAATCATTTATCCACGCCCACGTCGGGCGTGAGGGGAGGTGTTGATTATATTATATCACCACTTCCTATCAGATCGGTCTTTTGGGATAGTTGGTTGATAGAGCTATTCTAACAATACAAACCACAAGCGTATTTGAAGAGAAGTATGCGCAAAGAGAATGAAAAAATGAGTGGAAATCAACCAGCGGCGCTCACGTTTATTCATTTTATTTATGCATCTGTCCATGGGAGTCATGCCTGGAGGGCTTGGACGCTTGTTCCTTCCTTTTCTGGTTCTTTTTTTCGCCTTGGACGTCGCCCTTTCGCTCTCCCACGTGTAGGGGTTAACGTAGGTCAGTTCCTCCATCTTTCCAGTTTCCAGTCCTGAAGCAGAAAACAGAGTCTGTAAGCGTAATGTGGTGAAAACCTTGAGACAATGATCGTCGGGACGTTCGGTCGGAGAATAAGCTACTGAGAATTCTGGGTGGAAATTAAGATTGGCAGAGTGTGCGTGTGGTACTAACGTGCCCTGCGACGGCGATCGTTGGGCCTGCAGCGAGCGGCGCCGGCAGGAGGAGCGGAGCGGGGGTTCGGGCAAACTCTCTGCGAGAGCCATGGAGCTGAGAAACGGTTCGGCGAACAGGGTGGTCTTGGAGTCCGCGGAAAGCCGTCGGGGACAGGGTGAGGATCAACCGCCGCCGTCGGCGTTCGCAGATTCTGTCGTGGCGGCGCGACCTAGGTTTCGCCGTGAAGAGGATCGACGGGGTCAGCACAAGGGAAAATCGGCACTGTTCGAGATCTTGTGGGTCCAACTCGGCAAAATAGAGAGCCCTGTTTTAGATTAGCATCAAGGCTTTTCCTTTTTCTTTAGACTAGTTGCTTTGCACGTACAACGCACGTCTACATAATAAATTAATACTACAATAAAAAAATCAAAACATAAAAACTTTCTTAGTTTACATAATCCCGAATAAACATGATAGTTTAAAAGCAGCATACCAGATGAATATGCAATTTCATAAGACACATATAATTCTTTTATGTAACAGGATGAGTAATCACACAGACTTTCCCTACGGTCTTACATCAAACAGCACATATTGTGAAGTCTTCACATTATTGCTTAAGTCTTCGCAGTATTTGTTTGCGATTTCCGCAAAACAAATCCAGATTTTCTAACCAACAGTGCATGGCTTCTCAAGCGAAAGCTTGTCGTCCGAGCCCAGGCAGCCGCCCAGATTCGTCAGGTGCTAACTCTGCCACTGAGCAACCGATCAACCTGCACCAAGGAGATGTACCATAAAGGTAATTATAAATACCACTACATGTGTAGGTACATCATTTGTTTTTCTAAAGAGAAAGAGATAATTAAGAAGTGTCGGTAAGATATAGGGGCGCTTGACCTCAGTGGGGTGCCATCAGAATTCACAATTTAAAAAGGATGGACAGAACAAAGAAACATTTGATATAAACTGAGAATACTTTGCTATCTATTTCGGAAGAAAACTATCTGTGCTCATACGTCATGTATTATCTGCATTGGGAAAGATGACAGAGCAGAGCAGGAGCATCTCACCGTAAAGAATAGATGATTAGATTCAGTTCAAAAACAGGAAAATACTACTTACTAAATATCTTACCATTAACCATCATGCATCATGGATGCTGAACTTGCGGTCGACTATTGAGAACCCAAACACTCTGAAATCTCCACGACAACAAAGCACACAAGAGGACCAAAAGACCAAAATTGGCGTTTTTCTTGCTGAGCGACCAAACTTGGTTGCTAACGGTAAGAAAATTCCAAACTTTTCATACCCGGCTTCAACTTCTCTCGGAGGTCATCTTCCTGCATTGACCACAATCGATTCAATTATTAACATAGATTTGTGTGCATCTTGCTGTCAACGGAAATTCTGGTAAAACTCGATAGATAACATGTCCTAATTTTTTTAAACAGAAATACGTTAGTAATTAGCATCTTGTTCATGCACAACTCTCTGCGAGAGCCGTGGAGCTGAGAAACGGTTCGGCGAACAGGGTGGTCTTGGAGTCCGCGGAAAGCCGCCGGGGACAGGTTGAGGATCAACCGCCGCCGTCGGCGTTCGCAGATTCTGTCGTGGCGGCGCGACCTAGGTTTCGCCGTGAAGAGGATCGACGGGGTCAGCACAAGGGAAATCGGCACGGTTCGAGATCTTGTGGGTCCAACTCGGCAAAATAGAGAGCCCTGTTTTAGATTAGCATCTAGGCTTTTCCTTTTTCTTTAGATCAGAGAGCAGTTTCAAATAAACTTCATCGTCATACAGACGTGGTCCAGAACTCCTGATACTACAATTTGGCACCAATTCACGCATTTTTCAAGGCACGTAGCATCGCACGTCTTAAACATTTTGACCAATCAAAATTCAACAAACGAAAAATGAATATTCTAGAAAAAAGTGGAAATTAAAAACCACACACATTATTGTTGTCATGTTGCTGCATAGAAGAACTTTATGCATATAGATAATTGCATAGGCTAAGCGACACAGCTACATCTGAATTTGAAAAATCAAGAAGTCATCATTATGCTTCGCTCTCAAACAGATAGCGATGCGCTTTGAGAAACTTCATCGAGTCATCGAGCATATCCTCTGTTCCAATGAACTTAAGGCCCGACTTGCCTTGGATGTGGTGTAACCGTTCCTATGAATTTAAGGTCCAGACATTCTAGCAAGCTAAGCAGTTGGCAGAAATCGTCGGCTAATCTCTTTACCGATGTAGCTTTTTTTTCGTTCTTTTCACAAAACAAAATTAAGGGTCCGACATTTTTATCTTGGATGTGTTACCATACGACTACTCGCCGTAAATGTCATGTGAATTACACACACAAAATCTCTACTCCCTCACCAAAAACCTGTTGAGTTTAATTCTCTAAATTTCCTTCATTTTGTCCCTTACTTTTTATTCGGTACATCCCCTCAAATCCGCCCGATCCGAAACCTTCTGAAGATAAGACTGCAACCGAAAAACAATCAGCAGATAGAAAAAGACTACCGATTCTGATCCTACACATTTTACAATCCCACTCAGTCCAGCCATTATATCTCCTCTCTAAAAACATTTGATATATGATGGTGCAAATTTCTTGGTTCTTCTTTACTACAAATTTCTAGGCTCACTTCCATGAGTGATCTGAATGAGGTGATATTTAGAGCATGAAGAATTAATCTGATAAAACTGATATAACTAAATACATGATTTCTTCGGCAACTGAATCTATACTTCTATACTACTATTAAAAGAGCAAACTTGTGGTGTACTGTGTTGATACATTAAATATGAGGCGTTCATATTTGATCAACGGTCCAGATTGCTACGCCCACTTTTTACCGTTTTATCCGCCCACCAAATCACATATTACGACCAAAATGCCACCGTACCGTTTCGTTCTTTTATTCTTCTCTCCCGGCCGCTAAAAAAAATAGTTCGTGCGTGTGACCGACGCTGAACCCAGCGAGCGCCGCCGCGATTCCTGTGGGCCACCACCCAATTGGCGCTGGGCATGGAGGCCGCCCTCGGCCTGGAGGGCGGCGGTGGTGGTCTGGGCCCTCGGCCTACGGGGCGGAGACAGTGGTCAACTCCCTTGATGGTCCCGTTCGGTGCGCAGCGTGGACTCCAAAGAGGGAGCGGCGGCGCCGGCCGGTCTAGATGCAGGCGGGGCTCGCCGGCAGGGGAGCCGGGGGACGGACAGAGGAGAAAGGCACGGTGAGGTCGCCGGATGCAGGGGAGCTAGGGCGGAGCCGGAGGGCGAGGTCGCCGGATGCAGGGGAGCCGGGGCAGAGCCGGAAGCAGAACGTGGCGACGCGCAGGCGGCCAATGTCAACAGCACCGGAGAAGACCTCGAATCGAAACATCCAGACGAGGCAGACCTCGATAGTAACCTATCTCGACCGCGGCAGCGCGCTCCAGCCGCCGCATGGGTCCGCGGCGCGGGGGAGGAGCACGACGTGGACGACCTTACCGCCATTCAAGCGGGCAATGGGCGGCGGCCGCCGCCCATGGATGGGAACGGGGAGCAGGGCGAGCGGGCCAGTGCTCCAATCCTCGCGAGCGCCGCCGTGATTCTCGCGGTGCCACCGAATTGAGGTCGCCGTCAGCTCATCCCGCTGTTCCGGCCACCGATTCAAAGAATTCCGATACCAAACCTGCAGCGCCACTGACGGGGGCCTACCTTTCGGGTGGCCCATCCTGAGGATACCTGGTGCACGCCAGATGGGGGCTCAGCAGGAAGCCCACGGAAGGCCACGCCCAAAGCTCACCTGGAGGCCCAATTAGCTAAAGTGTACCGCAAGAAATATACGTGTAAGCCCAGGTCGGCCCGATCCCGGGACCCAGCCTCTCCATATAAAGGCTGGGAGGGCCGCCGACCTAGGGTACGCTCACATCCACCAACGAAACCCTAGCGAGATCATCTCCGCCGGGAATGCCATTGTAACACCTTCATCATCAATAATCAGACAAGCAGGAAGTAGGGTTTTGTCCTCCGGGAGTCTGAACCTGGGTAAAATCGCCCCGCTTGTCAGCCGTGATCAACCACCAGCGCTCCAACTTCTCCTCTCAATCAACCCGGGGTCCTTGACCTTGGGACTTGACTTGGTTAAACCTCGTCAACTGGCGCCGTCTGTGGGAAGAACGAGCGCTGGAATCATGGTTGTGCCGGCTCCATCTGCCATGAACTTCGCCACGCCAACGATCACGGGGTCGATCCGCTTCGGCTCCTTCGAGTTCGTCCCCCACCCGCCGGCCCAGCGCCTGGTATACGCCGACGTCTACGGAGGTATGTGCGTCAATTTCGGTAGCATGCATATCCATGTGAACAAGTGGGGGTCGTTCCGTCACTCTGATCGCGCACCCGCGTCCTCATCGACCGCGGGATCCACATCTACACCGCCACCTGCGCCCGCGATGGCTTCGACTGCGCAGATCGCATCTGCGGCACTTGCGGCAACCACGCCGATCGCGGCAGACGCATCTACAACAACACTTGCGCCCGCGCCTTCTTCGACCAAGCAGATCGCATCTGCTCCAATCGCGGGGCCCGCATCTACACCAACATCTGCACCCGCAAGAGCTTCGACTGAGCAGATCGCATCTGCTCGGGCTGCGAGGATCGCGTCTACAACACCATCCGTGCCCGCGCCCGTTTCGACCATGCAGATCGGATCTGCTCCAACCGCGACGACTGCATCTGCATCTGCTACACCACCTGCATCTGCGACACTGCTCCTTGACTGTGCTCAGAGATAGCACTCTCCCGTTGGATCCGCGTGGGAAGTCCATCACCACCTTCTGGAAGTCGCCCTTCACCCCATGCCCAAGAAGCATCTTGAAGGTGAGCTCAGAGCTGCGTACCGTTTGGGCGCGGGCGAAGTTCGCCATTGTTGAAGACTGCGGACCCAGGGCACCGACCAGCTCATCGACAGCGGCGAGAGGCTCGCTCGCAGGGAAGATCTTCTTGTGCACCGAAGACAGCGCACCCTTCGACTTCCCCCATGCGTCCTTGGCGTGAGCACACATAGCATCCAAGATGCTCACATCGCGCTCCAAGGGGACGTCCTCCTTCGGCTGATTAGTAGGCGGAACCGCGCCGAAAACATCTGCAAAAACACAACAGCTTCTAAGTACCAATTCCAACGGATTGGGAGTACAGTCGCACAGGACTCGAACTCAACACAAGACAGACACTTACCTCCAACAACGTGAGCAAGGGACAGCAGGCGCGCCACCTGCAGCTTTTCCTCCTCCCGACTCGCCTCCTGACGGCCCTCTAACTCCTTCAGTCTGCGATCAGCGTCCTTTTGCTGCGATTGCAGCTGCTTCTCCAGCTCCAGCACCCGCTTGGCATTGGACTCACCATCGCCTAACAAGAAAACCAACTCACAAAGTCAGAAGGAAGAACACAAAGTATACCAGCAAAGATTGCAAGTAAAGCTACTCCCGTTTCGACTGCTCCAGGGCAGCAGCAAGGCGATTCTTTTCCTCTTCCAGCCGAACATAGGCTGCCGCAGATTCCAGCAACTTAGCAGTGAAGGGCTGCAATTACAAAAGGCATCTTAGCCTGTGCACAACTATTCTAGTTGCCCACAGCCTCGGGGGCTACTCCCATCGGGAGCGCTGTCGCGCACCCAAAAGCAATTCCAGCGGATCAACAAAGAACAGCTTACATGTTCGTGGAGTGGAAGCTTGCCCGAGGAGGAAGCAAGTGCTCCTGTGTCCGGCGCAGCCGCAGCTTCTGCAGTCTCTGCCATCGCTTCCTCGGTCGTCGCTGCCGTGTCCTGGAGTGGCGTCGCCCCCACATTCGCATCAGCCGGAGCAGGAGTCCTTTCGCGCATTGGCGAGTGCGGTAGATCAACCTCGCGGCTGCAACAATACATTCAAGTCAGAAAACAATAGGAGTCAAAAAGAGGACGATGGTAAAAGGGTGTTTTCAATTCTTACTCGTCCTGAGGCTCGTCTTCGCTTCCAAGCGAGGTAGACTCCAGCAGGTACCCACCATACTCTTCAGCTACAGGTGGCGCGCCGTTCAGAGGTTTTACCAGCACAGGCTCCACATCGCTGGGAGTCGAGAGGCTTGAGGTGGCGTCATCTTGCGGCTCAGCCTTTGCGGCAGACGACTCCTCAGCGGCGCTCTTCTTGCCACGCCTTAGTCGCTTCTGCGGCGGCTGCTCATCATCGTCTCGTTCCGTCTCTTCCACCTCTTCATGCACCGAGGTCGCGGAAGGAAGCGAATCATCATCGATTGCCTCAGCCTCCGCAAACTCAGCTTCAAAGGCAGGCCCCTTCTCGAGAAGGGGCGGCAGACTGACGGGAGCCGGGTGATCCTACGAGTCACATGGACAAATTTTGGCACAAACAAAAATACAACAAGTCAATCAAGTGGAAGCCAGTATGTAAACCAATAACTTACCTCAGGCAGAGGGTTGTCAGCTGCATATGGTTTCTTCGCACAGTCGAGGTTGCAGGCGTCAGCGGCCCTCAAGCTTGTGATCAACCTGACGGACTTCTTGACTTCTTTCTTCGATCGCTCATCGGCTGTCAGGCGGCTCGGGTCGTTGGCACCTTCATATTGCCACAAGGGCCGCTCCCGGAGTCGCAGCGGCAGCACCTGAGTGCGCATCATGGAGGCAATCAAGTGCAGGCCGCCAGCATCTCTCCCCGTCGTTTTCAGCAAGCCGGCAACCTGAGTCAGCAGCGGCGTCACCTCCGTCATCTCCGCAGTCGACAACATATGCGACCAAGCATTGGTATTCTGCAGAGGCTTCTCAGCAACAAAAGGAGGGACCCCCTCTTGGTCCACCTCCACGTAGAACCACCTTTTCCGCCAATTCTGCACGGAGTCCGCCTGGTGCAGATTGAAGTAGGTGGTGTCCGCGCGGACTTGAATCCCGAAGCCGCCAAGGGGGAAGGTGCGACCGCCTCCCCTGTTCCTCTTCACATTGAAGATGGCCTTCCACAGGACCCAATGCGGGTGCACTCCGAGGAAGCACTCGCAAAGGATGAAGTAGCAAGCCAGATGCAGCACACCATTGGGGGTGAGGTCGTGCATCTGGATGCCGTACGCATAGAGAAAGCCACGGAAGAACTCATGGAGGGGGAAGGAGAGCCCCCGAACCAGAAAATCCACAAAACACACGCGCTCATTACCCCGAGGGTTTGGGGTTACCTCCTTCCCGAGAGCGCGCACCTTCACCTGGTCCGCCGGCGGCAGATATCCATCCGCCCGAAGCTCGTCAAGATGCGTCGTCTTGACGGTAGACTTGGTCCAATCGCCTTTTCAGTTTTGCAAACAAGAAAAGAAAATGATAAAATCTTCAATAAATAAAATCCTTTGAGATATAGTTAGGTTTTAGTGTCTACTTGGTATAGAAATTTTGAAATATGAATTTTGACCTTTTTGCAAAAAAACAGAAAAAAAAAGTTTGAACGGCCATAGCTTTTGCATACGATGTCGAAAAAATGCGTATAATATATAAAAAAAACTAGAGAAAAATTGGATGTGGTGTAACCGCTCCTATGAATTTAAGGTCCAGACATTCTAGCAAGCTAAGCAGTTGGCAGAAATCGTTGGCTAATCTCTTTACCGATGTAGCTCTTTTTTTTTGGTTCTTTTCAAAAAAAAATTAAGGGTCCGACATTCTTATCTTGGATGTGTTACCATACGACTACTCGCCGTAAATGTCATGTGAATTACACACACAAAATCTCTACTCCCTCACCAAAAACCTGTTGAGTTTAATTCTCTAAATTTCCTTCATTTTGTCCCTTACTTTTTATTCGGTACATCCCCTCAAATCCGCCCGATCCGAAACCTTCTGAAGATAAGACTGCAACCGAAAAACAATCAGCAGATAGAAAAAGACTACCGATTCTGATCCTACACATTTTACAATCCCACTCAGTCCAGCCATTATATCTCCTCTCTAAAAACATTTGATATATGATGGTGCAAATTTCTTGGTTCTTCTTTACTACAAATTTCTAGGCTCACTTCCACGAGTGATCTGAATGAGGTGATATTTAGAGCATGAAGAATTAATCTGATAAAACTGATATAACTAAATCCATGATTTCTTCGGCAACTGAATTATACTTCTATACTACTATTAAAAGAGCAAACTTGTGTTGTGCTGTGTTGATACATTAAATCTGAGGCGTTCATATTTGATCAACGGTCCAGATTGCTACGCCCACTTTTTACCGTTTTACCCGCCCACCAAATCACATATTACGACCAAAATGCCACCATACCGTTTCGTTCTTTTATTCTTCTCTCCCGGCCGCTAAAAAAACAGTTC
This sequence comes from Poa pratensis, assembly GCA_947311845.1. Taxonomy (NCBI): domain Eukaryota; kingdom Viridiplantae; phylum Streptophyta; class Magnoliopsida; order Poales; family Poaceae; genus Poa; species Poa pratensis. The sequence continues at coordinate 33,505,178 of CAMZMU010000098.1, read as the reverse complement.
GTGCGTGTGACCGACGCTGATCCCAGCGAGCGCCGCCACAATTCCTGTGGGCCACCGCCGAATTGGCGTTGGGCATGGAGGCCGCCCTCGGCCTGGAGGGCGGCGGTGGTGGTCTGGGCCCTCGGCCTGCAGGGCGGAGACAATGGTCAACTCCCTTGACAGTCTCATTCGTTGCGCAGTGTAGACTCCCAAGAGGGAGCGGCGGCGCCGGCCGGTCTAGATGCAGGCGGGGCTCGCCGGCAGGGGAGCCGGGGGACGGACAGGGGAGAAAGGCACGGTGAGGTCGCCGGATGCAGGGGAGCTAGGGCCAGATTGCTACGCCCACTTTTTACCATTTTACCCACCCACCAGATCGCATATTACGACCAAAATGCCACCGTACCGTTTCGCTCTTCTATTCTTCTCTCCCGGCCGCTAAAAAAAACAGTTCGAGCGTGTGACCGACGCTGAACCCAGCGAGCACCGCCGCGATGCCTGTGGGCCACCGCCGAATTGGCGCTGGGCATGGAGGCCGCCCTCGGCCTGGAGGGCGGCGGTGGTGGTCTGGGCCCTCGGCCTGCAGGGCGGAGGCAGTGGTCAACTCCCTTGACGCTCTCGTTCGGTGCGCAGCGTGGACTCCAAAGAGGGAGCGGCGGCGCCGACCGGTCTAGATGCAGGCGGGGCTCGCCGGCCGGGGAGCCGGGGGATGGACAGAGGAGAAAGGCACGGTGAGGTCGCCAGATGCAGGGGAGCTAGGGCGGAGCCGGAGGGCGAGGTCGCCGGATGCAGGGGAGCCGGGGCAGAGCCGGAAGCAGAACGTGGCGACGCGCAGGCGGCCAATGTCAACAGCACCGGCGAAGACCTTGAATCGAAACATCCAGACGAGGCAGACCTCGACAGTAACCTATCTCGACCGCGGCAGCACGCTCCAGCCGCCGCATGGGTCCGCGGCGCGGGGGAGGAGCACGACGTGGATGACCCAGGGGCGGAGCTAGGTGCAATCAGTGGGGTCAAATGACCCCTATGACCCAAAGCAAATCCTTCATAAATCAGTGAAAGCTAGTGATCATTTGTACAAGATGACACCGACGCAAGAGAGATGACCCCAGTCCTCTTTTCGGCTGGCTTCGCCCCTGATGACCTTACCGCCATTCAAGCGGGCAATGGGCGGCGGCCGCCGCCCATGGATGGGGACGGGGAGCAGGGCGAGCGGGCCAGTGCTCAAATCCTCGCGAGCGCCGCCGTGATTCTTGCGGTGCCACCGAATTGAGGTCGCCGTCAGCTCATCCTGCTGTTCCGGCCGCCGATTCAAAGAATTCCGATACCAAACCTACAGCGCCACGATCGGAGGCGGACTGGAGCGGCGTCGGGGATGGGTTGGTGGCAGGCAGAAGCTATCTCCCCTCTGGCCTCCTGTACACCCGACCTCGCCCTTGACCAAGAACACGCAGACGCAGACCAGGAGCTCGCCCGCCTATCTACTATCTCCAGCTCGCCGCAGCCAGGCCACAAGTTCGGACGCGTAAGCAGGTACTGACGTTTCCTCTTCAGAAAGAAACGCTTGTGTAGTGCTTGGAACATGATTGATTGCTCGGCTGGAAGACCACAATGAAGGAAAGGATTTTTCTTCATGTTGTGAGGTGGATCAGTGGATTTAGAAAGAAAAAATAAGGCATCCTTGTACTTGTAGTATGAATCATCTCTAAATCAGGTTAGAATTTTCTATTTGTTGCACTGTATGTGTGGTGTAGAAAGGCAACCGAAGAATCTTGCGATGTGTGTAATTGCGAAAGAATTCTTTGACTTATCTGAATTTTATATTGTATAATAGCTATATATATTTATCTGAATTTTAGATGATCATTTGTACTGAACTTGACATGATCATATAGTAAGTTGCAATTTAACATGACATGATCATAATTACGCGACAACAACGATAAGGATGGCGACAACCTTCATGTCCACTCTGCTTTGTGCGCTTTTCCTCTTAACCTCTACACGTAAACGATGATGACCGAGACGGTGCCACCGTTGAAGGTTGTACCAAGTATATGAGGGTGCATTAAAGATATGACATAATTTGTGTTAAAAAATTGTCCAAGGAGCACGCCTTCATAATTTGTACCGAGGAACCAAATAATCCATGTAGATCCTGGTATAGTCATTTCTACTTCTAAATCGTCCCCTTTAATTGTGAATACGTACATGTCAACTAGTACTATTAAAAGAGCAAACGTGTGTTGTGCTGCGTTGATACATTAAATCTGAAGCGTTCAATTTGATCTACAGCTCAAATCGCATCAAATCCCCGAAACGGTATTTGCCCTTTTTTCTCCCTCCCGATGCAGTGGACCACCCGAAGCCGCCGTCGCCGTCGGCGCGCAGGGGTGAGATGCGGATGAAGCCGCAGAGGACGGCGACCACCGCGACCACGCGCATCACCACCGCCAGGCCGCCCTCGGGCATGGGGAGCCCCGCCCGCACTGCGTTGGCGCTGGCGGCGGTGCGGCGGTGGACATCGTGGAGACCCCTGGCAAGTACGCCTTCCTGCTCGGGCAGCCCCGCCCGCACGGCGTTGGCGGCGGCGCTCCGGTCCCAATCCCCTCCCTCCTGAACCTTTGTTCCACGATGTTGGCGGAGAGTGACGGGTGCAGAGACAAGCGACAAGGGAGCGATAAAGGGCCCCGGCAATTGACAGACGGCGGCGCCGAGCACCGAGCGGCGTGCGACGTCGTGGGTTCCGGCCGCTGCGGAGGACCTGAGGCCGTAGATCCAGTTTCAGCAACCCCGCCATGCCGCCAGCCACGTCTCACGCGGCCACGCCTCTCCCATCGCCATGCCGCAGTCGGGAGCTCCTATGCTGCAGGTAGCGTACAGGACTGTCTCCGTGTGCCCGAACAGGCGGAGGCTGCTCCTTCCTTGGGGACGACGTATCCGACGATGCGGCTGCGACCAAAGACGCCGCAGGCAACACGGACCACTGATGGAAGAGTCAACTTTTCTTTGCCTAACACCTGCGGCTTCATTCAGTGGTAAATTTTCCGAATGCTTGTTCATACTTCTGCCTAGGTTTGTCCGCAAAGATTGTTGTGTTTTGATGGAAGCTACGATCCATTTCTGTATACAAGGTCAACGTGTTTCACTTTCATCTGTCATATCTGAAAAAGAAAGCGTCTTGCAAAATTTGGTACTGTCGCATTGCATAACATACACATAGGAGTAGCTTCAGTTAGGACTGAGGAGTCAGGACATTGTAAGAGAAAGTGTCTTGCTTATATAGTATAGTCACAAAAAGGCACTGATAATAAGTACGAACCTAAATAGTTGAAGATAAGAGGTGACCCAGGTTGATTGCTTAGTAATTGTTTCAGATTTTTCAAAGTTATTCATGCTCTCAGATTGATGTTTTTGCTAGCAACGCTGCACCGCGGAGCAGATGGTATTGCTAATGGATCAACGGCTCATGTCCGGCCTTCTACGTGAGATTTGTTTCGTGTAAACTTAAGGTCACTCACTACTAGGAAATAGCCTTTCCGTAGATCCACATTTTGTGACGCACTATTGAGCCGTGCGCCACAAAAAAAGATTCTGTGGCGCACCTAAGCCGGTGCGTTCACATTCTGTGGCGCATGGAGCTCCCATGCGCCACTGAATTCCTACTTTCTGTGGCGCACGCAGCATGGTGCGCCACAGAAATAAGGTGGGGCCCACCACCAATGTTTGGATTGTATCCTCCGGTGACTTTTCTGTGGCGCATGGGTTGGGATGCGCCACAGAAAAGCAAATTCTGTGGCGCATGAGGCCATGCGCCACAGAAATCAGAACTTCTGTGGCGCACCAGGCCCCATTAGCCACAGATTTTTTTTTAATCAGATCACACCACCCTCGTGGATCGCCTTTTCAGTTTTGCAAACAAGAAAAGAAAATGAAAAAATCTTCAATAAATAAAATCCTTTGAGATATAGTTAGATTTTAGTGTCTACTTGGTATAGAAATTTTGAAATATGAATTTTGACATTTTTTGCAAAAAACAGAAAAAAAAAAGTTTTAACCGCCATAACTTTTGCATACGATGTCGAAAAAATGCGTATAATATATCAAAAAAAAAAAAACTAGAGAAAAATTGGAGCTCGATTTCACCTGGGTTTACCCGGTGAATTTTTCTCAGATTCTCCAAATTCCAAAAGGAAAAAAAGTTATTTCAAAAAGAAGATTTTTTCTACAAAATAAAAAAACAAAATTCAAAAAAAAATTACAATTTTTTTGGATTTGTTTAATTTTTGGATTTTTTGAAGTTTTCTGATTTTTGAATTTTTTGACTTTTTTTGGATTTTTTGAACTTCCTTCAGAAGTTTTTGATTTTTTTTAAATTTTAAAAACACATATATACAACACATATATACACATACCACACATAAACTACACACACATATATACACATACACAAGGGTTAAGAGGGTTGATATGATACTATTATTAATAAGAACTTGAGTAGCATGAGGGTATTTGAATTGAATAGAACTTAAAAGTTAAGCGTTCTTGGGTTGGAGCAATCTGAGGATGGGTGACCTACAGGGAAGTCATCATTTGAGATATGCTTGGAGTGTTAAAAATCAAATATTTAGGGTTTTCCAAATTATTTCATTTTCTGAATTGTTCTGATTTTTTTTTTATTTTTTTGAAAATCCAGATCTAAATCTGGCCGCCCTTTTTTTAATTCAAAAAAAAATTCTGTGACGCACCGGGGTTGGGGTGCGCCACAGAATTGTTGTTTTCTGTGGCGCATCTGGGGGTGCGCCACAGAAATATATTGGCAAAGTGGGTGCGCCACAGAAATATATTGGCAAAGTGGGTGCGCCACAGAAAGGTTATTCCCTGGTAGTGACTCTTCCATCTCCTGCGTGATTGTAGTGGATGCACAATTTACATCAATCTATGGTACCAAATTTTTACGATTCAAATTGTATTGCAAAGCATACTGGACTAGGCTGCTCCCAACATTATTCTATTCCTTAATTATCTGATTGGTGAACTGAATGTCAAGAAACATATTTACTGAATTTGGTATTTAATAGAAGTACAGGAGAACAGACTACAGTGAGGTTAGTTAGGGTGTTGGAGAAGGTATGGGCGGCTGGTTAGTGCAGTTCTAGGTAAAAATACAGATGATTAATTAATCACAAGATGCTTAGAACCGATCAGTGTTACATAAAAGTCCAAATAAGAGAGCTGCATTGCTGCATGGCAGTATAGAAAGGTCATGAGGAACTAAATCACTATTAAACGATTCTTTGTCCACTTTGTTTAAAGAACTTGACACATTCAGTAATTCATTTTCGAGATAGCACGGTCAAGAACTCTTATTAGTATTTTTTTTCCCTTTTCTCCTTCCATGTTTTTTGACCATATATTTAATAAACATCGCTGACTACATATGATGTTATTTACTTTGCAAAAAATTTGTACTCTTTAACTATTGACAAAGAACTTTGCCTTAGTTTGCATAATATACCAGCAGGAACGACTTTGGAGAGTCTTTAGAATGGGATTAGCTTTGATTTAGAAATAATCCTTATTCCTTTTTGTTTATAGACAAGAAAGAACCATAGACAATAACAATCCTTGTACAATTGCAGTACCTTCAGTAGCTTTTAACTTAAGACAAGATGAGGTGAATAGTTTCTCTAGACCACGGATGCATGTTGCACATGCCGGGACAACAGCGGGTGTGGTTTTTTCATGTTTTAAAAATTGCTAGGATTTCAAGTGGTATAATTTTTAGATGATTGTCTCTCTTGTTGTATAGGACTTATATTCTCATGATATATTTTCTTTTGCAATGTCAAGTGGATGTGAATTTTGTATGACTGAATAAGGATTTTCATTACCTTTGCTCACACACGCCCTTATTCCAGAAAATTCTAAGATTTTAAAAAGTCCGGCGTGTACATATACCAGAATAAACCATGTATCATCAAGTTTTTCGCAAAATGCTATTGATTCCAAGTGTGCAGAAAAACTAGAATGAGGAGGTAAAAATACAGTTTTAGGATGCAAAAACAAAACTTAGGTTGTTTCTATACAACCACCAGTATGCATGCGAGAACATTTTGGGTATTTTCCAAACTGCATTCAACGCGCATATGTTAGTTTTCAGAGGTATTCAACGTGCATTGCACGTGCAACATTACTATTGTTTATAAACTCCAATTCACATGTATGGGACATCACCAGGCCATGTTATACACTTATACTTGATTAGAAACTTCACACATACAATTCGAAAAATAAACTGAATGCAATTTAATTTGGGGTTACACGATCCATTCATGCTTTTCAATAGTTGAGAAAAAATGTCCACACTCTCCTTTCATCATCTAAAGAGGTAAACCTTGAGACCCCATGGGGCTTTCACAGAGCTTAGCAATTTCTGGCAGTCGGATTGAGCAGTTACAGCTCGATCTGGACCGTGCATTCGCTTCCTTACTTTTTTTACTGTCTACATTGGTCGCTGTCTTGTGGGCCTGGCCTTCGGCTGGTCCACATTTCAGTGGCCATAACTTGCTCAAGGTACGGTGCAGGCGTTCGTGGAGTACGATTATAATATCTCTTGATAGGGGCAGTATCGACTTTTCCTCCTCGCAAGTGGACCGAGCGTGTCGCTGTCCACCTCGCTGTCGACTTCTCCATGGTCAGCGGGTACAGCTTCTACAGTGCCGGCTGCCCTATCCCTGGCCCTGATGAGGAGAAGAGCTCGCCCGGCCTCACTTTTCAGCTTTCCTTCTCTCACTTCGATCTAGGTTTTGCCTCCTCCGATCTCTCATGGTTTCTTCGCCGTATCTCCATATCCACCGCCGCCTCGCCGACTCCGGCCAGATCTGACGCGATGCAATTCTTCATGGTTTCGGTTAAGGTGATGCTCTGGTTGACCCGTGGAGGTTTGATTCCGTTGGCTTTTTTATTTCTTCCGCCCATGGGATCTGATTCGTTGGCTTTACTTTCTATTTCTACGTTTCCTTTCGGCAGCAGATTGTTCTCCTTTTCTTTGATTTCCTTAGCCTTCGCTTCTATGTCAGATTTGGTCTTCTTGATTTTGGAGGTTTCATTTCTTTGGCTTTTGCTTTCTTCCGTCCGTGGGATTCGATTTGTTGCCTTTGTCTTCTTTTTCTCTCTTTCCTTTTCTGCAACAGGTTAACAAATTCTCCTTTTGTTTGTTTCTATCTCGGATTTGGGCTTCTTCTGGCCTTTTCAGGTTCTTTTGGTGTTCGCTTTTGGAATCTCCTGTTCTTTGGCTTTTTTTAGCCGATTGCGTTTTGTTTTTTTCGTCAGATTGGTCAATCTTTGATCTGTTCTTCGTTGTTTTTGTCTGATTCCGTTTTGACCGTCCTTGATTTCATGATGCTCTTTGTTTAGTCAGATTTTTCCTCATTTGATTTCTTTTTTTTTTGTATTTGATCTTCTCTCTTTGGTTTTGATTTCTTCTCCCTGCTGAGAGAGACCACAAATTTACAGACGAAGTGGGGTTGGTGGAGCGGAGCCGTGAAGGCCGACGTGCCTGGAGAAGATGGTCCTGGGCCTGGGTGGTGCAGACCGCCGCCGTCTTGCCCCCTGCCTCCTCTCGCGGTGCAGCGACGACGGCCGCCCAGGCTCCTTCTGCCGGCGAGGATGAACAGCGTGATATGGAGGTCAAAGAGGACGGAGATGGAGGCTGGTTGGAGCTCCCAGCCGTCACCGCTTGAAGGTTTTCATCGCGGCCTCGCGGGAGAAGCCAAGAACGCCACTGCAGCTGACCTTGCACCTCTGCTCCATTTGACCTCGCCGCATCTTGCTCTCTCGCAGGAGTCCTGACTCCCCTCTTCCTCTCTCGCTAGAATATATGCTCTTTCTGTGTGCAGATTCTTTTTTTTCTATGCCTACAAGTTGTTCAATGAAAATTCACTCAGGCTGTTGGGCAAGATTAGTCGATGTAATGTTTATGCTCTGTTGTTTACTCATTTCGTTTAATTTAGTTCAAGTCAACAATGATAGGTCGAGTTATATGATCCGGTGGAATCATAGTTTATGTTCCCCTTTTCTTATCATTGCAGGGTACCTACAAGCAAGCTTGTGCAATGTACAGATTGGTCACCTTCTCCAGACTCTTCAAATGTTATGCCCTTGAATGAAAACAGGTGTGAGTGGCTCGAAGGCCATTATGATGTTTCTTTACTTGGTATTTTATTCTTAGATGTCAACCAAAAAACTCAATTCAGTTTGTTCTATTGCTGTAGGTGAAGTCTAGAATAGCTCTTTGCTATTCTGCTTTACATGAGTATCATGAAGCAAATGTAAGATTTTTTCTCTTAATGAAGATCACAGCTAATGCTTGGGACACACCATGGAGGGCGCACTGTTGCAATGCTCCATTACTACTAACAGAGTTCATAGCCAATAAGCTAAATAGGTAATTCATGTCTTCGGCAATGAATCTATTTATATTTTTGCACCCCCAGACCTGCAGTATTTAGGACTGAACATTATGACTGCAATTCATAATTTAGTAGTTGTAGCTGAACGTTCTAAAATTTTAGTATTCCCATTTATGAGTGAACACAGTTCAGCATTGGAGGTGGAATATTGGAACCAAATCTTGCTTTTCTAAAAGTTAAAGGTTGGAAAGTGCCAATTTTATTTCCTACAGCCAGTTCGAGTTGACCTGGTTTAAAACTAGCTACAATAGAGAGTGGCCTAAATATCTTCCCTTAATTATGCAGGTTGCTTGCTACTAATTTCCATTTTCTTCTCATATTAATCATTCAAACTAACTCGGGGATTTAAGTTTATTATGCAAATTAGCTGCAGTTAGTTGAGCATTACATGTTTATGTGTACCACCTGAGTGATGACTGGTTTACATCAAACCCCATAGAAACCAAGATCCAGGTTCTATTATGTAATATTAGATGTTTTGTGTATGATTGCTTTCCCATATTATTTTTCTTCTATTGATATTTCAAATATCTTTTTGCTAGGTTTTCCATGGCAGTGTTGATTATGCCCTTTCTGGCCACATCCCTGACAAGAATTATGCTGTCACGAGTCCATCTAATTCTGATCATGGAGTCACCCGCCGGATATGACCTTGCTGGTATTTGACGATTTGCTCCTTCGCAGGTTTGTTGCCTTCGAGTATAGCTAAAGCTAATACACATACTTTATTACTTGCTGCATATACGCTGCCTCCGGATGACTAGCGATGTGAATCTCTCCTAGATACTTATACTTTTTACCAGCCAACTAAAGGGCTGAGAGCAAGCTTTCTATTTTTATTTCCATTACTGTCTATTCTTAACTGCTGGCTCTTTCCTAACTATGGAAATTCCGAAGCATATGATTGGCCTACAATTGACAATCAATATTCACGATGTATTTCAAAAAAATAATTTGCTAGAAGACAGTCAGTTAATTGAATTAGTGTAAAGAAGAGTCACATAACTAGCATAAAGACATGATATCAAATTGTGTGTTCTGATGGGTGTGTGACCTTGACTACTAGATAAGCAGATGATGTTAACCAAGCTGACCACAAAAGCTGACTTAGTGCCACGTCTTCTACCAAAAGAATTATTTACTTACGTGATCCCGAGTACGCTTTCTTTACTATATATGTCCTGTTTATATTGTGATTTTCATCACATCTTCCTTCCCCTGAGTGTATGTTCTTTCTCCTCTTAAATGCAGTGGTTATGAGAGAAGTGTGGAAAGGGCAACTATCTTTGTGGTTGAACATCTGCTCCAGTCTGCTGAAAAAGGTCCTGTTGTGGCTATCTTTGTTGACACCTTGGTTAAACCGTACAAAGCTATTGCTCTCTATCTGTCTTTATGTTGTTGCTCTGTGAAAATCTAGAAAACTGAATTTCTCCTTTAGATACTACCAAATGATTTATTAATCAGGATTGAAATTACTCATGTGTTGTGTATTTACCTGTGGATATGTAGTCAGATCCATGTATTATTTTACAAGATAATTAAATCAATCTGTACCGCATTCTTGCTGTCTAATTTGAATCTTAGTTCTATTCTTTGTGAAAATCTTAGTTTCTAGGTGGATTAAGAAACCGAATATGTGCTACTTTCGCCTCTGTTTTCATTTAACAATCTCTCTTTATTTATGTCGTTGCTCTGTGAAAAGCTAGAAAACTGTATTTCACCTTCTGTGTTTTTTATTTCCCTCTGGATGTGTAGTCAAATCATATGGTATTTTACAAAATATTTTTACTGTACGATCTGTTGTCATTTGATCTTTTCAATATATGAGACATGATTTGTTGTCATTTGATCTTTTAAATTTCTCTTGACTTTTGTCATGTGTTTCTTTGCCAGGTTTGCTTTGCCCAATTGTACTTATTGTATACATATTTATTTGGCAGGCCTACTTGCCTAAACTATTAGATATGTCCCGCTTTCGTATTATCCATGCTTGTGTGCAGCGAGGATTAGGACTTTGTACCTGGTGCATATCAGCAGTGGCTGACCGAAACACTGATTGTTTACTTTCTAAGCTAATTGACTGTTTTGCCAGTAGCGCGTTCGTATCCACGGCTGGTAGTTAGGTAGGCAGCACACAATGCGGTTGCCTATTCTGTGGTTCACTTGATATATATTTTCTAGGCTCTTGAGACATGAATAAGAAGAGGACCCATTGATCTATGTTCTTAGAGTCTACCATTGCTTTGTGTTCCCTTGCCCGTGCCAATGTAGTAGTTGCTGTGCAAAATAATTAAAAAATTGCTAATTATTAAAACTTAGCCAGTGAATAAGCTGAGATGTTTATTTCTTACCTTGGTAGCTTTAGTTGTGTGTATGGCCACTTTTGTCAGTGATATTGCACAATTGTCTTTCTACTCTAGAAACAGTGGCTTGATTAGTTATTATCTCTGTTCTAGCTCTGTGTCTATTTGTCCTTGCAGGTCATATAACGACTTTTTAGATGATGTATGTGAACTGGGATTGCTAGATTTGTGGTTCAGTTTACTTATGGGACAATATAGCTTTGTGTGATTATCCTGAGAGGTCAATTTATATGTTCTAGATGTGTCTCTATCTGTCCTTGCAGGTCATATGACTACACTTTAGATGCTTTATGTGAATTAGGATTGCTAGATTTTTATTTATCTCAGCGTGTTAATAGATACATTGCTATCTTTTCTTAATATGGGTCACAGAATCACCTTTCCTCTGTTTCTTCCATTTGTGTTGCTGTTGTGTCAAGGAAGTACCGGTTTGTTGTTTCTATGAGGACCAACAGTTTTGAACCTGGTTCATGCAAACGTCTTATCAGGTTCATAGGATTGATGAGCAATATGGAAACCAGCCTAATTTTTCTGCTCCCCGTCGTAATAGTTGGATGGCATTAGCGTCGGGAAGTATCTCTGCTGACAGTATGTTAAGTTCCTCTGGGATTGCTCTAGAAAATCTTGCTATTTTAAGTCAAAGAACTTCCTAAAACATTATCACTGCGTATACAGAAGCTCCGGTCACCACTGATACTGGCGCTGCTGAGGTGAGAACAGTTCTTCTATTGGTTCTTTTGGCGTTCTATGTTGTGATTTATTCAGATAAAACCTACATTTGTTCATTGGTTCTGTAGATTCTTATTAGACTGTTCTGTATGGGCTTTGTCATATCGAGTGTGGCACATGCTGCTACTATACCCAGTGGTTATTGCTGCTTTATTTCTTCTCACTACTATTTATGCTTCTGGATTGGGGTGCATTGTGCTAGAGATATGGGTGGTCGGCTTGCCATGCCCTTTGCGATTTCTCTGTTCTGTATCAGCGTGTTGTTGGTACCTAACTAATTCTTACGCTATTTTCTCGGGTTCGGGCACTTTTGGTGATGCAAGTTAGAAGCAGTGTCCTTTATCTTTTAGTCTGCATACCTTCGACTTTAAAGACTGTTGGTTGCTTTGTAATCATCCTGTAAATATAAACTAAGTGTCGTTCGAGGCAATGATCATGTGCACCTTATGTGGATGCTGCTTTTGTCTTCCTTCGCATGGAACGTTTCTCGATGTATGTGGTTTGGCATCGTACCAGGCGTTTAGTTAAACCTATGGATGGCTCTAGCCTACGTTAGGCACTTAAGTTAGTCAGGAGACAAATATTTGTAGACTCTTGATTCAGTGCTGCTAGCTTCTGATGTATGGAACTGGTTTATTTATGTTTCCTGTCAGTTTTAATATGTGTCAACAGAGTGGTTGTTGCCTATGAAATTATTTGCCTTCGTTGCTTGGTATAGTGTCAGAACGTGGTTGTTAATTTCTTTCTAGGTTTTATGGTTATTGCTTTGAACAACTATCTGACTGAGCAGTACCGTGTATTACAGTCGTACGTTGTTTAGAAAGTTGTCTTCACGTAAGTTTAAATGGTGTTAACGATGGTACAAATAATATATAGTTCTCCTAGGTACCACAAGCCCGGCCTTACCCCAGCTCCCTAATACTAGGTTCTAGCAGCACGTCTGCTACAACAGTTCGTGCTAGCAAGAGTAATTGTTAGTTCGGTTACTTTAAGAGTTAGAAGTTCGGTTACTTTAAGAGTTAGTTCCATACTAATTTCCAGTATGTATCCTTTCTACCAGTTACAAAACTTAAAATGGGGAACTATATTGACTTGCATTGCCGTTATCCTTCGTAGCTGCATGACGACACCTGATTATTACTTCCAAAATCATTTCACAGCCTTTCACATGGAGCTTATCGAGATTGCGACCACTGTCCTGCTTGAGGAGATGCTGAAGAAGTTAGGTCACAAGAATTAAAATAGGTGGCCTCGGTCACATTTTTCCTGGCAACTCTATGTCTTTGTCTTTCCTATGGTGCCATCTCGCTATCAGGCTATTCAATGGACAGTATTGATACTGCAGACAATGATTCAGTGAAGCAAGCTATCAGTAGAGGGAAAGCACTAAACACAAGATCCTGAAAGATTATAGCTATGATCAGCTTAATGGGGGAAAATGACTGAAGATGGTAGCATCAACCAAGTTATTGAAGATAATAGGACTTCAAAGATCATTAGAGAGAAGGATCAGAATATTAAATAGATCACTAGGTACCGGGACAGTTTCATAAGTGGATGCGTCCCAACACAAGTGACAAGGTCAAGCAGATTAGATTACTGAGGTAGGGCATACAGTTGGTTTCTCTCAGCTGGATAATGTGAACCTATAAAGCTTTGTTATGCATAACTATTGTGTCATATTATGAATGTTTGGTATAGCGTTTTGCAAACTGAAAACCAGTGTCAAACAGCGGGTGGCGCGCGGCAAGCCGCGCCAGGGAATCTAGTTTATTTGATTCCTTCAGAGAATGAGGGATTTTAGCGACGAGCCAGCCCTAACCAAGATTGTTGTTTCTCGTCCTATTATGATCACCGAAGTACCAGCAGCCAACTTTGCACGGGCCATTGGGAAGAAGGCACGGCTTGGAGGTTCCAGTGACCACGTCGCACACCATGGGCTTGCCCCGCCAGTCGATCCAGTACACGCAGTCGCCTTTAACCCCCGGGACGGCGCCGGCTCGCACGACGGCCGGGCTGCTGTTCTTGCCGACGAACACCGAGCAGCCTCCTAAATCCTTCACCACGTTCCAGCACGGGCACTGGCGACCTGGATCATGCCTCAGGACGAAGATCTCGTTCGGGGACATGGTGAGCCTAGAACCAAATCTGACGGTGGCGCTGTTGTTCTGCCACACTTGGTACAGGTTGTCATGGTAGAAGAAGAGGTGCTTGGTGAAGGTTAGCTCGGAGGCGACGCGGTAGGACCATGGAAAGGCGGCACGGACCGAGGCGGACAGAACGGTTAGCGAGGGCTCCTCCTCGCGGCGGGGGATGCTGAGCACGCGCACGCCCCCGTGTGAGTCGAGGCAGTACACCTTGCCATTGCTTCCGGGTGCGGCGTCGAAGACCAGGTCGGCGAGGTCGTACTTGTCGTCTCCGGCGATGATCTGGACGGTCTTCCACACCATGCCATTCCTCCTACGGGTGTCAATGTAGCACACCCATTTGCGGTCGCTCATGGCCACGACGGTGCCGTCATCAGGGTCGGGCGCGAACACGACCTTGCCCACGCTCTCGTAGCTGCCCAACGGAAAAGTAGGGAGGAGTTTGACGGCCTCGTCGCGGGTGCGTGGGTCGACGAGAAAGATCCTCGCCGTCGATCCGTCGCCATCGTGGACAGCGACGGCCAATCGGCCGTTGCCCGAGCCTATAACGCGGCCACAGCCATCTACGCCCGTGTAGAGGTTCCACTGGAGGTCGAAAGAGCGCTTCATCGGGAAAGAGAAGATGGAGCAGCGGCGGCCGAAGTCGTCGAGGGAGAGGAGGCAAGGGTACGGCAGCACGAGGGCGGAGCGCCACACGGCGCAGATGCCGCGGATGCAGGTGTAGTCTCCTAGAGACAGGCCGTCGGCGATGGACACGAGGAGGTCGCTTTGTAGGTCGGCCCAAGAGGATCCGGTCGCCTCCATCGCCATGGCGCATGTCACGGCCGTGCGCCGTGCACTTTGGAGGAAGCGCGCGGCCGGCCACGTTCCTGGATATTCCGTAGATCGTATCGTGCACGAGCCATGACGAGTTATATTAAGCTCCCGTAAACCATCCGATCTAACCTTTTTGTTGACTCGTTAACGATACAAATCAGCAATGATGTTTGCACAAAATTAGATGGGAGAGCGATGAGTCGAGTCAGTTATGTACAAGTCGGCCGGCTAGGTTTACAAGGGGTTTAGAGCAACTCTATCGAGCAAAAGGGTTTGAACCGCAAATTTCCAAGCGATTTGTGGTTTTAGGCCCAAAATATGAGTCCAGATACTGCAAATTGGTAGCCTGCAAATACTTTTGCGGTAAACCCTAAATTCACCCACAGTCATGTATATCACCTTCCCACTCCATTTCTCCTGTTGCCGGTTGACAGGTCTACCTTTTCCCTCGCTAGAAAGCTCGCTTGTCTCTCCCAGATCCGGCATATGGCATGTGAATTCGTCGGACCACGCACACTGGGGAGGTGGAGCCCACTCGCCGGCCTCCACCAACGCGCGCCGGGAAGTGCGTTCCGCATACAAGCGCCCCACGACGGCTGCTACGCCACCGCGTGTCTAGGACAAGATGAGTTTGCAGAAGCCACGAGCAGGGATGGCCGGCTCCCACCCGAAGGTACTTAGGTGTCCACCCAATTGACTTTGTTAATCTCAAAACTTGACCCGCCAGTTCAGTCTTTCGGAGGTCAAATAGTAGAAAACAACCGCTCATACAAGGCTAATAAAAACTAAACAAAAAGAACTAAGCAAGGTAAAATGCCTTTTCTAAAAAAGCCGCTCATACAGTTCAGTTTTTCATTTTGTAAGGATAACTGAATTTAATAAAAATAAAAGCCGCATGCATCAATCTCGATACAGAGGGGCTGGGTCTTCCCCTTTTGTAAAAAAAGATAAAATGCCGAGGGTGAAGAGGCCTCAGAAGCATAGCCTTTCCTAGAGGACTTGATTGTGCCACAAAAGCTCAGCGCAGTAGTCGTCTAATTGATCTTCAATGTTTCTTGCCACGTAGCCATATATATTGTAGTACTCGAAGACAGTACGTCCAGTTTTGCAAATCGTCTCCCAAGATATCCGTTGTTTAATCATCTCACGACCTCTAATATCCCCGGTTATTGTTGCTCGTCATATTGTCATCACCAAAGTACCAGCAGTTACCTTTGCGCGCGCCACCGGAAAAATAATACGGCTTGGAAATTCCTGTGGCCACGTCACACACCATAGGAACATGCATCCAGTCAATCCAGTACACGCAGTTGCCCCTTACGCCCGGGACGGTGCCGGCTCGCACCACGGCTGGGCTGTTGTTCTTGCCGATGAACACCGAGCAGCCTCCAAGATCCTTCACCAAGTCCCATGACTGTCGTCCTGGGTCATACCTCAGAACGAAGATCTGGTCCGCAGACATCTTAAACCCGGAGGGTGAGGTGACGGTGCAGCTGTTGTTCTGCCACACTTGGTACATGCTGCCATGGTAGAAGAAAAGGTGCTTCGGAGATGTCAGCGTTCGCGGGGTGAAGGCGGCGGACAGGGGAGTCAACGAGGGCTCGGCCGGCACCTCCTGGCTATTATCCCGGCCGCGGTGGGGGACACAGAGCACGTGCACGTCCCCGTATGAATCGAGGCAGTACACCTTGCCGCCTTTGGCATCAAAGGCCACATCGACCAGGTGCTCAGCGGGCGCGCTGACGACGTCGATCATCGTCCACACCAGGTCACAATTTCTCCTGCTCCGGCAGATCTTGCTGGTGTCAACGTAGGCGATCTTCGTGCGGCCACACATGGCCACGACGGTGGCGTCGTCGGGGTCGGGCGCGAACACGAGCTTGCGCACGCCGTAGTCGGCGTCCTCTACCCTGTCGGCCCTCGGATTGCGAGGAGGGAGGAGCTCGTCCACGTCGCCGGCGCGGGGATCAAGGACGAAGATTTTCACCGTCCAGCAGCTCACGTAGGGGTGGTCGTAGTTCCTGGTGCTGCTGTCGATGGCGACGGCGAGTCGTCCGTTGCCTGAGCCAACGACGCGGGCGCGGCTGGGGAACTCCCGGACGTCGAAGCAGCCGTCCGCTGCTGTGTAGAGGCGGAACGAGCGCCGCATTGGGAAGGAGAACACGGAGGCGCCGCGGGCGCGGTCGTCGTCGAGTGAGAGGAGGCAAGGGTACGGCGGCGGAAGCGCGGAGCGCCATGCGGCGCAGACGCCCCGGAGGCACACATAGTAGAACAGAGACGAGCCCTCGACGGCGACTGCGGCAGCGATGGACATGAGGAGCTCGCTGTTGAGGTCCGCCCAAGATGAGTGCCCGGTGGCCGCCATCGCGACGGGGGACATCCCGGCCGCGCGGCGCGGTGGACATTTGCGGTGCTTTGGTGAAATATAATCATCCATGGTTTTGGTCCGCGGGAGTGTTAAGAATAATCGATCTGTACTAGGGTTTGTTATTTTAAGAAGTACTGCCCCCGTTATAGAGGTAATACTGTAGGTTTATAGGGTCGTGGGTAGTCCGACTAGGATTGCTAGTCCGTGTATGCGCTAGGTTCGTGACCGGCTAAGACTAGCTAGGTCGTTTACGTGTAGGTTTAGACTTGTTGCCGTGCATGTGTTGAGCCTGTATTCGAGTATGGCTATGAGTCCTGGACAGAGCTTGATCGCTAAGTCCTACTCCTAAACCTAGTACGGGGAGTACTAGGTTTGCTTTGCTTTTTTTCTTAACCATGCAGGAAGTTGATCTTAGCTCACACAATGCGTACTGCTAAATCAGCCATAAAACATAGCATGACAGACAATATTTAAGGTTGTTTGTCCATGTTTTAGCCAACGCTGGCAAGATAGATGAATGAGAGTTGCCTAAACAATGAGCATGCCAACATTTTGGCAACCGAATCTACTGTAGGAGCATGGCACCTTGGCGGCGCTGATCAAGGTGTCCAACTCGCTGCAGAGGATTTCAGCGCGGCCGCACACCTTGCCGTGGCCACCGCGGCAGTAGCAGCACACCACATGCCCGTACTCGCACTGCAACCACAAATGCAAACAAAACTCGATATTGGAAAAATGACATATATTTTTCTCTATCTCAAATCGCAAATAGATATTATCTCTACTATAATACGAGTAGTGTTTCTTCCTTCGTCCGTACGTCGCGGTGGTACGTTTTTTAGTTTCCCAATTTACCCCTGCATTGCTAGGCTATTTACGGACGATTGCCACCGCCAAGTGATAGGATCGCTTGGCTATTCTATTCCCAGACTCGATTCCACCGGCCAAATCCACCAATCACGGCGGCCTCCGTCTCCACCGAGGAAGAGCAGGGCACGGCGGCACGCTTTCACCACGACCTCCGGCGTCCGGCTCTGGTACGTTGCCGGAGCCGCCGAGATGGAGCCGCGCTGGCGACCGGCGCTGGTACGTCGCCGGAGCCATCGAGATGGAGCCGTGCTCTGCTCCTCAACAATCGCCGGCGAGGCGGCGAGGCAAGCTCGGCCGCCGGTCTCCTGCTGCTCGCGGTGGTCCGGGTCCCGACCTGCGCACCGACAAGATAGCCGCCCGTGACGCGCCGCATCCCCGAGCGTAGCTGAACGGCGGGCCACGGCTCGGTCGGCGACGCCTGTGGCGTCCGCGCATCCGGCCGGTCGATTTGCAGAGGTAAATTTCCTCTGAACATCAGCTTCTCGTCCCATTTCCGGTGGTCATGGCGAGTGGGTGCGTCGGGAGAGATACGACTACTACTGATGTGTGATTTACTAGCCGTGAGATGCTTGTGCTTGCTCGGTGCTGCTGTTGTGCTTGGACATGTGCTGCTACCGTGTGATTTACTAGCCGAGAAATCTTAATTTCTATGTCATCAACTTGATACTCGGGTGCAAGGAAGGTGTTTGCTGAAATGCCCGTGATAAGCGTTGTGTCATGGACGGCTGTGGCCTGTGATGAATGAATGGGTATCAGAAATCGAAAACTATAGTGAGTTCGTCATGCTGTTCTTGGATATGGTGGGAAGTGGATTGAGAGGTAACAACTTGCAGGGCCCTGCCGGTGCTTTCACGGGCAGCACAACGGTGCAGCAGAGGCTCGCTGATGTGGTGGCAACTGCAGTGGTCTATGTTTCTTTTGTTTTCTCCTTATTTCCTTGATTTACTCTGCCCAACATTTTGTTTGTGCATTAGCTACACAACATAACCTTTGTTTTTGCTAAGTTATGTTCTACTTCGCTTCATGATTAGCTCAATGAAAGCATGACGGATTCATTAGTGTCGTTCTTTGTTGTAATTAAATTTGTCAAAGCTTTGTACGGTACATTCAGAATAGGCATCTAGCTAATTAGATCCTTGTGTTGATACAAGCATGATTTCACTCCCGATTGGATGCACATTAAAGCTGCAGAAGGTATATGTAGCTGAATAATTGGTTAAATTCCCTCTGTTACGTCATCTAGCTAATTTATTTGTTGGTTGTAACTGAGTCGCCTTGAATTAACTTGCTTCTTTTCCTACAGAAATTTTTTGTCTATGTATTCCTGATCTCCTATCTGCACAAATTTATATATAGAAGAAAATTATTTAACTCTGTTTGGTATTCCTCTCCTAAGCAGTATATGTATATGGAAATTTTGGATTTAGCTCTCGAGTTAGTTCAAACCCAATATATTTGATTTATTTTAAATCCGTTGCAATGCATGGGCATTTTGCTAGCACTATATAATATTGAAAAAGGACCGTGGTGGTACGTTTTTTGACCTTCCGATTCTGTCCCTGCACTACTAGGTAATTTACATAGTATGCCACCGCCAAGTTCTCGCGGCTGTCGAAGAGAAAAGAAAATCCCCGAGAGAGGGGCGACGCGGCGGCACAGAGAGAGCGGTAATTTACATAGTATGCCATCGCTACCTCCTCCCTTCCCGAGTCAACTCCCTCGATCCAATACAGAGCTCGCTCCCCCGTGACTCCTCGATGGCCGCCGCCGCCGGTAATAGCCCCCGTCCTCTCTTCCTTCTCCTCCTCCGGCGAGGCCCTCTTGCTGCTCGTCCTTCTCCTCCTCCGGTGAGGCCCTCTTGCTGCACGAGGGAGGAAGTGGGCATCCAGGGAGACGGGGGAGGAGGGGCCACGACGGTGATGCTGTTGGGGAAAGGAGAGCGGTGGTGGTGGCGGGGGAGGAGTGGGGAGAGTCGGGATCACCGTCGTCGACCAATACGATTCATGGGAGGGATCTTAGAGGCAGCTCATGGGTGATTGGGGGACGTGCTGTGCCGGCGACCCCGCCTCCCTCCGTCCTCCTCTGCCCAGCTCGATTTCTCGTCGGTCGGCGGCGCATGGCAGTGGGCGCGGTGGGCCGGCGGAGGCGGCGGCGCTACAGCAGGTGGCGCGGTGGAGGACCAGTTAGTTCGTCCTTTTTCGGCGGAGGCGGTTGCCGGCCGCCGGGATGGGCGACTCCGGCGGCTCCGTCGTGTCCGTGGACATCGAGCGCATCTCCTTCGGCGGGAAGGTCCGTGCTGCTACCCCCTCCTGCTGCTTCTCCCTTTCTTCCTCGAATCCGGGAATTTCTTGCTTGCATGGTTAATTTCTGCTGGTGCCGGGGCGATTTGGTTGGCGGCATTGGAGCTGCCTGGCAGGAGGATTGAAAGCTGTGGGCGCCTGATTGCCTGAAGATGCGACCTCGGTGGTGATATTGGAGTTTAGCTGGGTTCTCATAGTTCGGTTTCGATAGGATACAGTTGTATGTGTTGGATTGTTTGGAGGTCCAAAGGGAAAGGTCATTTCTTCAGTTTTGCCAAATATTCTGTCATCTTACGACTCAAATTTTACCAAGTTCTTCTGATGTTATGTTGGTTTCAGAATGAAACCTTGTTTCAATGTAGATACAAGGTCAGGGGACTAGAATCCAACAGAAAACATTCAGAGATGCTGCACTGCTACGGCTGCCAATATTTTCTGCATGTGTAAATACTAAATTACTGCTAGAGTGATAGATGTGTTTGCTGCTGCATAGATGGAGCGGATGTGCTTGCTCCTAGCCGCTAGATGTGTTTGTGCAGTTGAGCTGCTAACTGATATATTTGTGTGTCATATTTGTGCAATAATAATTCGTATACTTTATATATTGCAAGTGTGGAATTTGGTCTTCCAAATTTCCAATGAACTACTCGAATGGTCAAATTTCAGGTCCTTTGAAAAGTAAGTAAAACCAGTCAGCAAGATTTGTCTTATGTCTGTCATTTGCATTCAACATATTATATGGTTTTCTTGTATTAATATGAATTTCATATTGACAATTTTAAATGGTGTAGAAAAGAGTAGAATTAGTTCCGTTCTCAACATTAGTAGTGAGGTATTTAAAGAGATACTATCAGGCTTTAGCATGGTCTACTTATTAACTATGGAGAACTACTCAAGCCCTTCGTACTAAATAAGCCATTCTCACCATTGTTGTTCCATCAACTACTGAACTTAATTGAGTGCTTAACTAAGAAATTGAGAAACGCTGGTGTTGTACCAACAAGACATTACTTTGTGGGGTTTCACGGCGTATATTTGTTCTTCCCCGTTGCAACGCACGGGCAGTTTGCTAGTAGATATATGATGCATCTACCTTGAAGATAGGGGGCTTGAGGGGCAAGAGGCAAGCCTGGCAGTGGATCAGCTTCACGTCGACCCTCAAATCGATCTGCGTTGGCGGCTCCAGCGCCAACAACACCAAGGCTTCTGACGCTGCTGTTCCCGGGCCGTCTCCATGGGCCACCTCTCCTTCGTCATGCTCTGCTGCTACCTCTTGTCGTGTTTCATGCTTCACAACGGGCAGTACTGCCTGCTGCATCTTAGCGACATGCTCGATGTTGCCTACTGGTGGCGGCGGCGACAACCGCTTGTCCTGCCCAGCCATGTCTCCTCGGCCTAATTCTTGAACGATTGCACGGCCACGGATTGGTTCAACCTATTTCTTTGGGTAGGGTACTTACTTATAAAATGACACAATTTATGTGATGAGATCTACGATATGACTCGAGGAGATTTAGTAGTAATATGTCCCTGATTTACACCATTAATGATAATTATTGCTTCCCTCCAAAATGGATAATATGTCTAATTTTAGTTGTCACTAAATGGATAATAAATCTGAACTTACATTTGGATTCATATAGATTTGAAACCACGAGACAAGATTGTACATACATTCCCTCCACCCAAGTTTCCCCACTTTCTCAACATTAATTACATGTCGATATATGGGCATAACAAAAGGGCGATACAACATGGCCCGATATGATGAGGGTGACTCATAAGGAATTGTTTTTCCAAGAAAAATGTTGTAAGCCAAATGACATGTAAGAGGTTTAGCAAGAATGTGGTGTTAAAAAATTATAACTCAATGCAAAATGACAAAACCTCGATCAGCGAAACAACATATATGGCAATACAGCGAGAGAGATTTTTTTTTGTCAAATTTAGATATAATATACATGCCGCAGATCTTAATCTTCACTAAACCATGAAATTATTTTAATTATTTCTATTTTAACCTTCACAACCAAACTAGTAGTGCATGACGAATTTGTACCGAGGATTACTAGGAAAGATATCGATAGCACCATAAAAACTAGTTAATTCTCTTTTCTAGGTACAGTGACTAGCATTTCTATTTTTATTAATTACTTCTATATAATTACTAATTACTACGTACTTTTAGATTTATTTCACAGCGTTGTCTTTCAAGGTAAGGGCTGCCACATTTTAGTCGTGAAAGGACAAGTCCCATTGTCCCACACCAACAATCAGTAAATAGTTAGAAGGTTTAAACTGAGTGGAAGTGACTGTTCTTCATTTGATAGCACATTATGAGTGAGACAATTGAGTCAGTTGCAAATTCCGTATAAGATTATAATGGGGTTAATTCCACTATGCACCAGCTATTTTGGACGGTGGGCAGGTTACACCAGATTTAACTTCCTTACCCACATTGCACCATTACTTTTTTCAAATTTGCACCTGGTTTAGTAAGTGAGAGGAGGGATGATACATTTGGCCCGCTCTTTAGGCTACTTAGGCCCAAGTCGATGGCTTATCACGCATGGGCGCATCCAATGCGGAGTGCGGCCAATGAAATTGGCGTGACTCAACATGATCCGCACCTAGGTACTCGCCCTTGCACACGCCAATCTGGCCCTTTCCTCCTCCCTCTCCAGCACTCCCCCTTGCTCCTTCCCCAAGTATGTTATTTGGTTTCTCCTTAGGCCTCCTTTGAATTGAAGGGTAGGAAAATCAAAGGAAAGGGAAGTGCAAAGGAATAGGAAGTCCTGACCGGCACGATCCTATGGGCAAAGGAATTTTCACCATTGCTTGTTTGATTGCAACGAAGGAAATTTAAAATGAAGCTAGAGCTCATGCTTTTTTTTCCTGTGAAAACACACTACACCATTCCTATAGGATTTTTTCCTACGGGAAGCTATCCTTTGAATCAAACGTGTACGTAAGGGAAAATTCCACAGGGTTGAAATCCTATAGAAATCCTAAGGAAATCCTCCAAATCAAAGGAGGCCTTAAGAGTGGAAAAAGTTTTGTTCCGACCCCCCTTCTCCATCCAGATTAGGCTTACTCAGCAACGGTGTTTGCGGTACAGCTTTACAACAATCCTCTTCCAACCACTTGCTTCAAAACGAAATGCTAGCACCTACTTGTCGATCATCTTCCAAGTGAATAATAATAGGGTGATGGTCAGAATCGTTTATTAATTTGCGCAGCCACGCAGGTAGATGACCAGTTGACATCATTCTTATACATTCAATCATTGAAACAACAGCTAAAATATATTGATAGGTGCAATTTAACAATACATTCTAAGATTTTATTCAGCATTACAAAGCCACAACCAGGCAGCAAAGGCTAAACAGCCACACGGGTAGATGACCAGTTGACATCATTCTTATAAATTCGAATTGCCATCATCTCTACTTCCATCTCCTTCTCTTTACTAGCTTCTCCTCTACGTGTCTTTGCAATCCAAATTTTGGGAAAATTGTGAACACAACAATCAAATTTAACTCAGAAAAATTCACACCTAAATCCCCTCGGCATCACCCAATCGGAAAGAATTAGGCAAGTCATGGAACTCACAAAGACACGAACGGCGGCACTTCACGATCCGCTCCCTACGCTTCTCTAGTCGCCAGCTGGGCCGGCCTTCTGGTCGCAGTCCGCACGCTCCGTTCCGGCCTACTGCCGCCTCCCTACCTGTTCCCTCTTTTACATGGTCGCTTGACCTCGCTTATGCCGCTGAGGAGTGTTTTCCTTAACATTTCTTCAGGGAAATAGGCAGCTTTTTGCAAGTGTTTTCATTAAATATGTTTACCAGCAAGCATGATTATTGAAGTTATGGTTCCTCATCTTGCTTTCGATAACTGAAGAAAGCAAGACA
Source organism: Poa pratensis (assembly GCA_947311845.1). Classification (NCBI taxonomy): domain Eukaryota; kingdom Viridiplantae; phylum Streptophyta; class Magnoliopsida; order Poales; family Poaceae; genus Poa; species Poa pratensis. The sequence continues at coordinate 33,481,222 of CAMZMU010000098.1, read as the reverse complement.
AAAGGAGTAGATTATAAATATCATTCTTCTATTTATTAGTTATTACTAGAAGCTTGGCATCTTCTAGACCTAGAAAGTATTACATAGAGATTAGGGCAAGTTTAAGACCTGCCAAATACTCGCCAAAAAAACCTAGTTACAATCAGATAACAACCACTAATAAAGTGTCAAAACAAAATGAAGATTTAAATGTGGACGGAAGGATATAGTAGTATGAGAAATTGACGGTGCCTATGATCACTGACACAAATTCACAGGGCAGCAACATTATCTAAGTGCAACAAGGTATTAGATAAGTAATGTGCAGAAATCATACCTTCACAGTATACTTGTCGACTAGAAAGTTTAAAGACTTCAAATCACAGTAAACAATAGGAGGGCTATGTGTATGTAGATAATACATTTTCCCTTCGCCTGTAGAACAAGGAGAGTTGATTTAGATAGCAGTACGACTGCTTTAAGAGTAAAATACATGGGAGGTCACTGAACTTGTGCGTATAAATCACATAGGTCACTGTATTCAGGGAAGTTAAATTTACGGTCACTGAAGACGTGCTGCTGTTTCACGTACAATCACCGCGGACGATGCAGCTACGTATCGGCTGATGTGGCAGGATCGGTCCCGTTTGGCAGAGGTGGAGCAACTCAGTCCTGCGAAATCTTACAGAAAGGCACCTGAATTAATTCGCTTTACTGAATATACCCCGCCTCCACTAACTGTTATGTTTTGTCGACACCGTCGATCAGGTCGAGGCAAAAGCAGAGGGAGAGGAAGCGACGCCCTGGAGGACGGAAACGCGCGGCAGCGGAAGGCAGGCAGGCGACATCAAAATCTTCACGCGTGCGGCTGGAGGGGAGCCGCCGCAGGCCATCTCTGGCGGCTGGAGGCGACGGAGATGCCTCCTTCCCGTCGCCCAGACGGAGCTCCACCCCTGACTACGGTTAGTTCATAATCCCCGTGAAATCTCTTTATTTTCTGTTGGATTGTGTCGTTGCATATTAGCAAAAGGCTTTAGCTTACAGATTATAGATGTTTAGCGGGGTATGTAGGCTAGGTTTATGCACTGATATGGGTGGGTAAGTGGGGTGGTGGTTTGGATAGGGTTTTAGGAAAGTTAACTGAATGTTGCCGCAGGTAAGGGTTTGCACTGGTTTCGGGCACGATTTGGGTAGGGTTTGCACTAGTTTTGAGCACGATTTGGTTAGGGTTTGCAGTAGATTTCCGCATGGTTTGGGTAAGGGGGCTTTGTAACTGCAAAAAACTGAAATTTTCTGTTTTTCTTTCTGAAATTTGGTGATGTTTATATGCAGGACCAGAAAGGGGTCACTTTTCAGTTGAATTTCATCATGGTGGCTATTTCCTTGGCGCTGGACGCAACATGGCATATGTAAATGGCTCTACAATTTGCTACGACCATATCCCGAAGGATACTTGCTCACCTTCAGAAATTGAGAATGCAGCTCAAGATACTCAATCAGCTGAAGCATCCGAAGCACCTCAGGGAACTCAAGCAACTCAGTCATCCAAGCACCTCAAGCACCTCAAGCAACTCAGGTAATGCACTGTGCACTATCAACCAAAAGTAAATCATCTGTCTGTTTTCCAGTGGTTGTTGCTTATCTGAATTTGGGCATGTAATGATAATTGTTAAGACCTGGGAATTTATCTTTCGAACTATGGTTTTGCTAGGATCTTGACCTGGTACTGTAATGTTGCTACGGAGTTTATTTTGTTAGGACCTGTTACTATCTAAAGTTGTGTTACTTGAAGAGTAATGTTGGTATGTTGTTTAATTTAGCTCGTTTAATTCGATCTCGTTTATTGTCTAGAAAGATAACTCGGCTCGGCTCGGCTTGTTTAGAAACGAGTCGAGTGAAGTCAAGTCGAGTTCCGAGCTATTCGTTTAACTCGCAAGTCGAGTCGAGTTTCGATCTACTCATTTAAGGATCCACACTTAGTACATTCAAACGAAGCAACACAGAAACTTAACTGACAATCAAGGTTTCAGATAACACCAAGTTAGCATATTCGGGACATACCGACGAAAACGAGAGAGAGGGGCAGCGCGAGGAGGGACAGCCGTCGGGGAGGGACGGCCGCACGACGACAGGGTCTGCGGCGACGAGCACGAGAGGGAGTGGGGAATTAGGGATTTGGGAGGGAAATGGGGAACGGGAGAGGATTTTTTACTCCCGGCGTTTTTGTAATAAACCCCTCCTACACGTGGGCCCGTCACTTAAGCAGCCAGCAACACGGGACCGACCCTGCCACGTCCGCCGTGATCGTACGCGAAACAGCAGCACGTCTTCAGTGACCGTAAATTTAACTTCCCTGAATACAGTGACCTATGTGATTTATACGCACAAATTCAGTGACCTCCCATGTATTTTACTCCTGCTTTAAGTTTAGAGCCTAGCAGTACAAAAAGGTTGAGAAAATAGATAAAACTGAGACAAGATGGTACCGCATTTTTTGACGAGAACTTGACTGTTCAAGCGGCGTCACTCATCCAGAACTTGCCTTGCCTCACGCGTATGCAAAAGTTTGTACAAGCAACCTTTGCAATGAAACAAGTGTTTCACTTGAACCAGTCAAGTGGCCGGGTGAAGTACTGTAGTACCAAATGAACAACTGAAATGCATACAAATACCTCGACAAGTATTCCATAACTCTTGTGTGGTTCGGGGGTTCAGTAACAGCACCATGAGTAAACCAATATTTGGATGCCTCTTGACTTTTCATCATCGTAACCTACCATACAGAAAAAACATTCACATAGTTAATTAACATGAACAGGAATGCTTCATGAAGGCACAAAAGCCAACAGGATACAGAACATAAACACTGATAACTGACACAGCCACGTCCGGTCCGGATAGAATTAAAATTCTTATAGTTTGGACAAATTTTTCATACAAGCTCAAACTTGTAATTGGTCTGAAATTACAAGCTCTAAAACTCGAGAGAGAAAACATCCTAATCATCAAGGGGGGTTTCATATTGGAACAATCTGAAGACATGTTTTTCATTTTAAGTCTCATTTTACATACTTTATGTGTTTTCCGCACTCAGGCGTGGTGGCCGACGCAAACCTCTCTTCCATGCGCGCTCCCTCCGTCTCTCCAGTCGCCGGCGATCTCCTGTCCCGTCTCCTGCACAGACGGCCGGCGCCCCTGAACAACCCAGTCCCCCGGCCAGGCGGCCACTCCACGGTGGCGCCACATCAAGAGGCCTCTCGGGATGAAGGATCGGGGATAAAATAATGCGGTGGGGGGAGGAGGATTCCGGCGCCGGCGACAGATTTGGGATTTGGGGATTGGCGGGGAAGACGACGATGAGCTCTTCGCGGTAGCGCCTACTTATCGTGGGGGGTAATACACACCGCACGTTAGCGGCGCTCTCGCCCCGTGCCGCTACATGGCCTCGTCGCGCGCCGCGTACGTGGGCCGGCCCAACTATTTCCCGGGCGCAGAAAACAGTTCGCCCCACTGCTTTTACTGTTTCGGGCCTGTTTCGATTTTTTTTTCTGCTTTTTTCAGCTCTATTTTTTAAAACACGAATATTTTTTTAGTCTGAATATTTTTCAAATATGAACCATTTTTAAAATATGAACATTTTCAAAAAATAAAAACAAAAAACAAATGGTTCCAAATTTGAAAATGGCACCATAAAAACAAATTTGGAAACGTTACTAAATTCGGAACCTTTTTTAATTTGGAACCATTTTAAAAAATGAACAATTTTTTAATTTGGAACCATTTTCAAAAATTAAACAATTTTCAAATTTGGAACCATTTCCAAAATGGAACCATTTTTTAAAAATGGAACCGTTTTAAAAACTGAACAATTTTAAAATTGGGAACCATTTTAAATTTGGAACCATTTTTAAATTGGAACCATTTTCAAAATGGAACCATTTTTAAATTCGGAACCATTTTCAAAATGGAACCATTTTTAAATTTGGAACCATTTTCAAAAACAAACAATTTTCAAATTTGGAACCATTTTTTTTTTGGAACCATTTTAAATTTGGAAACATTTTTAAATTCAAAACCATTTTCAAAATGGAACCATTTTTAAATTTGGAACCATTTTTAAAAAAATGGAACCATTTTCAAAAACAAAAAAATTTCAAATTTGGAACCATTTTTATTTGGAACCATTTTAAATTTAGAACCATTTTTTAATTCGGAACCATTTTAAATTTGGAACCATTTTAAATTTGGAACTATTTTCAAAATGAAACCATTTTTAAATTTGGAACCATTTTCAAAATATGGAACCATTTTCAAAAACGAGCAATTTTCAAATTTTGAACCATTTTTATTTGGAAGCATTTTAAATTTGAGACCATTTTTAATTTGAAACCATTATAAATTCTGCACCATTTTTAAGTTCGAACCATTTTAAATTTGGAACCATTTTTAAGCAGAAAAAGAAAAACAAAACATAAAAAAGGAAACAAAAAACAAAAACAAAAGAACAAAAAAGAAAAAAGAAGAAAAAAAAGCAAAAAAACGAAAACAAAAAAGAGAAACAGAAAAGGAAAAAAAAAACAAAAAAAGAAACAAAAAAATAAAAAAAGCCAGACGGGCCGGCCCAGGAGCACGTCACACGGATCGAAACAGAAAAAGAAAAAAAAGCCAGACGGGCCGGCCCAGGAACACGTCGCGCGGATCCTCTTCAGGCAGCGCTTCCCCTATGCGGCGCTAACGGGCGGAGCATAGGGTTTGCCCTTATCGCGTTACGCGGAGATAACATAGCTCCGCGCACCCCTGACGCTAAATGGGCCTGGCCCATTTTCTGGCGCGGACGAGAAGCGTCAACTTTTCGAGCGCCTATGGTTTTTTTAGTGAATCGAGCGTGCGTATGGTTCTTCTATTACTGCACACGTTGTTATAAAAAAAATGCGTGCGTCGGTTGTACTTATACTGTTTCATTTTTTGCTGGAAATGCATGGTTCGACTGTTTATGCGCGCGTTGCTGTTTTTTGCACGATATAAACCGAAGCATTCGAACTGCTTGTTTATTTTGTGCTTCGTTCTGTCACGTGTACTAATGTACAACTTTTTTTCTTTCAAAAATGGGATATGAGTGAGGATTAAAAATGCATATATATTTACACATATTTTTTTAAATTGGAAATAAAATGTACATGAAAACTATGCGTGTCCACGGATAGGTTCCATTCGTGTACTCGATTTTGAGTTTCGTCGATTGTAACTTCTCAATTTAGAATCAATGTTCGGAAGTTTTTTAGACATTTTTTATCAAATTTGGCGCACTCGGTCGACCGTTTGAAACATCATTTGACGAAAAGGTTAACCTCAACATTTCGCACAACTTTCGTGTTGTAATTTTTCCATTTCGGCGGTCATTTTCTAAAACTCCGTTTAATGGAAACTTGGTTTAAACGGATTTGGAACGATTTTTGAAAAACATGCTGAACGGGATTTGGTAACCCGTTGAACATAATTTGGTCTTGAACAATTTTTGAAATACCTGTTGCATAATTTGGAATTGAACGATTTTCTGAAAACTCTGTTGAACGGAAACTAGGTTTAAAACGGATTTTTCATATTTTTTAAAGACTTGTTGAACGAAATTTGTTACTGAATGATTTTCAAAAAAACTGTATTGAACTTGAACTTGGTTCAAATAGATATTGGAACGATTTTCGAAAACATGTTGAACGGGATATGGTAACCCATTGAACGAAATTTGGTCTTGAACGAATTTTGAAAGACCTGTTGAACAGAATTAGGTACTGAACAATTTTCTAAAAACTCTATTGAATGGAAATTTGGTTTAAACAGATTTTGGAAAGATTTCTGAAAAACATGTTGAAACGGGATTTTGTAACCCGTTGAACGTAATTTGGTTTTGAACAATTTTTGAAAGACCCGTTGAACAGAATTTGGTATTGAACGATTTTGTAAAACTTCGTTGAACAGAAACTAGGTTTAAACGGGTTTTGGAACAATTTTTGAAAGACCCATTGAACAGAATTTGGTGTTGAACGGTTTTGTAAAACTCCGTTGAACAGAAACTAGGTTTAAATGGATTTTGGAACGATTTTTGAAAAACATATTAGTGTCAAAACAAAATGAAGATTTAAATGTGGACGGAAGGATATAGTAGTATGAGAAATTGACGGTGCATATGATCACTGACACAAATTCACAGGGCAGCAACATTATCTAAGTGCAACAAGGTATTAGATAAGTAATGTGCAGAAATCATACCTTCACAGTATACTTGTCGACTAGAAAGTTTAAAGACTTCAAATCACAGTAAACAATAGGAGGGCTATGTGTATGTAGATAATACATTTTCCCTTTGCCTGTAGAACAAGGAGAGTTGATTTAGATAGCAGTACGACTGCTTTAAGAGTAAAATACATGGGAGGTCACTGAACTTGTGCGTATAAATCACATAGGTCACTGTATTCAGGGAAGTTAAATTTACGGTCACTGAAGACGTGCTGCTGTTTCACGTACGATCACCGCGGACGATGCAGCTACGTATCGGCTGACGTGGCAGGATCGGTTCCGTTTGGCAGAGGTGGAGCAACTCAGTCCTGCGAAATCTTACAGAAAGGCACCTGAATTAATTCGCTTTACTGAATATACCCCGCCTCCACTAACTGTTATGTTTTGTCGACACCGTCGATCAGGTCGAGGCAAAAGCAGAGGGAGAGGAAGCGACGCCCTGGAGGACGGAAACGCGCGGCAGCGGAAGGCAGGCGACATCAAAATCTTCACGCGTGCGGCTGGAGGGGAGCCGCCGCAGGCCATCTCCGGCGGCTGGAGGCGACGGAGATGCCTCCTTCCCGTCGCCCAGATGGAGCTCCACCCCCTGACTACGGTTAGTTCATAATCCCCGTGAAATCTCTTTATTTTCTGTTGGATTGTGTCGTTGCATATTAGCAAAAGGCTTTAGCTTACAGATTATAGATGTTTAGCGGGGTATGTAGGCTAGGTTTGTGCACTGATATGGGTGGGTAAGTGGGGTGGTAGTTTGGATAGGGTTTTAGGAAAGTTAACTGAATGTTGCCGCAGGTAAGGGTTTGCACTGGTTTCGGGCACGATTTGGGTAGGGTTTGCACTGGTTTTGAGCACGATTTGGTTAGGGTTTGCAGTAGATTTCTGCATGGTTTGGGTAAGGGGGCTTTGTAACTGCAAAAAACTGAAATTTTCTGTTTTTATTTCTGAAATTTGGTGATGTTTATATGCAGGACCAGAAAGGGGTCACTTTTCAGTTGAATTTCATCATGGTGGCTATTTCCTTGGCGCTGGACGCAACATGGCATATGTAAATGGCTCTACAATTTGCTACGACCATATCCCGAAGGATACTTGCTCACCTTCAGAAATTGAGAATGCAGCTCAAGATACTCAATCAGCTGAAGCATCCGAAGCACCTCAGGGAACTCAAGCAACTCAGTCATCCGAAGCACCTCAAGCACCTCAAGCAACTCAGGTAATGCACTGTGCACTATCAACCAAAAGTAAATCATCTGTCTGTTTTCCAGTGGTTGTTGCTTATCTGAATTTGGGCATGTAATGATAATTGTTAAGACCTGGGAATTTATCTTTCGAACTATGGTTTTGCTAGGATCTTGACCTGGTACTGTAATGTTGCTACGGAGTTTATTTTGTTAGGACCTGTTACTATCTAAAGTTGTGTTACTTGAAGAGTAATGTTGGTATGTTGTTTAATTTAGCTCGTTTAATTCGATCTCGTTTATTGTCTAGAAAGATAACTCGGCTCGGCTCGGCTTGTTTAGAAACGAGTCGAGTGAAGTCAAGTCGAGTTCCGAGCTATTCGTTTAACTCGCAAGTCGAGTCGAGTTTCGATCTACTCATTTAAGGATCCACACTTAGTACATTCAAATGAAGCAACACAGAAACTTAACTGACAATCAAGGTTTCAGATAACACCAAGTTAGCATATTCGGGACATACCGACGAAAACGAGAGAGAGGGGCAGCGCGAGGAGGGACAGCCGTCGGGGAGGGACGGCCGCACGACGACAGGGTCTGCGGCGACGAGCACGAGAGGGAGTGGGGAATTAGGGATTTGGGAGGGAAATGGGGAACGGGAGAGGATTTTTTACTCCTGGCGTTTTTGTAATAAACCCCTCCTACACGTGGGCCCGTCACTTAAGCAGCCAGCAACACGGGACCGACCCTGCCACGTCCGCCGTGATCGTACGCGAAACAGCAGCACGTCTTCAGTGACCGTAAATTTAACTTCCCTGAATACAGTGACCTATGTGATTTATACGCACAAATTCAGTGACCTCCCATGTATTTTACTCCTGCTTTAAGTTTAGAGCCTAGCAGTAGAAAAAGGTTGAGAAAATAGATAAAACTGAGACAAGATGGTACCGCATTTTTTGACGAGAACTTGACTGTTCAAGCGGCGTCACTCATCCAGAACTTGCCTTGCCTCACGCGTATGCAAAAGTTTGTACAAGCAACCTTTGCAATGAAACAAGTGTTTCACTTGAACCAGTCAAGTGGCCGGGTGAAGTACTGTAGTACCAAATGAACAACTGAAATGCATACAAATACCTCGACAAGTATTCCATAACTCTTGTGTGGTTCGGGGGTTCAGTAACAGCACCATGAGTAAACCAATATTTGGATGCCTCTTGACTTTTCATCATCGTAACCTACCATACAGAAAAAACATTCACATAGTTAATTAACATGAACAGGAATGCTTCATGAAGGCACAAAAGCCAACAGGATACAGAACATAAACACTGATAACTGACACAGCCACGTCCGGTCCGGATAGAATTAAAATTCTTATAGTTTGGACAAATTTTTCATACAAGCTCAAACTTGTAATTGGTCTGAAATTACAAGCTCTAAAACTCGAGAGAGAAAACATCCTAATCATCAAGGGGGGTTTCATATTGGAACAATCTGAAGACATGTTTTTCATTTTAAGTCTCATTTTACATACTTTATGTGTTTTCCGCACTCAGGCGTGGTGGCCGACGCAAACCTCTCTTCCATGCGCGCTCCCTCCGTCTCTCCAGTCGCCGGCGATCTCCTGTCCCGTCTCCTGCACAGACGGCCGGCGCCCCTGAACAACCCAGTCCCCCGGCCAGGCGGCCACTCCACGGTGGCGCCACATCAAGAGGCCTCTCGGGATGAAGGATCGGGGGATAAAATAATGCGGTGGGGGGGAGGAGGATTCCGGCGCCGGCGACAGATTTGGGATTTGGGGATTGGCGGGGAAGACGACGATGAGCTCTTCGCGGGAGCGCCTACTTATCGTGGGGGGTAATACACACCGCACGTTAGCGGCGCTCTCGCCCCGTGCCGCTACATGGCCTCGTCGCGCGCCGCGTACGTGGGCCGGCCCAACTATTTCCCGGGCGCAGAAAACAGTTCGCCCCACTGCTTTTACTGTTTCGGGCCTGTTTCGATTTTTTTTTCTGCTTTTTTCAGCTCTATTTTTTAAAACACGAATATTTTTTTAGTCTGAATATTTTTCAAATATGAACCATTTTTAAAATATGAACATTTTCAAAAAATAAAAACAAAAAACAAATGGTTCCAAATTTGAAAATGGCACCATAAAAACAAATTTGGAAACGTTACTAAATTCGGAACCTTTTTTAAATTTGGAACCATTTTAAAAAATGAACAATTTTTTAATTTGGAACCATTTTCAAAAATTAAACAATTTTCAAATTTGGAACCATTTCCAAAATGGAACCATTTTTAAAAAATGGAACCGTTTTAAAAACTGAACAATTTTAAAATTGGGAACCATTTAAAATTTGGAACCATTTTTAAATTGGAACCATTTTCAAAATGGAACCATTCTTAAATTCAGAACAATTTTTAAATTCGGAACCATTTTCAAAATGGAACCATTTTTAAATTTGGAACCATTTTCAAAAACAAACAATTTTCAAATTTGGAACCATTTTTTTTTGGAACCATTTTAAATTTGGAAACATTTTTAAACTCAAAACCATTTTCAAAATGGAACCATTTTTAAATTTGGAACCATTTTTAAAAAAATGGAACCATTTTCAAAAACAAAAAATTTCAAATTTGGAACCATTTTTATTTGGAACCATTTTAAATTTAGAACCATTTTTTAATTCGAACCATTTTAAATTTGGAACCATTTTAAATTTGGAACTATTTTCAAAATGAAACCATTTTTAAATTTGGAACCATTTCAAAATATGGAACCATTTTCAAAAACGAACAATTTTCAAATTTTGAACCATTTTTATTTGGAAGCATTTTAAATTTGAGACCATTTTTAATTTGAAACCATTATAAATTCTGCACCATTTTTAAGTTCGAACCATTTTAAATTTGGAACCATTTTTAAGCAGAAAAAGAAAAACAAAACATAAAAAAGGAAAAAAAAACAAAAACAAAAAAGAAAAGAACAAAAAAGAAAAAAAGAAAAAAGAAAAAAAGAAAATAAAGCAAAAAAACGAAAACAAAAAAGAGAAACAGAAAAGAAAAAAGAAACAGAAAAAGAAAAAGAAAAAAGAAACGAAAAAAAGAAACAAAAAAATAAAAAAAGCCAGACGGGCCGACCCAGGAGCACGTCACACGGATCGAAACAGAAAAAAAAAAAAGCCAGACGGGCCAGCCCAGGAACACGTCGCGCGGATCCTCTTCAGGCGGTGCTTCCCCTATGCGGCGCTAACGGGCGGAGCATAGGGTTTGCCCTTATCGCGTTACGCGGAGATAACATAGCTCCGCGCACCCCTTACGCTAAATGGGCCTGGCCCATTTTCTGGCGCGGACGAGAAGCGTCAACTTTTCGAGCGCCTATGGTTTTTTTAGTGAATCGAGCGTGCGTATGGTTCTTCTATTACTGCACACGTTGTTATAAAAAAAAATGCGTGCGTCGGTTGTACTTATACTGTTTCATTTTTCGCTGGAAATGCATGGTTTGACTGTTTATGCGCGCGTTGCTGTTTTTTGCACGATATAAACCGAAGCATTCGAACTGCTTGTTTATTTTGTGCTTCGTTCAGTCACGTGTACTAATGTACAACTTTTTTTCTTTCAAAAATGGGATATGAGTGAGGATTAAAAATGCATATATATTTACACATATATTTTTAAATTGGAAATAAAATGTACATGAAAACTATGCGTGTCCACGGATAGGTTCCATTCGTGTACTCGGTTTTGAGTTTCGTCGATTGTAACTTCTCAATTTAGAATCAATGTTCGGAAGTTTTTTAGACATTTTTTGTCAAATTTGGCGCACTCGGTCGACCGTTTGAAACATCATTTGACGAAAAGGTTAACCTCAACATTTCGCACAACTTTCGTGTTGTAATTTTTCCATTTCGGCGGTCATTTTCTAAAACTCCGTTTAATGGAAACTTGGTTTAAACGGATTTGGAACGATTTTTGAAAAACATGCTGAACGGGATTTGGTAACCCGTTGAACATAATTTGGTCTTGAACAATTTTTGAAATACCTGTTGCATAATTTGGAATTGAACGATTTTCTGAAAACTCTGTTGAACGGAAACTAGGTTTAAAACGGATTTTTCATATTTTTTAAAAACTTGTTGAACGAAATTTGTTACTGAATGATTTTCAAAAAAACTGTATTGAACGGGAACTTGGTTCAAATAGATATTGGAACGATTTTCGAAAACATGTTGAACGGGATATGGTAACCCATTGAATGCAATTTGGTCTTGAACGAATTTTGAAAGACCTGTTGAACAGAATTAGGTACTGAACAATTTTCTAAAAACTCCGTTAAACGGAAATTTGGTTTAAACAGATTTTGGAAAGATTTCTGAAAAACATGTTGAAACGGGATTTTGTAACCCGTTGAACGTAATTTGGTCTTGAACAATTTTTGAAAGACCCGTTGAACAGAATTTGGTATTGAACGATTTTGTATAACTTCGTTGAACAGAAACTAGGTTTAAACGGGTTTTGGAACAATTTTTGAAAGACCCATTGAACAGAATTTGGTACTGAACGGTTTTGTAAAAACTCCGTTGAACAGAAACTATGTTTAAATGGATATCGGAACAATTTTTGAATTCATGTTGAATGGGATTTGGTAACCCGTTGAACACAATTTGGTCTTGAACGAATTTGAAAGACCTGTTGAACAGAATTAGGTACTGAACAATTTTCTAAAAACACTATTGAACGGAAATTTGGTTTAAACGGATTTTGGAACTATTTTGAACGGGATTTTTTAACCTGTTGAATGTAATTTGGTCTTGAACAATTTTTGAAAGACCCGTTGAACAGAATTTGGTATTGAACGATTTTGTAAAACTCCGTTGAACAGAAACTAGGTTTAAACGGATTTTGGAATGATTTTTTAAAAACATGTTGAACGGGATTTGGTAACCCGTTGAACGTAATTTGGTCTTGAAGAAATTCTGAAAGACCCGTTGAACAGAATTTGGTATTAAACGATTTTCTAAAACTCCGTTGAACGGAAATTTGGTTTAAATGGATTTGGAACATTTTTTAAAAACATGTTGAACGGGATTTGGTAACCCGTTGAACATAATTTGGTCTTGAATTTTTTTTGAAATACCCGTTGAACAGCATTTGGATTTTTTAAAAAGTGAACAAAAAAGGTTTGTGAACGAAAACTATTTTTAAACAGTTTTAAAAAAGTGAACATAAACTATTTTCGAACAATTTTAAGAATTATTTTAAAGTGAACAAAAAATGCTGGTGAACGGTAACTATTTTTGAACAATTTTAAAATAGTGAACAAAAAGGGTCGATGAACAGAAATATTCTTGAACGATTTTAAAAGTGAACATAAAAGGGTCGGTGAACATAACATATTTTTGAACAATTTTAAAAAGGTCTATGATAGGAAACTATTTTTGAATAATTTTAAAAAATGAACATAAAAGTATTTTTTAATAATTTTGAAAAGTTAACGGAAAATGGCGGTGCACGGAAATTATTTTTGAACGATTTAGAAAAATTGAAATAGAAGAAATTGTGAATGCTAACTATGTTTGAACTTTTTTGAGTGACCAGATATTTTGTTACCTACAGTTTTTTAGTAAACAAAAAAAGGTCGATGAACAATTGTTTTTACTATAAATTCAAAATATATTAACAAATGGAAAAGAAAAAATATAATGAGAAGAAGGAAAAAAGAAAAAGAAAAAATAAATATCAGGAAATGAAAAGAAATACAGAAAACGAAAAACCACTCAAAAGATATGAAACGAAAAAACAAAAACGAATCGAAAAAATCCAGAAAAAATAGACGAAGAAGCAGCGAGAAGAAGCAGTCCTGCCACGGTCAGAGAGAAAAGACGATGGAGCTGACGAATACTGGATCGACTAACCAAACAAACATAAGGCAGGCACAAGAGAAATGGGCCAGGCCCATTAGACACAGGAGGTGCGCGGGAGCGTGTGCGCTCCGACCTACGCGTCAAGTAGGATTTGCCGCTCTTCGTTGCAGCTCGATCGATAGAGTAGATGGACTAGCAGCAATCTTACTTGGGCTTGGGCCAGACATGAAAATACGGTCCACTTCTACAACAGCCAGCCAACCAGACTGGAGATGAGACAAGGTTTGTTTTGGTCGGCTTGATCTAACTGCGTATCCTTTTACCCTCCAAAAATAAAATTTGCGTATCCTTATTTTTACAGTTTTGCTAATTCTCATTGAGTGAGTTGCAACATGCAATGACATGAGTTGCAACTTACCCTATTGTAGGTTGGTTGCCGATGAGTTGCAACTGAAATTTTCCCAGTTACACATGAGATTCACATAAATTAAAAATAGTTAGTTGATGAAAACCATGAGAAACAAACTAATGTATATTTATTTTTCTACATATAGAACGTAGAAGTTACCTTCTCCGAGGATATTATTATAATATATTCCTCTGATGTAAGAATTTTTTTCTTGGTGAATCGTTTCTACTATCTGATGAGACACTTGAACCACTTCCCTACATTATTCATGTTTTTCATTTTTATTTTATTTTATGCTACAACTATGTTTTTGCATGCACAAGTTCATAACTTTTGAACAAAACACAGTAAGTCCTTCCATGAAAAAACAATTGTGAATAAAGGACCTAACAAATATTCTAGTAGTCCTCACAGAAAATCCACTAAATGCAATTCTCAACATACTATTCCACCAAGTACAAAATAAAATGGAAAGATATGTTGGGAATCGTGGACAGAAAACAAAAAAATTCCTACCGACGATAACCATAAACTAGCCAAGATCTAACTATGTAGATATACTATACGAAGGAGGACGGAGTACATACCCTTGTAGACCGAAAGCGGGATTACGTTCCCGCACAAACGTTGTCGATGAAGCCGACCTCAAGGTCGTGTAGAGGAAGTAGTCATACTCCCAGCGCCACCCGTGTAGCGCCTCGTAGTTTCACACACGTGCGGTGTAGATGACGACCTCCGAGCTCCAGATCCAGCAGAGCAGCGGAAGTAGAAGATTGGATCGAAGCACGGCGGTGTGCGTAAGGTGGAGAGACTTCCCTCCTCGTACGTAGCTCCAGAAACGGAACCACGCTCAAGGTAGGAGAGAAGAAGAAAGGAGAGGGATGAATTTCCATGGCATGGGGAGTCCCTATTTAAAGGAGAGGGGGGAGGCCAACCTCCTTGGCTCCCCCATGTGGGACTAAACCCACATGGGGTGCGCCGGCCATGGAGGAGCCGCCGGCCCTGGTGGGCCCCATTCGGCCCATCCAGGCCGGCTGGCCCTCCCCCCCCCCTTTTTTCCTTTTTCTTTTTGGGAGTTTTCCCTAATGGGCCTCTAAGGCCCATTAGGTTTTAATGCCTTTTAAATTCGAATTTAATTAAATAAAAAATATATTTAATCACTAATAACACTTATTAATATTAAATACATATTATTTAATTCATTCGGACCCCGAAAACATATTTCGTTGCCTCCGATCAACATCGGACAAGTTCCGGAACACTTCCGGAGTTCCGGTTTCTTTCTCTCTTATATCCAATCTAATCGTCACCTACCCTTAAGTGTGTTACCCTACGGTTCGGGATCACACAGACATGAACGAGACATTCTCCGATCAATGACTAACAGCGGGGTCTGGATACCCATGATAGCCCTGTGCGTCCACGAAAGACTTTTATCGTTTGAACCTTTAGACGTCCAGTCTCATCCTCTTGCCTATCGATACTTAGATTGTCCGAGCGTCGTTCTCCGGTATCACGATTACCGAGCATGACCTCGTCATTGACAAATCTATCTTTACTCGTCTGTGATATTACATCCCCGTGACCTAGTCACATGCTTGCAAGCTCATTGATGTAATCTCACCGAGTGGGCCCAGAGTATCTATCCTGCTATTTGGATTGGCAATTCCCGCTCTTGATCACTCGCTTCTACTGCTTCCTTCCGATACCCGAAAGTGTCACCTTTATTGTCACGCTATATAAGACATGCCGTTTGATGCGATCAGCCGCATCTTCCAGAAGCAGAGATTTGATATGATCTCACAGTCGAAGGTATGAACACTACGTTTCTACATTTTGGGTATGTCCATCAAATCATTCACCTAATGATATGACTCCGTTGTTAACCGACGCCATTGTCCATGATCAGGAAACCTTGATCATCTGTTACCCAACGAACTAGTTAAATAGAGGCTACTAGGGACCTGGTTGTTTTCATACCACACGTGTATTAATGTTTCCGCGTAATACAGTTATAGCATGGTATTAAAACGTATTATGAACAATTGAGATATGACAAATAAAATCACTTTATTAATTGCCTCTAGGGCATATCTCCAACAGTCTCCCACTTGCACTAGAGTACAATTTAATCTAGTTTACAACTTGGTAAAAGCCTAACACCTATAGCATCTCGGTGTTCTTCATGCTTGTCTCGTGGAAGAGGTTTCGTCAGCGGATCTGCAACATTCAGGTCCGTGTGTATTTTGCAAATCTTTACATCGCCTTCCTTGACGTACTGCCGTATGACATGGAAGCGTCGGAGAATATGTTTGGCGGTGGAGTGAGACCTTGGTTCCTTTACGTTGGCAATGACACCTGTGTTGTCGCAGTAGATGTTCACAGGGTCTTGCGCACTCGGGAACACTCCAAGCTCGATGACGAACTTCCTCAGCCAAACAGCTTCATTTGCAGCATCCGCAGCAGCAATATACTCCGATTCCATTGTAGATTGGGCTACTATGGGTTGCTTCCCACTTCTCCAGCTCACAGCGCCTCCGTTCACCTTAAACACATAACCTGTTTGCGATTTCGAGTCATCTGGATCTGTGCAGAAACTTGCATCAACGTAACCTGTTACGCCAAGTTCCTCTTCACAGCCTCCATAAACAAGAAACATGTCCTTGGTATACTTAAGATACTTCAGTATGTTCTTAACAGCTGTCCAATGATCCTTGCCAGGATTACTCTGGAATCGACTCGTCAGACTGAGAGCCAATGCCACATCGGGTCGAGTACTTAACATGGCATACATGATCGATCCTATAGCCGAAGCATATCGAGTGCCATCCACCTCGGCTTTTCAAGAGCCGTCTGTGGACACTGAGCCATGCTCAATGTTTTTCCCTTGACAACTGGCACAAGACCTTTCTTTGCCAAATGCATATTGAACTTCTTCAATATCTTGTCAAGGTAAGTACTTTGACATAACGCTAGTAGGCGCCTGGGTCTATCACGATAGATCTTAATGCCTAATACGTATGCAGCTTCTCCTAAGTCCTTCATCGAAAATTTACTGTTTAAATATTCCTTCACGCTTTTCAGAAGTTCCACATCATTCCCAATTAGTAATATATCATCCACATATAGAACTAGGAATGCAACTGAGCTCCCACTCATTTTCTTATAAATGCAGGTCTCTTCTACATTTTGGACAAATCCAAAACCTTTGATCACCTCATCAAAGCGAAGATTCCAGCTCCGAGATGCTTGCTTCAGTCCATAAATGGAACGCTGAAGTTTGCATACTTGCCAACATTTCTGGACTGACAAAACCTTCAGGTTGTACCATATACAACTCTTCCTCAATGTTGCCATTTAGGAACGCTGTTTTGACATCCATCTGCCATATCTCATAATCATGATATGCAGCTGTTGCTAGCAAAACCCGAATAGACTTTAGCATCGCTACCGGTGAAAACGTTTCATCGTAGTCAATTCCATGAACTTGTCGGAAACCTTTTGCGACAAGCCGAGCCTTATAGACGGTTACATTACCGTCAGCATCAGTCTTCTTCTTAAAATCCATTTATTCTCGACGGCCTTGCGCCCTTCGGGAATCTCCACCAAAGTCCATACTTTGTTGTCATACATGGATCCAATTTCGGATTTCATGGCTTCAAGCCATTTCTCGGACTCGGGTCCTTCCATTGCCTCTTTGTAGTTCGTAGGTTCGTCTTGTTCAATTAACATGACGGTGCAAACAAGATTGCCGTACCACTCAGGGATGTACGGGTTCTTCCAGACCTACGAGGTATATAGCCTCCTCGACATTTTCTCCCACTCCATCTGTTATGGAGGACGGTTCAGGAACAGTTTCCGTTGCGCCACTCGGAATTTCGAGTTCAGGATCAACTATCTCGTCGAGGTCTATTTTCCTCCCACTTACTCCTTTAGCGAGAGAAAGGTGCCGCTCTTTGCGACAAACGTTTTGCCCTCGGCTTGGTGGTAGAAGGTATATCCTATGGTTTCCCCGGATATCCTACAAAGACGACCTTTTCCGATTTCGATTCGAGTTTGTCGGGCTGTAGTTTCTTAACGTACGCCTCACAACCCCAAACCTTCAGGAACGACAACTTCGGTTTCTTACCATGCCATATCTCATACGGTGTCGTTGCTACGGATTTGGATGGAGCCCTATTTAAAATGAATGCGGCTGTTTCTAACGCATATCCCCAAAACGATACGGGCAAGTCGTAAGAGACATCATAGACCGTACGCTATCTAATAAAGTACGATTACGTCGTTCGGACACACCGTTGCGTTGCGGTGTCCCGGCAGGCGTAAGTTGTGGTACAATTCCACAGGCCTTCAGATGTGTGCCAAACTCAAAACTCAAATATTCGCCACCACGATCAGATCGGAGGTGTTTATTTTCTTGTTGAGTTGATTTTCAACTTCACTCTGAAATTCTTTGAACTTTTCAAAGTTTCAGACTTGTGTTTCATTAAATAGATATACCCGTATCTACTCAAATCATCAGTGAAGGTTACAAAATAACGATAACCATTGCGTGTCGACACGCTCATTGGACCGCACACATCTGTATGTATTACTCCCAATAAGTCCGACGCCCGTTCCATAAATCCGTTGA
The DNA here is from genome assembly GCA_947311845.1 of Poa pratensis. Classification (NCBI taxonomy): domain Eukaryota; kingdom Viridiplantae; phylum Streptophyta; class Magnoliopsida; order Poales; family Poaceae; genus Poa; species Poa pratensis. The sequence goes on along the minus strand of CAMZMU010000098.1, from coordinate 33,462,868 downwards.
ACGGTGTCTTGGTCATCTTGCCCATAAGGCATGGTTCGCAAGTGTCAAGAGATCCAAAATCTAGTGACTCCAAAAGTCCATCAGAATGGAGTTTCTTCATGCGTTTATACCAATATGACCGAGACGGCAATGCCACATACATGGCGGTATCGTCACTAAGTTTAATCCTTTTGGCATCTACGTTATGGATGTGAGTACTACTATCGAGATTCAACAAGAATAAACCATTACTCTCAGGAGCATTAACATAAAAGATATCATTCATCGAAATAGCACAACCATTTGATACTGAATTGAACGAATATCCATCTTGCAACAAGCAAGATCCACTGATAATGTTTACACTCAAAGCCGGTACAAAATAACATTTATTTAAAACCAAAACTAATCCCGATGGTAGATGTAGAGGGAGCGTGCCGACGGCCACCACGTCAACTTTTGATCCATTGCCGACGCGCATCGTCACCTCGTCCTTCGCCAGGCGCCTTTATTCCGCAACTCCACCTGAGAGTTACAAATATGAGCAACAGAACCGGTATCAAATACCCATGCATTACTCCGAGCGCTAGTAAGGTAAACATCTATAACATGTATATCAAATATACCTTTCTCTCTTCCGACAATCTTGCCGGCCTTCTTGTCTTCTAGGTACTTGGGGCAGTTGCGCTTCCAGTGACCATCTCCCTTGCAGTAGAAGCATTCCACGCCAGGTTTGGGACCAGGTTTGTTAGCCTTAGATTTGGCAACGTGTTTGCCATCCTTCTTGGGCTTCCAGTTCTTCCTTCCCTTGCCGCCAGATTTCTTAAAATCGACGGTCTTGTTGACCATCAACAGCGTGTGCTCCTTCTTGATTTCCACCTCAGCAGTCTTGAGCATCACGAACACCTCAGACAGGGACTTAGCCATGCCCTGCATGTTGTAGTTCATGACGAAGCCTTTGTAGCTAGGAGGCAACGATTGCAGCACCCTATCAATCGCCAGCTCATCAGGAATCTTGCATTCCAGAGCGTTCAGGCGTTGAACGTAGCCAGACATTTTGACCACGTGCTCGCTCACACTGCTATGCTCTTCCATCTTGGCTGAGAAGAAGAGCTCAGAAGCTTCATACCTCTCAGCCTTAGCCTGCGGCGCAAAGACAGCTTGAGATCAGAAATTATCTCAAAAGCACTCATCTTCTCAAAGCGCTTTTGCAGGTCGGCTTCCATGGCGTAGAGCATGCCACTCTGGACAAAGGAGGAATCCTCCGACTTGGTCTGATAGACCTTCTTCTCATCATCGGAGGCGTTGTCTGCAGGAGGGTCACCTAGGGCGGCTTCAATGACGTAGGCCACCTTGTGGGGAGTGAGGAGGATCCTCAGGTTGCGGAACCAGGACATGAAGTTCGACCCATTGGTCTTAAGCTTTTCTTTCTCAAGGAACAGGCCAAGGTTAAAGGTGGGGCGAGACATCTACAATGGAATTTGCAAAACATAAGACGTTTGTTCATAATAAAATATGGGTTCAAGTTTTAGTAAAATAAAACTACAGAACTCCCACTCAAAACGAACATCCCTCGCATCGTTTTAGTGATTACACGATCCTAATTCATTACACTACCCCGATCGTCACGGCCGATAGCATAACTTCAAAAGTGGACATCGCTATGTCGATCACAACTACTTTGTGACTCGTGCTTAACCTTTCGGTCATGTGTTCCGAGGCCATGTCTGTACATGCTAGGCTCGCCAAATAAACCTATAGCGTATTGCTTGTGCAACGTGGCTTACACCCACGTTATGCGAACGCAGATACGTCTGACACCCGATCGTCACGGCCTGCCTCGTATCGGAGAACTTTCGGTGGTGCACGCTAAAGGGAGAACACTATTTGGTATTTTAGGAGGGATCATCTTATATTACTACCGCCGTGTAACTAATATATAACCATATATATATACACAATATAAGATGCACACAATCTACATAACATCTAAATGAAATGTAATGCGACATGATATGGTCTCCTCCGCGCCGATGGTCTCCTTCGCGCCAACAGTTTTATAAACAATTTAATAAACCTACCTTGACCATATCACATTGCCCCTGCAAAATAAAGTTAGACGCTTTCTACTTTATCTTTTGCATATTTTACGTGGCTGCTAGGGCTTCGCACAAGAACCGTTTCTTACCTACGAATACAACCACAACAGCGATAAGACAATTGTCTCTATTACACCCCTTTCGGGGCCCTCCATTGTAAATGCAATATCAACTATTGTAGGAGATACAGACACCCGCCAGCCACATATACGGTACAAGCCGTATGTCAAGTGTGGAACCAGTCTCGCGTAAGAGTACGCGTAAAGTCGGTCCGGGCCGCTTCATCCCACAATGCCGCGATATAAACAAGTACACGCGAGAGGGTAACAAATGTAGAATCGATGCCCACATTCAACATGTGTTCTAACCGTATAGAAATATCTACGCATAGATCGGCTCTGATACCACTGTTGGGATCGTAGACAGAAAAAAAAAATTTCCTACCGACGATAACCATAAACTAGCCAAGATCTAACTATGCAGATATACTATACGAAGGAGGACGGAGTACATACCCTTGTAGACCGAAAGCGGGATTACGTTCCCGCACAAACGTTGTCGATGAAGCCGACGAAGCCGACCTCAAGGTCGTGTAGAGGAAGTAGTCGTACTCCCAGCGCCACCGTGTAGCGCCTCGTAGTTCCACACACGTGCGGTGTAGATGACGACCTCCGAGCTCCAGATCCAGCAGAGCAGCGGAAGTAGAAGATTGGATCTCGAAGCACGGCGGTGTGCGTAAGGTGGAGAGACTTCCTCCTCGTACGCAGCTCCAGAAACGGAACCACGCTCAAAGTAGGAGAGAAGAAGAAGGAGAGGGATGAATTTCCAAGGCATGGGTCCTATTAAAGGAGGGGGGAGGCCAACCTCCTTGGCTCCCCCATGTGGGACTAAACCCCACATGGGGTGCGCCGGCCATGGGGAGCCGCCGGCCCTGGTGGGCCCCATTCGGCCCATCCAGGCCGGCTGGCCCTCCCCCTTTTTTTCCTTTTTCTTTTTGGGAGTTTTCCCTAATGGGCCTCTAAGGCCCATTAGGTTTTAATGCCTTTTAAATTCGAATTTAATTAAATAAAAAATATATTTAATCACTAATAACACTTATTAATATTAAATACATATTATTTAATTCATTCGGACCCCGAAAACATATTTCGTTGCCTCCGATCAACATCGGACAAGTTCCGGAACACTTCCGGAGTTCCCGGTTTCTTTCTCTCTTATATCCAATCTAATCGTCACCTACCCTTAAGTGTGTTACCCTACGGTTCGGGACCACACAGACATGAACGAGACACATTCTCCGATCAATGACTAACAGCGGGGTCTGGATACCCATGATAGCCCTGTGCGTCCACGAAAGACTTTTATCGTTTGAACCTTTAGACGTCCAGTCTCATCCTCTTGCCTATCGATACTTAGATTGTCCGAGCGTCGTTCTCTGGTATCACGATTACCGAGCATGACCTCGTCATTGACAAATCTATCTTTACTCGTCTGTGATATTACATCCCCGTGACCTAGTCACATGCTTGCAAGCTTATTGATGTAATCTCACCGAGTGGCCCAGAGTATCTATCCTGCTATTTGGATTGGCAATTCCCGCTCTTGATCACTCGCTTCTACTGCTTCCTTCCGATACCCGAAAGTGTCACCTTTATTGTCACGCTATATAAGACATGTCGTTTGATGCGATCAGCCGCATCTTCCAGAAGCAGAGATTTGATATGATCTCACAGTCGAAGGTATGAACACTACGTTTCTACATTTTGGGTATGTCCATCAAATCATTCACCTAATGATATGACTCCGTTGTTAACCGACGCCATTGTCCATGATCAGGAAACCTTGATCATCTGTTACCCAACGAACTAGTTAAATAGAGGCTACTAGGGACCTGGTTGTTTTCATACCACACGTGTATTAATGTTTCCGTGTAATACAGTTATAGCATGGTATTAAAACGTATTATGAACAATTGAGATATGACAAATAAAATCACTTTATTAATTGCCTCTAGGGCATATCTCCAACAAGATATGTATGACAAATGCAAATAAATAATATTAGCGAGACAACAAGGTGGGGAATGTACGACTTGGATCATAAACACTATTAGAGTTGGTTAGTCTCATCTATTTACTCACTAGTCACATCTGTAAATATGCATGAGGAACGGTGCAACAAGTGCATGTAGCCTTCAACAAGAATAACTATGAATAAAGAATATCACATATCTTGTAATTGTCCTCGCACATAGATACCTTCAATCATAGTCTTGTCCGAAAAACCCGTGCAGTGCTACACTGCAATTCAAAGTTTGGACAAAACAAGTGGCCACCAAAATTTACGCTAACCCAGTAAGTTCAGCATGCAAAGAGGTTCTAGCATCTTGATGCGGCCTACACAGCCCGTTGGGAACCCCGTTGGGCACAGTAGCAAGTTTCTCTCGGTTAAGAAACCAAGGTTATCAATCCAGTAGGACATGGAGAAGGCTTCAACTTGGTGTCAATCTACTCTGGAGCTTGTAGATTAACATGGACCTGCACATAACACAATCAAAATACTTTGCCCCAATGAAACAGGAAAGTTGTCAATCTCCCTGGCTTGCTAAAAACAAAGGATTAAACATATAGTGTGGAAAACAAATATAAATGCAAAAATAACAACGAGCAAATGATGACGGGAAGCAATGGAAACGGTGTTTTAATCAATGTAAAAGAATGGACCAGGGTCCACAGTTCACTAGTGGTGTCTCTCCATAAAACAAATAAACATACATACTGGGTAAACAAATTACAGCTAGACAATTGACAAATTGTAAGGGCATGACAATTCTATCATGACAAGCTATAGTTCACTGTAGTATTTAATTGGGCATTACAACAAAATACATAGACCAATTGCTACCTGCATCTATGACTAATAATCCACCCGGGATCGCTGTCCAACATGTCACCCGAAGTATTAAGTTGCAAGCAACAAATTATTGCAATAAGCAAAGTGCATAATGTAAGCAATGAATATAACACGTAGAAATAAACACGATGTTTTACCCCTAGTAGCAACAACACATCCAAACTCACATTCGTTTCTGTCATCTCGAGCACGGACAAAGGAGGCATGAACCTACTATCTAGCATAAATACTCCCTCTTGGAGATACAAGAAACTACTTGGCCAAAGCAACTACAAGTATCGGAGAGCATGCAAGATCATAAATAAAACATATAGATAGATAGATGAACAAACTTGATCATAACTTCACAATTCATCGGATCCCAGCAAACACAACATGTAGCATTAAATAAAGATGAACTTGATCATGTTAGGCAGCTCATAAGATCTAAACATGGTAGCACAAGTAGAAGAGACAACCATCTAGCTACTGCTATGGACCCGTTTGTTCAATGGTGAACTACTCACACATCACTCCGGAGGCTGGCATGGTGGTGTAGAAGCCCTCCGGTGATGATCTCGCCTCCGGAAGAGTGCTAGGAAGAGGTCTAGAACCCTCCCAAACTAGGGTTCGCGATGACGGCGGCCTCGGATATCTTTCATGGAAATTGATCGGGTCACTTAAGGTTTTCGGGAGACATAGAATATATAGGCGAAGAGGCGGATCCGAAGGGCATCTAGTGGGCCCAGACGACAGGGGCGTGGCCCACCCCTGGCCCACGCCTAGGTAGCGTCTAGGGGTGTGGGTCCCCACTCTGGCTGATCTTTGGTCGATGCCTTCGTTCCTTCATAAACCTGATCTCCGTAAATTTTCAGATCTTTCGGAGAATATTTCTTTAATACGATTTCTGAAACAAAAAGATAGTGGAAAACAAGAACTGGCACTGGGCATCTTGTTAATAGGTTTATTCCAGAAAATGCATAAAAATGATATAAAACCAAAAGTAAAACTTGTAGCATTTGATATAAAACAAGCATGAGACATCAAAATTATAGATACGTTTGAGACGTATCAGCATCGTCCCCAAGCTTAATTCATGCTCGTCCTAGAGTAGGTAAATGATAACAATAATTTTTGAAGTGACATGCTACCAACACAATCTTGATCAAATAGTAATGTACAACATGTGAACTGAGATCAAATCATTCAAGACAAATATCAATAATTGGTATTAAATAAACAATGATAAAACATGATATTTAAACAAGACAAAACCTTTCATGGATAAAGATTTGAATACATGAAACCGTACAAGGTTTATTAGAGATGATTTAAGTATCCAAAGTAGAAGTTATATCCTTCTATTCAAGCAGCAAGCAATTTTTCACAACAAAAAGGATCTAGTCAAGTAAAAGTAAACATGAAAGTTATGAATCAATTGTTTCAAAGTTTTACTCAACGAGTGAGCGAGAACATTTGCTATTGGCACCAGGATGTTATGGAAAAAAGAACATTAATGAAGGTTGTAACACCCCGAAAATTGAAACCTAATTTTTGTGGTGTTTTATGACACCTGAAAAACTTTTTCTCTTTTCCTAAATGTTCCTTCAAATCTTTGAGGATGAATTAACTTGGGAATTGCTCCCTCAAGAATTTTCCCAGTGATCCATGAACCACTCCATCACCCGTGATAATTTTGGTGCTTAGGTTTTCTCTCGAAAACCCTAGCCTTAATTATCAAACCTTTTAAACCCTTTTCTCCACCTACCAAAGGAAAGCCTATTTCCATAGCTGGAAAAATTCCACTAAAAATACCAGAGGACTCCCATATTCATATAAAGACAATCCATGCAAAAATATTGCATACTTCAATGCAATATTTCCAAGTTAGACATTATTTTCCAAAATGCCATTTCTGACCCAGAGATGTTTGAGTCAATCTATGCATCTCCAAAAATTCTGATAAATTCAGGGATGAATATTTTTCCATTCCCAACACTTCACCTTTTGGAGCCAAACCCATTTGAGCAACTCTTGACCTACTTCCTTTGTAAGGCCCTTTTTATGCCTTTTTGAGATCTTCAAACAAACCTGTACCTAGACAAATCCTATGACCATGGGACTTGGTCACATTGACCACTTGGCCCATAGACACTCATATCCAGAAGATCACCCCATGGTGAAGTGTGAAAAATCACTTTGCCATGACTATGCCATTGTGTCTATTTTTGGACATCTTGCCAAAACCCAATTTACCAATGTCCAAATGAGCTCAAACTCCTTAGACACCTCCCTATGCCAAACAAACCCAGTGGTAATTGTTTGGGATTTTTCTGAGTTAAGCAAGACCTCTATCTTTTTATCGAACACCTTGTGTGCATTTGAGTTTCGAAAAACTTTGTGTTACCAAGAGTGGAGTTTTTGCATGTGACTGTTGTAGTACCGTAGGCCTTGTCCTTAGCAACCCATAGATACCTCCGTTCTTGCGTTTGGTGCCCCGAGTCGTCGGGAACGCGACGATGCCGCTCGTGGCGCACTCCGAACGCCGGAGCGCGCATGTCGGCGTCCTGCGCATTCCTAGTCCACCGGTCCCTCTTGCTGTTCCCGTGTCCCAGCCCAACCCTAGCAGTGACCAAACCCTCCCCTGCTCCTTTGGCTCGAACCAGAGACGCTCTTATCCCCGCCTTAAATTCCCGGCCGGAGTTAGGCACCGCGCGGTCTCTTGTCCGCTTCCTCCCGCCGCTCTCTAGCTCGAGTACAACGTGCGGATTACCAAGCCCGTTCCTGCTCCCTGAGATCAGCTCGACCTCGTTCCTATCCAGCCTCTTCCTTATCGTCTCCACTGTGGCAGGAGCAACGTGCCGTGACCTCGGTGAGCCATCAACGGATGAGCGGCCACGCAGCTAACTCTCCTCCGTGCGGCTGTTGAAAGAAAGCCTGAGCCTCCCCTCTGAAGCCACACCAAACCATTTCCTCTTCTCCCTCTAGAGCTCTCTGGTGTTTTAGTTGGACAACGGGCAAAGCCCTGCTTCGATGCTGGCCGACGCCGTCGCCGTCAGGCTATCCTGACCGTGGCAAGCTCGACTCAGCCCCGTTCTCTATTTAAACCGGCAGAGAGCCTCCCACCCATCCTCTCTACTCCATCCATGCAACCAGAAGGGCGAAGGGTGGCCGAGATCCTCGGCGCCATCCGCGTACGTCCGCCATGGCCGAAGCTTTGCGAGCTCGCGGGCGACGCACAGGAGGCGTCCCCGACGCCGAAGCCGCCTTCCCCGGCCGCGGTACGCCGCCGCCGTTTCATTCCCGCCTTAGGCCGGCTCTCCAGCGGTCCTGCCGGACGTCGACGACCCGCCAAGGCCACCTCCCGAGCTCCTCCCGTACGTGCTGAAGCAAGCTTGAAGAGAAGATACAGTGAGCTGATCGTTCCGGGATGTCCCAAGCTGCCACCTGGGAACCCTAGACTACTCGTCGACGTCTACAAAGAACCCACCTTCGGGGTCAGTGAAGTCCTCCTCTGAAACAAAACAAACGACGTTGAGTTCGACGAACTCGCAAGATTAAAATAGAGCTTTAGCTCGATGAGGCTTTCAAAGTTTTATGTCTGTTTTGCATAAAGCTGATTTTATTTATAGAAACATAACTCCATGGCATCGACTAATCAGAATAGTTTTCAAAAGGGGTAAGGAGTAACTCTTTTCTTTTGATCACCTTTCTCAACATCAACCACTGTTACTGTGCTACAAAGGCACCTCCCCGAATCACCCTCGAGGAAGCTAACCTTGCATTCTTGAGTAGTACCTTTAGTACTCAGCTTTTAATCATTCCGTTCAAGTTATTCTATGGTCTTATCGTCCTTTCCCAAGTTGTCCGTAACCGTGGACACGACTTTTCGAAAAGATTTAACCCTGCAGGGGTGCACTGTGTTTACCTTCGGTACCGTCCGGCTCATTGCCTGATCATTAGCTCTCTTCCGGGGAAAGCCGGCTGAGTGGGAACGATTACAACCTTTACCTTGTTAAAGACTAACCCATGATCATCAGTGAGGACGGGACAGGTTCCATGCCTCCAACACCCTGCCCCGTGGCCACTCATTTTCCTAAACACCACCATCCTCATCTCAGTCTTGGCCACCGTCTTCACGCACGCGCAAATGGAAGCTCAAACTAGAGGACCCTGGCTAGTCCCGCCCAAGTTAGTTGGTCGACGAGGGCTCCATATACCCCACCGAATGGAAGCGCGCTCATTCTTGGTTCAAGAGATAAAGAACTCGCACCCAGGCGGCGAGAGTGAGACAAAACACCACCATACCATAGTGGCCTCTCATCCCCACCTTTAAGCAGTTTATTACCTGTCACCACAATTCCTCCACCATCATCCGAACATTTCAACATCTGTTTCCAACATGAAATATCCATCGGACGCATAAGCATTTAACTAAGCATGGCTAAGCAACAACATAGCATAGTTAAGTATCTCAGGCCAACAATACAATCCTATGGATAATAGGAGGGAAACAGGTAATGACATCGGAAACTTAATGCAACTATAGGATAATCTAATCCAATAAAATTGACATTTGGAACCGCATGCAATATTATAGTGGAGAAAATATTTGCGGAAAATAGGATAAGACATGCTCAGAGGGGGGATTACGCTTGCCTTGTTGATATGAAAGGTGGTAAGAATCGTCGAAGAATTGTGGTTGCACCTCAACTCCTCGATCTACCGAAGCACAAACAACACCGGAATGGAAACAACATAAATAACACGAATACAAGTAGGTGCAATGCACACTCATGATGATATGACATTTTAATGCAACTAACAGATCCTAGACATGATCATCGAGTTAAATGAGTGTCCCAAATAATTAGGCATTATTTGGCCTACCCTCATATTTATCTTAGTGGCATATTACTAACTCTAACAAGACCAGGACCTAAATATTATTATACATGCATGAAAATGATGTTACCGGGAAGTTCATATTTTTATGAGCATTTTGATTTCACACACACAATTTTCTGATGAACCAAATACAAGTTAGTACATTTATAAATTCCTCTTTTAAATATGTGCCTTTAATAAGTTATTCTCAACACAGTACAATTATTTATCCAAATTAGACAGAGAATAGTTGAAACAGGATAATTTTTGGTACTGGACAATTTCGGAATATCCGGTTTTGGGCTCACTCGGAATATCCGATGTCCACAGATGGGCCGAAAATCGAATAAGGACTGGGAACGAAAATGTACTGGAGTGACTCGGATAATCCGATTGCGTTGGAATCGGAATATCCGAGCTGATTACACAGGACGGCGAACGCGGTCGCGCTCGTGTGCCGTGTGCGCACTAACGAGAGGGGCTACGGGGATGCGACGAACCAGCCCGAGAGGGGAGAAGGGAAGGGACCAACAAGGGCCAGGAGCTCACCACGAGCACGATGGTGCAGGCGGCGAGGCAAGGCGAGGCCTAGCACGGCGGCGCGGGGTCGTCGGAGCAGCGTCGGGGACGGAGGAGAAATCGGACGGCGGCGGCGATTTCCGGCTTCTCCGATCGATTCCTTAGGCGGAGATGGAGAGGACGACGAGGCGGACCTTCCTGCGGTCTTCGATTTGCCCGAGGACGCTCCAATCGACGGCGATGTGTCGGCGACGGCGGCTCGGTTCGGAGCCGTGGGGAGAGAGACGAGAGAGAGGGGAACGGGAGGAAAATATCGGGGAGGGAGTGGGCAGGTGAGCAGGGTAGCCTCGTGTGCTTGTCTTCTTTGCAGGTGGTGGCAGAGAGGGGGCCCGGCGCGGCGCGTCGTGCGGCAGCGCCATGGCGGCGAGCTGGTGCGGTCGAGCAACGGCTCGATCGCTACAGGAGGAAGACGGCGGCACAACAGCAGAAAACCCCCTGGCAGCTTTGTTTCCAACACAAACAAGTCCTTTTCAGTTTTTAATTCTAAAAACCTGTGCATTTAGTCATTTAATTGAGGCACTTAAACATCTTCAAAAATTATGACAAAATTTGGGGAGGCTCCCCTTAGCCTGTAGAAGCTCCACAAATTTTGGTGTCTCAAAATAAAATGTTTTGCACAACATTTGTTCATAGAGTTTGGATATGGCATTTTTTGCTAAAACCAAAATAATATTACTTTAGAATTTTTAAAGCAAGTGCAAAATATTAATTTGAACTCTTGGAACTTCCTTGACAAATAGGAGATGTCAAAGTATTTTTGTTTTGCAAGTTTGAAAACTCTCATTGTTTTGAACTTGTTTAAAAGAAGCAATCATATTTGAGGTTTCTTAATGTTATAATCTCTTGAGCATTTTTAATTAAGGATGCCATGATGCACAAGAAATGAAAAGCGAAAATTTAATCACACTTTTGGGTTCACAAATTTCGGGCTGTTACAATTCTACCCCCCTTACAGGAATCTCGTCCTGAGATTCTTAGAGTAGGAAAGAGGGAAAAAGGGGTTACGAGGTCTTCAACGATCTTCTCGGTGTGGATTGATTCAGCGCATCCTGAAGATCCTCATCGGCTTCACTTCGAGGTCATCATCCGATTACACCATAGGAACGAAGGAACGAATCTGAAAGGAATGGTCTTCACGAAGATGCGACGCTCGAGTACCCCATAGTCACTCTTGGAATGAGACTTCCATGAACCCTTGATTTAATGAGTAGGAGACACATGGAGGTAACAGGCGGAAGATAAGGGGTTTCCAGACGATAGATAACGGTTTCCCAAAAAGATTCCGAATATGAACTTTGCACAAGGCCTTAAGTCTCTGAGGAAGAATGTTAAACAAGATTCCAACAGATGAAGAGGCAACTTCTACCAAACAGCTTGAGTAGAACTTTCCTCACGGAGGAGCATGTCCGATCACTTGAGAAGGGTCGAGAAGATGGACCGAGAGAACTTTAGAAACTCCGGGAACGATAGTATCGGGAAAACTTCTCGATGTTATAGACATCGAGGTCAAGCTTCTTGAGGATCACCAACCATCGTTTCTAATTGCGATTCAGACATGGTTAGGTGTAGAGATACTTCAGACTCCACATGTATGAATAGGGAATCTTTGCAAAGCATACCAACGGATTACAATTGCTAGGATCCCTAAGAGCTAGACTACAATGTCAAACTCCAAAGGAGGAACGAGTTTGCGGAACTCACGTATTAGCAACTTGTCAGAAGACATCTGCACCTACATGAATTACTTGTAATGAGACACAGTTGAGCCCTTCTTGGGGAACATGAAAGAAAACAAAAGAAGTTCTCAGACTTCTTCTCTTTCTGGAACAATTCAATCAGTGGCTTGGATGCATCGATGGAATTCTTTAGGAATGGAGGTAACAACATACCACTCCAAGAATCTTTGCATATGCATGATTGACTTGAGATGATTCCGAGGAGATTCGACAATTTACTCAGATCCACGGCGACATCTTTCAGCATTTGCACGTGAACCAGAGAAAGTCACTTCTAGCTTCCAGAACACATACCTTGTGATGACACAAGTTAGTTCTAACAAGTTTCCAATGCTAACGCCCACTATCCAGTATGAATCTCCTCCACCATGGAGAAAATAAGAAGGTAGTTGATGGGCTCAACCACAAACTTATCCAGATACTCCAAGACGGTAGACTCGCATGTTGCATGAACGGGCATAAGTATTGGTCAGACTAACACATTCAGTAGGTTGGTCTGAGTTTGATTTGACGATAGCCCAATTCAAATCAAAAGATTTGTAGGATAGCATATCCAAAGAGGAGATACTTCCTTGCTTCAACACGAGCAGACTAGACATCCCATTGGAAATGAACTATATCAGATAGAGCTTTTATCTTTTAACTCTCCAAGTTGTTTAAGCTCAACCGAATAATTCAGGACATCCAGCACGATTTTCTTGGAGAAAGGAGTTGTTCAGAGAACCAGCTTACTCATAAGCTCAACATCACGGTCAGGTGACAACCTGGCGATACTTCTGGAAAGACCTCCAGAATATCACGATCCACCGATATGTCTTGAGTTCGAGAGAGAATTCATGCCTTACAAGGCAAGACGATGTGGTCTTGGGAGCTTCGGCTCGAACCTAGCTCTTTGACCGAGGAGGTGCACCAGAACAAACAGACTTGATAGCACCGTTAAACTCAACTTATTGATCGGCTAACCAACCATGTTAAGAAGGACAATGGATGTCCTTGGATTTCAGCGCAGTAAAAACTGCTGAGAATCTCCGATAGCTGCAACGCTGCTCACGTCTTGTCATTTTCGAGTAACTAGTTACTTGGAAAACGGAGAGCAACGAAGCGTAAGAGCATCACTTCATCGAGAAGATCATGATACTTAGCACGATAGCACACTATTTATATCAAGGTATCGTGATACTCTAGGATGGAGCAGAAACAAAGTCTAAATCAACCTCTTATTCTGCGGACTGCAAAACTTTGACCTGGTCCGAGAAGTGGACAGGATACTGGAGTTGGTTTCTCCTAACAAGACGGAGGGGAAAGTCTTGACGGATCAAGGGAGTGACTTGCATCGGAACATACTAACACACGATAAAACTTTACGGTCAGCCGACAGACAAAGGTCGGAAAGCGGATCAGAGTAAGAAACATGCTCAGGAGAATCCTAAGATGTTGAAGATGCACCGGTTATTACTCAATTGTGATAACCATGCCCAAAAAGGAGAGATGCATCAGAGTCGCGAACATAGTTTGGAGACTCGCTAGGAGGGTCCTTGTCGTAACCCCGATGGTTCCAAGACAGAACCTAAAATAAGGCTAAGGGAGAGCTAAAGTTACATAGCCTGCTGAGGTGTGGTAAATGGTTGAACATTACCTCACAGACCACATAAAAGGACTTGGGTTAAAGGTCAGCTTCATGTGCCGAGAATCATAAATGGCATAACGATCACATGGGTAACAACCCACACAATTCAACATACCAGAATCACAGCACAATCCGGAACCTTTGGTTCAAGACCACGGTTAAAACCGAAAGAGAGGAACACCCGATTAGTTGCAAAACAACCGAGGCACGGAAGAAGGAGAGTGGTGCTAAACAACGGTGTTTACTGTGGATTCTGACTCAACACGCAGCGGAAGCAACCAGACACATAACACTAAAGGTAGAACCCAACCGCGTGATCCTAAAGTTTTGAGGTAACCGACGAGAAGTAAAACTTTTAACTCAAATCGAGGTAAGATTGCTCCGAGATTAGAATGTAACCAGATAAGGAGTAAAAAGAATCCTAAGATGGTTTTCACAACTCATTTTTAGGTTAAAATATTTTCACAAACACTAGACTCAACGTCGACTAGTAGAAGGGTTTCCTACAGGCAGTCCTGCTCTGATACCAACTTGTGGCGCCCCGACCGCTGAAGTATACAGTGATGTTGTGTGTCACCAGTTAAGCGATACAACCGGAGGTTACGGGTTTACCAATCCCCGGCCAAAACCTTTGGCAGGCGTTGCTCGGAATTGATCATCGGCAACGCAACACCCCGATTGATGCCTTAACGCAGGCACAACTATCAATGCATAATAGAGAGATCAAGACTTATGGAACAACTGGCACATCACAGACTCTACGACTCAAAGCATTATAGTTCAACTCTTATAATAGAGAAAGATAGCAAATTACAACCAGAGGTCACAGACCCAACAGTACATCATGCGAAAGCGAACTAGGTTGTTCTAACAACAAGAACCGAATTATGGCCTAAGAGGCCTACAAATAAACATCCAGCGCCAGCTGTTCCGGGATGTCCCAAGCTGCCACCTGGAAACCCCAGCCTACTCGTCGACGTCCACAAAGAACCCACCTTCGGGGTCGGTGAAGTCCTCCTCTGAAACAAAACAAATGACGTTGAGTTCGACGAACTCGCAAGATTAAAATAGAGCTTTAGCTCGATGAGGCTTTCAAAGTTTTATGGCTGTTTTGCATAAAGCTGATTTTATTTATAGAAACATAACTCCATGGCATCGACTAATCAGAATAGTTTTCAAAAGGGGTAAGGAGTAACTCTTTTCTTTTGATCACCTTTCTCAACATCAACCACTGTACCTGTGCTATAAAGGCACCTCCCCGAATCACCCTCGAGGAAGCTAACCTTGCATTCTTGAGTAGTACCTTTAGTACTCAGCTTTTAATCATTCCGTTCAAGTTATTCTATGGTCTTATCGTCCTTTCCCAAGTTGTCCGTAACCGTGGACACGGCTTTTCGAAAAGATTTAACCTTGCAGGGGTGCACTGTGTTTACCTTCGGTGCCGTCCGGCTCATTGCCTGATCATTAGCTCTCTTCCGGGGAAAGCCGGCTGAGTGGGAGCGGTTACAACCTTTACCTTGTTAAAGACTAACCCAGGATCATCAGTGAGGACGGAACAGGTTCCGTGCCTCCAACACCCTGCCCCGTGGCCACTCATTTTCCTAAACACCACCATCCTCATCTCAGTCTTGGCCACCGTCTTCACGCACGCGCAAATGGAAGCTCAAACTAGAGGACCCTGGCTAGTCCCACCCAAGTTAGTTGGTCGACGAGGGCTCCATATACCCCACCGAATGGAAGCGCGCTCATTCTTGGTTCAAGAGGTAAAGAACTCGCCCCTAGGCGGCGAGAGTGAGACAAAACACCACCATACCATAGTGGCCTCTCATCCCCACCTTTAAGCAGTTTATTACCTGTCACCACAATTCCTCCACCATCATCCGAACATTTCAACATCTGTTTCCAACATGAAATATCCATCGGACGCATAAGCATTTAACTAAGCATGGCTAAGCAACAACATAGCATAGTTAAGTATCTCAGGCCAACAATACAATCCTATGGATAATAGGAGGGAAACAGGTAATGGCATCGGAAACTTAATGCAACTATAGGATACTCTAATCCAATAAAATTGACATTTGGAACCGCATGCAATATTATAGTGGAGAAAATATTTGCGGAAAATAGGATAAGACATGCTCAGAGGGGGGATTACGCTTGCCTTGTTGATATGAAAGGTGGTAAGAATCGTCGAAGAATTGTGGTTGCACCTCAACTCCTCGATCTACCGAAGCACAAACAACACCGGAAAGGAAACAACATAAATAACACGAATACAAGTAGGTGCAAAGCACACTCATGATGATATGACATTTTAATGCAACTAACAGATCCTAGACATGATCATCGAGTTAAATGAGTGTCCCAAATAATTAGGCATTATTTGGCCTACCCTCATATTTATCTTAGTGGCATATTACTAACTCTAACAAGACCAGCACCTAAATATTATTATACATGCATGAAAATGATGTTACCGGGAAGTTCATATTTTTATGAGCATTTTGATATCACACACACAATTTTCTGATGAACCAAATACAAGTTAGTACATTTATAAATTCCTCTTTTAAATATGTGCCTTTAATAAGTTATTCTCAACACAGTACAATTATTTATCCAAATTAGACAGAGAATAGTTGAAACAGGATAATTTTTGGTACTGGACAATTTCGGAATATCCGGTTTTGGGCTCACTCGGAATATCCGATGTCCACAGATGGGCCGAAAATCGACTAAGGACTGGGAATGAAAATGTACTGGAGTGACTCGGATAATCTGATTGCGTTGGAATCAGAATATCCGAGCTGATTACACAGGACGGCGAACGCGGTCGCGCTCGTGTGCCGTGTGCGCACTAACGAGAGGGGCTACGGGGATGCGACGAACCATCCCGAGAGGGGAGAAGGGAAGGGACCAACAAGGGCCAGGAGCTCACCACGAGCACGATGGTGCAGACGGCGAGGCAAGGCGAGGCCTAGCACGGCGGCGCGGGGTTGTCGGAGCAGCGTCGGGGACGGAGGAGAAATCGGACGGCGGCGGCGATTTCCGGCTTCTCCGGTCGATTCCTTAGGCGGAGATGGAGAGGACGACGAGGCAGACCTTCCTGCGGTCTTCGATTTGCCCGAGGACGCTCCAATCGACGGCGATGTGTCGGCGACGGCGGCTCGGTTCGGAGCCGTGGGGAGAGAGACGAGAGAGAGGGGAACGGGAGGAAAATATCGGGGAGGGAGTGGGCAGGTGAGCAGGGTAGCCTCGTGTGCTTGTCTTCTTTGCAGGTGGTGGCAGAGAGGGGGCCCGGCGCGGCGCGTCGTGCGGCAGCGCCATGGCGGCGAGTTGGTGCGGTCGAGCAACGGCTCGGTCGCTACAGGAGGAAGACGGCGGCACATTTGCAGAAAACCCCCTGGCAGCTTTGTTTCCAACACAAACAAGTCCTTTTCAGTTTTTAATTCTAAAAACCTGTGCCTTTAGTCATTTAATTGAGGCACTTAAACATCTTCAAAAATTATGACAAAATTTGGGGAGGCTCCCCTTAGCCTGTAGAAGCTCCACAAATTTTGGTGTCTCAAAATAAAATGTTTTGCACAACATTTGTTCATAGAGTTTGGAAATGGCATTTTTTGCTAAAACCAAAATAATATTACTTTAGAATTTTTAAAGCAAGTGCAAAATATTAATTTGAACTCTTGGAACTTCCTTGACAAATAGGAGATGTCAAAGTATTTTTGTTTTGCAAGTTTGAAAACTCTCATTGTTTTGAACTTGTTTAAAAGAAGCAATCATATTTGAGGTTTCTTAATGTTATAATCTCTTGAGCATTTTTAATTAAGGATGCCATGATGCACAAGAAATGAAAAGCGAAAATTTAATCACACTTTTGGGTTCACAAATTTCGGGCTGTTACACCGGCTGAGTAAGGTGCATTTTGATAGTTGGGAACGCAACCTCTCGAGAGTGTCAACCTAGCAAGCTAGCCCCGTTCCTGGGATATGGAACACCAGTTCAGTGTCGGTCACACTGTGTGTCTTTGTCGTGTCCGGAGGTTAAACTTAAGATATGTTTGAAAGAATTAATGAACGACCTGACCTCACTTAATAAACAATAAGATGATGCAGGGAACGTTACTTGAGATGACAAATGTGATAAGTCCAGTGGGCCCAGCAGTGGTGACAAGTGCGATAAGACTTGGGAGGCTAGAGGCCAGTGGGCCTAGCTGTGATAACGTGAGTTGTTGTGTTACTTGGCACCAACAGGTACACTCGTCTACTCGTCACAGGTAAGCCCTTTGTATGATTGCTGGTACACGATCCAACCCCACCTGGCTTGGACTCTGTACTGGTGATACCCCCGTTGTTTGCTTATGACATGTTTGGTTGTCAATGCCATGCTACTTTTATGTCATATGCCTTGAGTAGACACTTGCCATGTTTAGATTATTATTGTGGCTAGCTACTTGTTGCATGATTGCCTGACTGTTCATGTCTCGTGGTTAATTTACTTGCGAGTACGTCATTGTACTCAGACTGGCTTTTCATGTGGCCAGACTTAGCCAGAAGATGGAGCAAGAGCGTGCTAGGATCAGTAGCCCAGCCAGATACCTGTGGAGTGGAGCCGCTCCAAGCCGTTGCCTTAGTTATCTTCCGCTGCCAGTTAAACTCTGTCCTGAGCCATGCTTGGCTTGATATTTTTGTCATGCCTTGATGGCCTTGTAAACCATTTGTAGCACTTTTGTGCCTGATTGTGTAATGATTTCCATTATGTTGCACTGTCGTGACGTGTGGCCAGATATCTTGGGCTGGCGCATGGGGCGACCACCTCTCTGGTGATATGTGCCAGGGAGGGGTGCTACAGACGTGGTATCAGAGCACCAGGCTGGCTGTAGACTACCCTAGCATGGAAAGCCCTGCCTTACTTTTGCCCTACAGTGAGCCCGATGGATTTAACCCATCTCCGCCTAACCGGCATGGCTGGTGTCGGTCCACAGTAAGGTGCAGTAGGACTTGTCCCATTCCCTGAGAGAGGCTCGCCGGTTTCTTCCATGAGAAGGAGCCGACACAACCCAGCTTATATGAGACCCCAGTCCTAGCTGCCATTTATCCCCACCCTCGCCTGCTATCCTTAGCAACCAAACTCTCTTGAAGCAGGATACCGCAAAGGAATCCCGCGTTCTCATCTCATCCTACACCCAGATCCAGAATAATCCGATGGTGAACCCCAAGGTCATCCTGGAAACCACTGCCGAGGATCATGGCGGTTTTCCACTGATGCTGTGGAAGGTCGTCTGTGTTCTTCTTGGTAGGCCTGCTCGCCCTCGATATGTGGTGTTCGAGAACTCACTCTCGCCAGCCGGGAGTGAATTTCGAGCAGACGTGCATGTCGGCCCGTGTCCGTTGGGCACAAGTCAGCCTTACTTGATCCAAGGTAGGACCATGCCCACTCTCAATCAAGCCATCCAGGTAGCAGCCTGGGAAGGTCTCGTTCGCCTGCGGTACTCGGAACCGGCAATGGCGAAAAGTCGAGCTTTCCACCTTCTCCCAGCCAGACCCCATCCTGGTGCGGAGACTATCCAAACTTCCATTGGAGAAGAAGCCGACCCTGCCATAATCACCTTGGTCACCTACGGAGCTGCAATGACAAGGTTCAGCCATTCTTTGATGGATGAACTCATGACCACAAGGCGCAACCTTGGTCATGCTCGCCTGCAACTGTGTCGAGCAAGGAACCCACCTACCCTCGACCATGGGCAAGCTCGGGTACAGGACTCCCGTTCCCAGATGATTTGCTGGAACGCAGTCTTGACGCATCTGTGACGCAAGCACTAGCCTGAGTTCAGCAGCACCCCCAAGAGCGAGGAATAATCCTCAAAGGCGTGCCTGCGATTCCCCACCCACCGGAAGATGGAGATGTGGACATCACTCTTCGTCTCGGCCACGCTCCACCGACTACCAGAGGCCGTCAAGCTGAGTAGAACCCCTGTTTAGTTAGCCTGAGTGGCGCTTGTATGTTGGTAGGAGAGAATCGGCGAGGTTGTTTGTTTTTCTTGTGTTAGCTTGTAATGTAAGTTTGTTGTTTGCTTTCTTGTTGATGTCGAATCAGCTCGTAATAAAACTTGGTGTTCTGATCCTCTCGTTAACCACTTGGTTGACACATGATGGAATGTCATGTCCTTTTTTTCAGTTAAAGGTTTTTGAAGAAATGACAGATCACTTAAAACAGGGACAGTATATGTGAACCCAGACGCATATGCCCACCTGAAAATTAACCCAAACCTTGAATGCCATTATTTTCTATTATGAAAGATATTTTTGTGTGTGTTGCACAAGTTTAACCAATAAGTGGAAAGTATTTGATGAGACACTGTAACCACGGTGCCCCGCTCACTTGATGTTAACTCGTGTGTAGGTTTGGAAAACCATATACTTGGTGTTATACATGGTTCCCCGATCATGTGTCACACGCAAGAAGAAAATTTTGTCGAGTGTTTGGTAGCCGTTGTGTGCCTGTTACCCAGTATGGTTGAAATGATTATGCCATACTCCTGCAAATGTTTTGGGCCATAAAATGCAGGATTATTTTCTAAAAGATATTTTCTCAGTGTAGCAAGTTCTTCTATCTGTATGCTAGTACCTCTGCAATTCTATCTGTGCTGAAAGACCAAATTTTGTGGCAGTGAGAAAAGTTCAGAAATGCAAATCTTGTTCTAGTTCATAAGAGGAGACAAATTTGATACATCCACTAAATTCAGTACAGAAGGGAAATTACAGAAACAGAGGATACAAGTTCTACTCCAACATAGAACACTACAACTACCTCAGTACAAATGCAAAGGCACCCCGGAGATCCTACTCCCTCTCACGCTCGGTGGTGATACTGGAAGATGAGCCTGGCTCACCCGAAGCCGAGTCGCGAGCCGTGCGACGGCGACGGACGGCTCGAGCCTCCTGCTCACCTCCAGCCGGTAGAACGGCCACCTCAGCAACCGGCGGCGCAGCCTGCCCCTCCGCCGCAACATCACCACCAGCGCCAGACCACCAGTTGCACAGGCCAAAGATCAGGAAGACCACCACCGCAAATAGCAGTGCGACCACCACCGAAGACGAGAATCCGAAGAGCACGACGATGATCACATGCTCGATGAAGCCCGCCCTCTCCAGCATCTCGATGTAGGCTCTGAAGAAGCTTTGGACGAAGTCCATGGTTGCGATGAAAGAAGAGAGGATTTCGGAGATATCGGATTTATAGCCGGAGCTCAGATGCCGCTCCTCGACACCGCATCACGCGGGAAAAGAGAGGAATCGTGAGCTGTACTCGCCCAGTGGCGTGAAACCGTCGAGGCCCTGTTCCCCAAAGCCGTGATGGCCGCCGCACCGACGGACCGCACGCATAGCAGTGCCGCAGTGGAGTGCTCCACGCACCCAGGACCAGCCATGTACAGTGCGCGATTCTGCGAGGAAGAAGATAGAAAGGAAGAAGGAGGCTGCCAGGTGGACCCCGGTCCCACATGTCAGTGAGTAAGCAGATAGCCTCCATGTGGTTCTATCATTTACTCAAGACCGTATCCCTCGCCTTTCCAGTATCTTTAGGGAAAATCTTTGCAAAATGATTTTGGGAAATGGCCTATCCCACAGTGTCCGTGAGCCAATTATTGGTGACACGGATATTTTCTTTTTGAAAAGAAACCCTGTTGTTTTTCAAAACCTGTGTATACATGAAAGTGTATATACAGCTTTTCTAAAATAAAAACCCTAGATAGAGGATATGATTAGCATATTCCTAATCTTTGTTTTGCAAAATTTGGGTAATTGTTTACCCAAGTTAAATCCTTGTTTGTTGGTTGATAATTTGGTTGTAGATCTTGCTTGATCTTGCCATGTTTGTGTTTGAGAACAAAAAGCTTAGATTTAATTTTATAAACATGCCAGTAAATCCTATGTTGGTTGATTGTGTGAGCCCCTGCCATGACATCTTTGAATGCATTGAGTATGGTAGAAATATCATACTGTTTTGAATAAAAATCTTGTGGAGTGTTAATCTCTTGAGTGTAAACTCTAATATTTTGTAGAAAAAGTTTTTATTTGGGGTACAAATGGATCATTCAAGAATTATCTTGTATAACCTCCTTAATCTCGAGGACGAGATTCTTTTAAGGGGGAAGGTCTGTAACACCCCGAAAATTGAAACCTAATTTTTGTGGTGTTTTATGACACCTGAAAAACTTTTTCTCTTTTCCTAAATGTTCCTTCAAATCTTTGAGGATGAATTGACTTGGGAATTGCTCCCTCAAGAATTTTCCCAGTGATCCACGAACCACTCCATCACCCGTGATAATTTTGGTGCTTAGGTTTTCTCTCGAAAACTCTAGCCCTAATTATCGAACCTTTTAAACCCTTTTCTCCACCTACCAAAGGAAAGCCTATTTCCATAGCTGGAAAAATTCCACTAAAAATACCAGAGGACTCCCATATTCATATAAAGACAATCAATGCAATATTTCCAAGTTAGACATTATTTTCCAAAATGCCATTTCTGACCCAGAGATGTTTGAGTCAATCTATGCATCTCCAAAAATTCTGATAAATTCAGGGGATGAATATTTTTCCATTCCCAACACTTCACCTTTTGGAGCCAAACCCATTTGAGCAACTCTTGACCTACTTCCTTTGTAAGGCCCTTTTTATGCCTTTTTGAGATCTTCAAACAAACCTATACCTAGACAAATCCTATGACCATGGAACTTGGTCACATTGACCACTTGGCCCATAGACACTCATATCCAGAAGATCACCCCATGGTGAAGTGTGAAAAATCACTTTGCCATGACTATGCCATTGTGTCCATTTTTGGACATCTTGCCAAAACCCAATTTACCAATGTCCAAATGAGCTCAAACTCCTAAGACACCCTCCCTATGCCAAACATACCCAGTGGTAATTGTTTGGGATTTTTCTGAGTTAAGCAAGACCTCTATCTTTTTATCGAACACCTTGTGTGCATTTGAGTTTCGAAAAACTTTGTGTTACCAAGTGTGGAGTTTTTGCATGTGACCGTTGTAGTACCGTAGGCCTTGTCCTTAGCAACCCATAGATACCTCCGTTCTTGCGTTTGGTGCCCCGAGTCGTCGGGAACGCGACGATGCCGCTCGTGGCGCACTCCGAACGCCGGAGCGCGCATGTCGGCGTCCTGCGCATTCCTATTCCACCGGTCCCTCTTGCTGTTCCCGTGTCCCAGCCCAACCCTAGCAGTGACCAAACCCTCCCCTGCTCCTTTGGCTCGAACCAGAGACGCTCTTATCCCCGCCTTAAATTCCCGGCCGGAGTTAGGCGCCGCGCGGTCTCTTGTCCGCTTCCTCCCGCCGCTCTCTAGCTCGAGTACAACGTGCGGATTACCAAGCCCATTCCTGCTCCCGGAGATCAGCTCGACCTCGTTCCTGTCCAGCCTCCTCCTTATCCTCTCCACTGTGGCAGGAGCAACGTGCCGTGACCTCGGTGAGCCATCAACGGATGAGCGGCCACGCAGCTAACTCTCCTACGTCCGGCTGTTGAAAGAAAGCCTGAGCCTCCCCTCTGAAGCCACACCAAACCATTTCCTCTTCTCCCTCTGGAGCTCTCTGGTGTTTTAGTTGGACAACGGGTGAAGCCCTGCTTCGATGCTGGCCGACGCCGTCGCCGTCAGGCTATCCTGACCGTGGCAAGCTCGACTCAGCCCCGTTCTCTGTTTAAACCGGCAGAGAACCTCCCACCCATCCTCTCTACTCCATCCATGCAACCAGAAGGGCGAAGGGTGGCCGAGATCCTCGGCGCCATCCGCGTACGTCCGCCATGGCCGAAGCTTTGCGAGCTCGCGGGCGACGCACAGGAGGCATCCCCGACGCCGAAGCCGTCTTCCCCGGCCGCGGTACGCCGCCGCCGTTTCATTCCCGCCTTAGGACGGCTCTCCAGCGGTCCTGCCGGACGTCGACGACGCGCCAAGGCCGCCTCCCGAGCTCCTCCCGTACGTGCTGAAGCAAGCTTGAAGAGAAGATACAGTGAGCTGATCGTTCAAAATCAGCTAGTACAAAGCGCATTTCCGATTTTACGTTTTCTCCTCCTGAAAGCGTATTTTTGGATAATCCGCGACCAGCCCAGCCCAGCTCAGTTTCGGCCCGTTCTGTTTTTTTTTCGAGGTGAGCAGCAGATAGCTATCCATCGCACGTCCATATCTTTTGAACCGTAGCTCCGTTTGGAGTGATTCAAATTTGTAAATTCCTATTTTGAAAGGATCTGTCTAGTGGTACAGGTTTTACATTTCTGTAAAATACTTGTATACTCAGCACCCTTGTATGCGTGTATAGGTGTATTTCGCGGTACCGGCGAACCGCGACCCTAAACCATGATGTTCGTGACCCTTCAAGCCAAACGGTGTCGATCTTCGAAGGCAAGCTAACCACTTGCTATGACCAGTCTTGCAATATTGTTTGTTCGTGTTGTTTCATATTACCATGTCATATCTGTGCATCTGGTTGCCTGCCATCTGTAAACTGTGCGTCATGAGATATCATGACTTTGATACCTACCTTCCGTAGAGTTGTGGTATTGTGTCTAGGGGTACCACTTCCCATTCCCGAGGCACTGGCTGGAGGAACCGCCACAGTCAAAGGAGTGGGGAACAATACAGCAGTGCGCCTCACACTTGCGTGGCTTTGACAACTAAACAACAAAAAAACATGCGTTGATTGTTTGCTTCTTCTTCTTCGCCGAGGTGAGGAGCGGACGAATGTCGTCTTATGATCCTCGGGGTTGGGGACATTTGCCAAAAAGAGTTATTTGCTTCTTCTCCCTCCGTCTAACGACACTTGGGACATTTGCTTTCCATTTGGTTCTTTTTGCCAAGATTGCTGACACCACGTCAGGTTAACCCTCGAGTGGAATGGATGCTTTCTTTCTTATGATTGCTTTTCGGTTCATTGTTTTGGCGATGGCGCTGGCTGGGGGAACCGCCACAGTCATCCGATTGATCCACTGTGCTAATTATCTGTGAACCCTGATTCGTGGTGGCGCCGGCTAGAGGAACCGCCATAGTCGCCCGGTCAATACTATCTGCTATTGCTTGAAATATTATGTTGCTAATGTCTTGTTGTTTGATGATATATTACTGATATTGTGATTATTGTGCTGGACTAATCCTCGGTTGTTTGGACTTGTGAATGTTGAAACTTGATTAAATGAAACTCCCCTCCAAACATCGATAGGGTCAGTCCATAGTGCCACTAATCTGAACTTTGAAAGCAGGACCATCGTCGTCTCATGGAGGACCGTGACCTAGTAGGTTGTTGAGCCCCTTTTGTGCCATCCATTGGGCGCAGTCGTTCGGTTGTGCTGTCCGAGGTAGTGGTCGACAGGCACGGGTTCGACTGTGCTAAGGAGTCCGGAGCTAGGCATACCCGGTCGCGCCGGGGGATGTGCCAGATTCACTTGCCCATTGTACCATGCGTATAGGGTGGTGCAGGAGAGTGTCTTAGCAAGTGGAACGTCATGTAAGTGTATTTTGCTTAGTACGACTTTGGCGTGACAACCTGAAGTGCCGGCTGAGTAAGGTGCATTTTGATAGTTGGGAACGCAACCTCTCGAGAGTGTCAACCTAGCAAGCTAGCCCCATTCCTGGGATATGGAACAACAGTTCAGTGTCGGTCACACTGTGTGTCTTTGTCGTGTCCGGAGGTTAAACTTAAGATCTGTTTGAAAGAATTAATGAACGACCTGACCCCACTTAATAAACAATAAGATGATGCAGAAAACGTTACTTGAGATGACAAATGTGATAAGGCCAGTGGGCCTAGCAGTGGTGACAAGTGCGATAAGCCTTGGGAGGCTAGAGGCCAGTGGGCCTAGCTGTGATAACGTGAGTTGTTGTGTTACTTGGCACCAACAGGTACACTCGTCTACTCGTCACAGGTAAGCCCTTTGTATGATTGTTGGTACACGATCCAACCCCACCTGGCTTAGACTCTGTACTGGTGATACCCCCGTTGTTTGCTTATGACATGTTTGGTTGTCAATGTCATGCTACTTTTATGTCATATGCCTTGAGTAGACACTTGCCATGTTTAGATTATTATTGTGGCTAGCTACTTGTTGCATGATTGCCTGACTGTTCATGTCTCG
Source organism: Poa pratensis (assembly GCA_947311845.1). Taxonomy (NCBI): domain Eukaryota; kingdom Viridiplantae; phylum Streptophyta; class Magnoliopsida; order Poales; family Poaceae; genus Poa; species Poa pratensis. Next base: position 33,436,926 of record CAMZMU010000098.1, on the reverse strand, counting down.
TGGTTATTTTACTTGCGAGTACGTCATTGTACTCAGACTGGCTTTTCATGTGGCCAGACTTAGCCAGAAGATGGAGCAAGAGCGTGCTAGGATCAGTAGCCCAGCCAGATACCTGTGGAGTGGAGCCGCTCCAAGCCGTTGCCTTAGTTATCTTCCGCTGCCAGTTAAACTCTGTCCTGAGCCATGCTTGGCTTGATATTTTTGCCATGCCTTGATGGCCTTGTAAACCATTTGTAGCACTTTTGTGCCTGATTGTGTAATGATTTCCATTATGTTGCACTGTCATGACGTGCGGCCAGATATCTTGGGCTGGCGCACGGGGCGACCGCCTCTATGGTGATATGTGCCAGGGAGGGGTGCCACAAAGGTTTGGAAGGCCAATGAAAGAAAATCTCACAAAGCTATAAATGATCATTAGACAAGAGGAAGTCTTATAATCGAAGCTATTCAAGGAGTAGTGATTGCCATGCAATGGATGCACATAGAGTTACAAGTGTATGAAAGCTCTCCAATTGAACTAGTGGGTGTGCATCTAACCCGGTTGTTCACGAAGATCTAGAGCACTTTTGAGGAGGCTCGTCATTCGAATATACAACCCAAGTTCTTATAATGAAAACTTCCCCACATAGTTATACTAATGAAACATGAAAACTCTCTCAAATAAAGCATATGTGCTAAACATGAGCACAAGTATGAAAACTTTGGAGCATTGGTGCTAAACATGAGCACAAGTGTGGAATAAAGGATAGTAATGCTGCCCCCTCTCTCTTTTATTCTTTCTTTTTTTTCTTTTTTCTCATTTTTCACTTTTTTTGTTTGTGGAACGGGCGAATACTTACTAAGTATGTAAGCCAACGTGTCTAATGGGTAAGTGTTTTTTCTCTTGAGGGAAAGCCATCATGGCGCACTTTATTTCACAGCCAACATAGATACATCGTCTAGTACATCCGGGATAATAAAGCTAGGGGATCACAGTCGCAAAAAGTATAGCCGATGGCTTGAACATTCCATGAGTTGTTGGAAGGGTGGGACAACTACTTTTTTTCATTTGCGAGCGTGCCTTAAGGGCGTCCGTACCATTGGTACCAAATTTGCAACAATGTTCTATTTGGCATTGGTACAAAAATGTCTAAATGTTCTTTACAGTAGGTGGTCTCAAATTCCTATGCAACGAGTCCCACTACGGAATAAAAGAGCATGGAAATTAGAATTCTATATTCTTTTTCAAACGCTTTGCACTTAGTTAGGAATGCTTGCTATTGGCAATTGGCAAAGCATGGTATTTTATTCCTTAATAGAATTGGGCATCGCAACAAGAGAGTGCTCTCGTTCGATCTCTCTCACGAATTTGGCAACACCTTGACAACGGGAGGGCCACTTTTTTTCATCATGCCCACCTTGTGGTATGCAACGTGTTGCTCACACTACACCTAACTGGCTATGCGGCAGTCTAAGTATTGTCCAGGTTCGTGTCTCCCCCAATCCCTTCCGCTTCATCTCCTTAGGTTTATCAGTTCCAATCCAGTGAGGAATGTTCTCCCTTTGCGTCTCGTTTGCTATAGCAATGAAAGGTGGTGGTGGTGGCGTAGATCATGGTTCCTCTGTATCACGCCCTAACTCCCTAGTGCTGGTTGCATCCTACTTTCTCTTCCCGGCAATGCACCAACAAAAAATGCCACCCACAACCTGCCTATTTTGACGCATTGTCATGTTATTCAGTTATTCCAATTGTCCTCCTAGCGGTTGGGGTGTTGTAGTACTACCTTTCCGATTTATCCCTAGCCATAAATGCTCTCATAATCCTAAATAAACCCACAAAACAATCTCCGGAGAAGAACTCGTGGCCATGGGGGAGAACAAAAAAGTTTGGAGCACAAATAACTAGATGAGATCCAAAAAGGCCGCATAGCTTGTGCTCTCGAATTCTAATAAGGGATCTTAATTATGACCTAATGACCCAACTACTATAAACATATGTTATCTTATCAAACCAATAGTTCACACACTTCATAATGGTAAATCAAACATAAAACAACAACATACAAAAGGTCAACCATTGGCTAGCAATAGTTTGAATAAGGTTTTGTTTCCCATGTTGCAAGGACAAATGAATTAGAGTTGACTAAGCATGAGCACGCCACATTTTGGCATGCAACTAATCAAGAGCCAACATTTTAGCCACGACCACAACTGGAATAGGGTTGATTCTGATCATTAACCAAATATACCCCAATGTAAAGAAATGTTCAATGGAGCCTAGCTCCTCATTGTCAAAGCATGTGGTGGAGGCATTGTCTTGGCCATGGTGGCAGCATCAACAGAGTTGACCTGATCAATGCATACATTGATGGCGAGCATGTCTCCAGATGTCAACTCATGTGGCACTGCCAAGAACATCCCCTGCCCCGGCATTGGCGCACCGTCAAACATCGTGGTGCTGCTTACAGTTGAAGTCATTAAGGCTACCTTCTTGTTGTCACCACATGGGTGCTCCACTGAGAGCTTGCACTGGAACTGGGGGCCCGTGGAGCCGTCGTAGTCCGCCCTGACACACACCAACGACACCGCAGTGGCCACAGTGCCAATATCGCCTAGAGTAACCAAGAAGACACTTTGGTCCTCTTGTCCAACGATGATGTGCCAGCGTTGTGAAAGAGGCAGGCTGAGGTTCCAAGTCAAACCATAGCGGACAACAATGATGTGCCAGGAGTGGTAGGCAAAGAAGTGGTTGAGGAGCATCGATGGGGAACCTAGGAAGCCACAGCTGGGCTCTGGGCACTTACAAGGTGCGTAATGGCATGTGGGCATGTGTGCATCAGCCTCATAGTATATGACATAGCTATCGCAGCCGAAGCCCTTGTAGGAGCATGGAACCTTGGAGGCGCACACGAGGACATCCATCTCACCGGAATGGATGTCGGCCCATCCACGACAGTAGCAACACACCATGTGCCCAGACTCGCACTGCAATCACAAGCTCAAAGAAAGTTCAAGATTGGAAAGTAGACGTTTTTATCTATCTCAAATCACAAACAAATATATGATGCATCTACCTTAAACACGGGGGGCTTGAGGGGTTGGAGGCAAGCATGGCAATGGAGCAGCGTCATGTCGATCCTCACATCAATTTGTGGCGGTAGCCTCGGCACCAAGGCTTTCGCCGCCTCCGTTCCTAGGTCGTCGCCATGGACGAACTCCCCTTCCTCACGCTCTTCTTCTACCTCTTGTCCTGATTCTTGATTCAACATGGTCACTGAGTCATGCGGCCTCTCCTTATCAACGTTGTGCCTGTTGTTGCCCATGGGCATCAACGACAACAATCGCTTGTCCTGCCCAGCCATGCCTCCTTGACCCGATTCTATCCCGATCGCACGCCGCAAATTGATTATGTTATGAGATCTATGTGTATGAGTCAGGAGGGAAGATTTAGGAGTAATATGTCCCCCATTTTATACCATTGATCGCGTGTCATGTTTATTTCCCAAAGGGGCCATATGTCCAATTATAGTTATCATTGAGTATATGCCATTTTTACCCCCATCAACTTGATTATTTACCAAACAAATGTTCTACATATCTTGCAAATTTCCGTGATGAAATGGCATTTGTTACTCCGTGTGAAAAATACAAAAATCAGTGCTAAAAAATATTTTCAAATCCAATGTTGGCCATTGATAAACTAGCTTTGGTTGCAGTCTACCAGCTCTGACTTCTTCGATGACAACAAAGCTGGCAATTTTACCCACAGGCCCACGAGTACCGTAGCCGCATGGGCAGGGTGTGGGCACAATTTTATGCCCTTGTTAGTACGCGTACCCTACCTGTTAAGTCGTGGGTAGGGGGCGGGTATAGCCTTATACCTGTGGGTATACCCATATCCTACCGGTTAGATAGACATGTGGATGCTAACCTAGCTTAAAGTTGTCATCAATTGTCAATTTGAATTGAGATTATTGTCATACATCCCCCTCTGCCCATCCCCAACACTGATTTCCCTATTGCTCAATATGCTGATGACACCCTTCTATTTCTGCAAGCCTGCCCTACTCAACTATCAGCTTTAAAAGTCCTCCTCCAGGTGTTCTCAGCTGCCACGGGTCTGCAGGTGAATTACTCCAAATCTTGCCTCATGCCTGTGAACATTGACGCAGATCGTCTTGCAGAGTTGGCTGCTGTTTTTGGTTGTGCCGTTGAATCCCTTCCTTTCACCTATCTTGGGCTGCCGCTTGGCACATCCAGGCCTTCCATGCATGATCTTTCTCCTATTGTGGATCAGGTTGAAAGAAAGCTAAATGCTAGTGTCAGATTTCTGGATTATGGCAGTCGATTGACCTTCGTGAACTCAGTGTTGTCCTCCCTGCCGATACATTTCCTCTGCACCCTAAAAGTTCACAAGGGTATTCTGAAATTGTTCGACCGTTCTCGGAGACATGCTCTTTGGGCCAAAGAAGAAGAGAGCAGTTCGGCCAACTCTCTTGCTGCCTGGTCCCTTGTTTGCGGCCCTAAAAAATTTGGTGGGCTTGGCATTCTGAACCTGGAACTGCAAAACAAAGCTCTCCTCTTAAAACAGCTGCATAAATTCTTCTGTAGGTCTGACACTCCCTGGGTCAAGCTGGTGTGGCATCTCTATGATCCAGCGTCCCCTTCCCATGCTCAGTCCTGTCGGGGATCCTTCTGGTGGCGTGATATTTTTAGCCTGGTGGATATCTACCGGAGTATTACTTGTGCTAAGGTGGGATGTGGAGATAGTATACTGTTTTGGAAGGATCTGTGGTATGATACTGAGCTTCTTTGTGACAAATTTCCACGGCTGTTCTCCTACTGTTTGGATGAAGACCTGTCTGTGGCCTGTATAAAATCATCTGCCAATCCCATCGGCCTTTTTTACACACCCCTCTCAACTCAAGCTTTTGATGAGCTGCAACACATCTAGGATATTCTTGAAGGAGTCGCTCCTTCTGACTCTAATACGGATGAGAGAGTTTTTGCTTGGGGGTCTGGAGCTTATTCATCTCAGAAGTTCTATAATTTCCTCTTTTCTCGGCTCAGACAAGACTGCTCCCTTCAGGCCATCTGGAAGTCCAAATGCATGCCCAAGCTTCGCGGGTTTGCTTGGTTGCTTCAAATGGATAGGCTAAACACAAAAGACCTGATGATTAGGAAACATTGGAGCTTCGACTCAGGCCCTAACTGTGTGTTATGCTCTTCTTCAGTGCTTGAAACTAGAGACCACCTATTCTTCTCTTGTCAATTTGCAGCTGAATGCTGGGACTTCATCCATATGCAATGGGATTGCTCTCTTAATATCTCCAGCAGGTTCAACAAAGCCAAACGGCTTTTCTTAGGCCCATGCTTCATGGAAATTGCGGTCTGTGCTCTTTGGAACCTCTGGAAAGTTAGAAATGATCTCATTTTCAAAGATCAGCGGCCTTCAGTGGGCAGATGGAAGGCCATGTTCCAAGCAGATATCCTTCTTCACCAGCATCGGGTTCCTGCAGCATTGATTCAACCCCTGCTATCTTGGGTTTCAGATACTTTCACTTAATGTATTTAGTTGGAACTTTTCATTTCTTTCCCCCTTGATTTGTACCCAGTTTTTGGCTGTTGAAATGTTGGGAATAACCTCTGGTTTATCCCTTCATTATTAATTTATAAAATCCATACCGTAGGGGTTCTCCCTTACGGTCCCACAGTCAAATTTTTTTTTTTATAAAAAAGTGCTAGCGATGAATGTAAAATTGTGAATAACTTGTGTACTATTTGGTCACCCGTTGGGTATCCAATGGGTGTGGGTGCCCGTCAGATATGTGTATGGGTAAAGTTTGATACCCATGGGTAAAGGTGTGGGTAAAATTTATACCCATTAACTATATGGGTATGTGTATGGTATTGCTCTACCCGCTCCATATCCTACCCGACGACAAGGATTTCGTCACCAACTTCACCGAGCTATATGTAACAAAACTGATGGCCTGATGGGGCTTGAAGTCCTTCAAATAAAGAGGCGCCGTCGTTTTCGGCAAGAGCCTCATTGAGTCCACCAAAGTGCTGTTCCAGGCCCATCAAGATTGCCTTAACGAAAGGCTTCAATTATTATTTAACTTTTCAAGTGACAAGGGAGTGCCCGTTCCCAACTTCTCTTGTACCCCCTTTCCCCTCTGCTACAGTCGAGAGCGAGGCGAAAAGGGAGCAGAGTCGCGTTCCCCTTCTTTCCGCCGGAGCGAGGCCGAATCTCTGCCTCCTTCCGTCGCTCCGGCGGCGGGAGGAGGTGGGGATCTCGGTCCTTGTCTCCTGGCGTGTAGATAGGGTACTTTTCTTCCCCGGCGGTGGCGAGTGGAAGGTCTGGCCGCCGCTTAGGGTAAATAAATTGCCGCTTTCTCCTTCTCTCGGTGGTGCTTTTCGCGGCACCGAGGTGAGAGCGGTGTGGATCTACCTCCGGGCTGTGGCTAGAGGTCTCGTGTCCCGCCGATCTGTTGGATCGTGCGGTTTGTTGTTCCAGTTTTGTGCTTTCTCCTTGCAGGCGGCCGACATGGCGACGTTGGCTGGCGTGCGCGATGGAGTTCCCGTCCTTCGGGCCTGTCGCCATCGTTTCGTCATCTTCCCCAGTGGCGAGACGAGGTCCGTGAGGTGCCGTGATGGGGGCGGGCTCAGTTCTTGCGGAGCTTCGCCGGTGTTGACTTTGAAGATGACGGCTTCTTCAACGCGTAGGGCCTTCGAGGCCCCTTTCTTGAAGGACTTCCGGCTGCCTGCCTCTGCAAAGCTCCCTGGAGCGACGATGGCGGTGGCGTGCCTTCAGTGCGGGTTGACGACAGCGGCGGTTGTCTTCTCCCAGGACTTCATTGTAATTTTCTTAATTTTCAGGGGTGTCTGTACCGGTGTAATTTCTTAATAGATCTGGGCTTTTGTGTCAAAAAAAAACTTCTCTTGTACCTCGTCACGCATCCTGAGTGCATCGCCATCTCTACCTAATAATAATAAAAAGAGAGCAACGCTTCTCCGCTTCCCCGGTTTCCTTCGTACGCCGGAAATTTTGCAAAAAACCCCCTGGAAAATGCGGAAATCAACCCGCAGTCCATCAGGCAAAGGAGACTTCATCATTCCTTACGTCGGAGGGCCTTATTTGCAAGTTTCGGAAAACCCAGGGACCTTTTCGATAAACGGCTGCCCCCACTCAGTTCTTCCTCCCCAATCCCGCATCGCGTTCGTCTCCTCCCCCGCTCTCGAGCTCCTGTCCAGATCCCCTTTTCCTCCCACCGCCACCGCCGCCGCCACGGCCCTTCCCCGCGCCACCGCTGCCTCTCCCGTCCGTGGAATGGAGCTGTGGAGGCAGCCGCGTCCGGATAAGACGGACCAAGGGCGGTCAGCGGAGCGCTCCTCCCACGGCCACCGCCACATCTGCGTTGAACCGCGTTCCTTGGTTTCGTCCGTCGCCGCGCTCTCTCCACACACTCGCTCGCGCCTCTGTCTCCTCCCCGTCGCCTTCTCACTCTCCTCCCCGTCGCTCCCCACCGCCGTCGCCCTCTAATTCTCGCTCCCCACCGCCGCCGCCCTCTCCCTCTCGCTCCCTGCCGCTCCCTACTGTCCCCTTTCTCCCCACGGACCTGAATCGTCTCGAATCCCTAATCCTCGCACCCCGCCTGCGCCAGAGAGTTTGAGGTCAAAGGTTGAATTTTTCTGCGCCGCCGACGTGCTGCTTGGCGTGGAGGCACTGGATCTGCGTGCGCTGGTGCCGAATCTCCGTGCGCCGGCGCTGGATATGTTTTCTGGAGAGCAAATCGAGCTATCCTCTCCTCCCGTCCCCTGCTCAAGTTGCTGGCGGCGCTCACGGGGGAGAAGTAGAGGACGTCGCGTGGAATTGCGCCTCCGCCTCTGCCTGCCCGTCCCTGCCTCGCATCCCTATATTCACCGCCCCCCTGCTGCAACATCCACGCCGGAGCGGCGGCTCTGCAGCGGCGGTGGAGCGGCAGAGCAGCGGAGAAGCATGAAGACGGCGTCGTCGTCCTCACCGTGCCTCCACCCGCCACCGATCACGCTGCCACGGCTCCGTGCGCCTGGTACATATACTGTTTCTTCTCCGACTGTACTCCTTGCTTGCTTGTACTCCTTCTCTACACACAGATTAACTGAATTTCTTGCTTGATGTAACATGTGGTGCTGGCAGTACTGAATTATTGCTTGCAACTGTACTCTGTTCCTGCAATTTGAACTTGGTAGGATTTGCTTGCAGTACTGATAAACCGAGTTTCACTATTTTTTTTCCTTTTTTCGAAAGAGTTTCACTAATTTATCTTGCTTGCCGAATAACTGAGTACTTGGAGTAGTTCTTGCGTTCTTGCTTGTGTACTGAACTTGGAGTAATACAATAACTTGAGTTCTTGCTTGTGTACAGTACTAAACTTGCAGTAGTTTCAAGAGTTTTTCAGAGTATTGTAATAACTTTTTCAGATTACTACAAACTGAACTTGCTTGAATAACTTGTTTGCTTGCTGAAGTATTACTTTAACTGAGTAAACTGTACTTGCTTGAATACCAGTAGCAGCAAATCCACACAACAAATACCAGTAGGAAGACCAGGAGTAGTTGATGGATGCATGTGTTAGTTCGTCGGTTATGTTGTGTGCAAGCAAACAGTATTAATTTTTCTTGGAGCAGTAATAATTTGCTAGGAGTAAATTTTACCACTGAACTTGCACTTGTAATTTCCAGCAAGCTTGCTTGCAAAATTTAATTTTGTATTGTACTCCTGGTCAGCAAGTTTACGTGAGTATTGCAACTTGATCATGCTCCTGCACAGTATGTACTCCTGCACAATTTACTTGTTTGCAAAATTGGGGCATGAACTTGCACACAGCAGCTAGCTAGCTCCACCAACGATTGGGGGCTTCATTGCTTTTTCATTTTTTCGTGAGGGACCTATTTATAAGAGTTAGGGTCTTCTTTGTAAAAGTCAGGAATCTATTTGTTATACATGTGTTCGAGAAATATGTTTCTGGTGCTCTATTTTACAGTTGATTAGTTATGTTTTTTTGATATTTAATTTAATTTAAACAATTTACGTGGTTAATAAATATGTTGGGGCCCACCTGGCAGTTTTTTAACAATTACAAAAACCATTTAGGGAAATGAATAAAATTCTAACATGTGTTCCCACAAGTCCTACTCTAAGCAATCCGAAATTAAATTCCAGAAATAATTTTTCAGATAAACTACTGACGTCATGTGACGTCACCATAGTTCCTACCTCCATGCTGACCACCAATTCCTCAAATTCGTGTGGCTTTGGACGAATTCGAGCTACCAGATGCTATTTCAGAAAAATGTAATCTGTCTACCGGTATAAAAAATCATGTATATTTAACAACTTTTAACCATGCCTATTTAGGAGAACGAAATAACCAAATTATGTATACGCCGATTTATTAGTTTGAACAACGTGGATTTTTCTCCCGTTGCAATGCACGAAATTAAATTGTTTCATCGGCCCGTTGCAACGCACGGGCAGGCATTTCCTAGTATATATATATATACGGGCCGCCGCACAGCTCCAAACCAGATCAAACCAAGCCAACGACCTTCTCCGATCAGTGTTAGTCAACTCACCGTTTCCATTTGATTGATTGGCGTATATGGCGGCGACCGAGGCAGCGGCAGCGGCTCCGGCGGAGGAGGGGAGGAGCAAGACGGTGGTGCTGGTCGCCGTGGACGACAGCGACCACAGCTACCGCGCGCTCGAGTGGGCCGTGCGGCACGTGGCGAACGCCGGCGTGCCCGCCGAGCTCATCGTCGTCCACGCCAAGCAGGCCGCGTCCTCCGTCGTCACCGTCGGCGGCGCCGGTACGTACGCCAACCCCCTCTCTGATCCTTCCTCGTTCTGTCTTCCAGTTCAGAGTTATTGTGCTGAATTCTGGGGATTCGATCGCTGCAGCCGTTGCCGAGGACGTGGTGAGGTACGTGGAGGAGGACCTGTGCCGGAGGTCCGAGGAGGTCGTCGAGAGGGCGCGCCGCCTCTGCGTCGCCAACTCGGTAACAGTCACACTACCAGCTCACCTGAATACCTGATCGCACTGCTCTATCTATCGACACATTGCATCGCTGTAACTTGGCTGCTGCTGCTTATACGGAATTCGCAGGTGCAGTGCGTGGTGGAGGTGATGGAAGGGGAGCCGAGGTACGTCCTGTGCAACGCCGTCGACAAGCATGGCGCGGATCTGCTCGTCGTCGGCAGCCACGGCTACGGCGCCATCAAGAGGTTCTTCATTTTGCTTTTCTCCTCCGTGATTCTGCGCAGGTTTCGTCTGAAGCTAATCATGATCTGAAGTTCTGAACTCTTACCTATTGCAGGGCATTTCTTGGGAGCGTGAGCGACTACTGCGCCCACCACGCGCACTGCTCCGTCATGATAGTGAAGCAGCCAAAGGCCAAGAAATGATCACCCTTTCCCGTGTGAGACCGTGTCCAATTCCAGTGTCGAGATTGTGTCATTTGCGTGCCGGCGTTCTGTACCACTGCTTAATTACTACTAGGTGTTTGCTCGTCCAGATGTTTGTACAACGGTGATTCACGTGATGCTTTGGATTCATCTTCTGATATCATTACGATTCAATGCCATGAAGCTATTCTGATGTCATCATCATTTGCTCTACATGAAAATATACACACCGAAGTCGACTCGACTAACTTGGTTCCTGGTGCGATGCCCAATAATGCCTTCGACACTACTAAATCAAGACTTTTCTTGGTTTTTTATATTATTTTGTATTTTCACATTTTTCCTTGCATTGTTGTGTGTACGATACCAAGTATGGGTGGCGGGCACACTCGAAGGGACGACGTGAGGGAGGGGGAATTTTATGGACGCTCGCATTTAGAGTAACGATTTTCCGAAGTTCTGAAATCAGATTTAGAAGGGCTAGTTCTTGCGAACCAAAAAAAAGGTACTCCTTCCGCTCGTAAAAGTATGGTGTATTCTGTTTCGGACAAGTTTTTGACCAACAATTGCTCAATTAATACAATGGTTGTATGACATGAAAATTATATGTCCCTGGATTCGTTGTCTTTTTATGATAGTGATTTTGTATCACATAAATCGCATATTAGAAGAGTAATTTTTGGTCAAATACTTGGTCTTAACGGAATAAAATAGGTTTTAATCACCGAGGAGAGAATAGTATCGAAGGCATTAAGACACAAACAAACTGCAAACGGAGCTTGGCTCTGATGGTTGGGTTCCCTGTGGTGGAACCAGCCCACCCAGGTTCAAGTCCTAGACTTGGCATGGGCGTTTGCATTTACCTGGATTTATTCCAGGATTATCCGGCGCTATTCTTTCAGTGGTAGGTGACGTGCCCGTCAACAGCGAGGCGCCTGTGGTGACTTCGTCAACCTCAAGATCTGCCGGCTCAGTCCTTCAGAGGTGCTCATAGGGGTAGGGTGTGCGTGCGTGCGTTCATAGGGGTGAGTGTATGTGCGTATTTGTGAGCGTCTGTGTTGTACTGTGTTCTCAAAAAAAAAAAAAAAAAAAAGACACAAACAAACTAAAAGTGTAGCCGTGAACGGAAAATACAGGAAAATACTAAAAGTAAAACCGTTTACTCTTTTTTAAAGTCAACGTTCACCAGTTAAAAGAAGGAAATGTAAAAAGGCAAGAAAGGCAGAACCAGGTAAGCTTTGGTGTCTATTGTTCGTTAGTTCTCCGTTCTCATTCTAAAATGGGCACGGAGCTTTCTGTCCAGCTGTCCTTTGTTCATCCGTGCCGCGTTCCCATCCCCATCCCCAACACGCTTGTCGTGTCAGCTGCAATGTGATGACCAGATCATGCGAGTGCGTCAGGGATCAGCGTGCACTGACTGGGCGTTGCCGTACTGGCTAGTGGTCGTTATCCAGCAGCAGGCCGGCATTGTAAAGCATCAAAGCTAAAATCAACAAAGGGAAACGAAAACAAAACCGGGGAACCCTCCTCTCCTGCTGCCGGTTTCCCGATCGATGACGCTGGGATGTAGATTTGTCACTTATTCCCTCCGTTCCAAATCATAACATGTTTTGGTTTTGTCGGAAATCAGATGTGTGTAGACGTTTAGGCACTCATTTTAGTTGTCCATAATGAAATATCTAAAACATCTAACATCTTATATTGTAAAACAGAGGGAGTACCAAGTAAAACAAATATTTCCACTTGAGACACTTGTATGCTTAATGACTTACGAAGCCTGCGAATTTGTTTGTATGTAACTTCTTGGCTCGCGTGTAAATTTGTGATCAGAAGACTGTCTTGCTGAACATTCTGGCCTGTGTGTGTAACATGTTCGTACTGAAGGTATCGGCTACATGTTACTAGAGTGTTTGATTGGTAAGCCTGGTAAAAAAACAAGGGGGTACTTCTTGTTCCACAATCTTTGCCGGCGAGTCCGGTCCAAGGGCGTGGAGCGAGAGCGTAGTCGAAGGAGTCGTATACGCGGCACAATCACAGATGCGAAAAGTAAAGGGGCACAGAGATATAGATGTGACAGATCTTTATTATCAATGGTGTGTCTCTCTCCATATAATACATGGGTATATATAAAAGAGGGAGAGGGCTAGGGTTGATGACCAATCTAGAGGGAAAACCCCCCACCCAAGAAAGGGTGGGCCCGTACGTTTACTTGTATGGTAGGTTTCCCAACACTCCCCCTTGGTTCGACATCCCGTATTGTTTATGTCTCAAAACTCCAAAAAACCCAGTGGAAAAAATATGGAGAAAGAGCGCATAGAATACGTCTCCTCATGTTGCACGAATTGCCTCATCAAAAAACTCATTGTGAGAAACATCAGGAAAACTCACATAAGGAAAAAAGAGTACAATCCACTCAACATCAGGTTGAGTACTCGATCATCTGGATCGAGATTTACAGATGGGGGTATGAAGAATCTCGCCCAGAGCCCGGCATATATCTAAGTCTAATCATACCGATTCACGAACACATCTCTCAAAAGATTATGACGGTAATGATTTAGTGAACATATCAGCGAGATTGTCACATGACTTAGTATGAAAGATCCTCACCTCGTTCGTCTTCTGCAGCTCATGCGCATAGAAAACTTGGGGTTGATGAGATTACTTTTCACATACCCTGACTGCACTTGTGCAACACAAGCTGCATTATCTTCATAGATAATGGTGGGGGTTTGTATGGTGTTTAGCTCACACGTCTGCTGAATGTGGCGAATCATCCGTCGAAGCCATGCACACTCTTGTGATGCTTCTTATAGTGCTATGATTTCAGAGTGGTTCGTCGAAGTCGATAGAAAACTTTGCTCAGACGATTTCCAGGGAACATTAGTTCCACCACAAAGGAAAACATATCCAGTCTATGACTTGGAAGTGTGCGGGTCCGACAGGCACCCTGCATCAGCATAGCCTACCAATGATAGGTCTTAATTCCTCTATAAAACAGCCCAAGATCTTTTGTCCCTTGCAGGTATCGGAAGACGTTCTTGATGCCTTTCCAATGTCTATTGGTAGGCTCAGAACTGTACCTAGCAAGCAAATTGACAGCGAACGCAATGTCCGGCCGTGTACAATTCGCGAGATACATGAGTGCTCCAACGGCGCTCAAGTAGGAGAATTCCGGTCCCAGAATTTCCTCCCTCTCTTCCATAGGCCTGAACGGGTCCTTATCTTGCTGCAAAGACCTCCCAATCATTGGGGTCTTCCAAGGATATGCCTTATGAAATCCAAATCTCTCTAACACGTTCTGAGTGTAGGCAGACTGGTGCACTAGAATCCCAGTAGGAGAATGTTCAAGTTGCAGACCCAGACAGAACTTGGTTTTACCCAAATCCTTCATCTCGAATTCCGACATCAGGTAGGAACTCGCTTCCTCAATATCTCTAGGTGTACCGATTATATTCAAATCATCTACGTACACTGAGATTATATAGAATCCATCTTGGGATCGCCGTATAAAGACACATGGGCAATCTTCGTTGCTCGTGTAGCCCTTCTGATGAAGGAAATCGCTTAAGCAATTATTCCACATCCTACCAGACTGTTTAAGTCCGTACAATGACTTCCGAAGAAGAACACTGTATAGACCCGATTTGCTCTCTTGGTTTGAAATGGGGATACCTTCCGGTACCTTCATGTAAATGTCTGAATCCTGGTTACCATATAGGTAAGCAGTGACAATATCGAACAATTTCCTTGTTAAGTCCAGAATTACTGCCATCGAGATCAAGTATCTAAAGGTTATACCAGCCATGACTGGGGAGTAAGTTTCCTCAATATCGACATTTGTCGTTGAGTGAACCCTTGAGCGACGAGCCTTGCTCTGTACCGATCCACCTCATGTGTGAGGTAACTGCCTCCTGCCAATCTTTCCAATCCAACCTTATTTTACAATCAGCGGGATTGTTAGGCCTAGGGTCAGGATCTATGATTGAGGCAATTCTATAGCAAAGTTAATGTCGACAATTGCCATTGCTCGGTTCCTTGACTCTCCCTTATCGATATAATTTATGGCCATTTCGTCATGGGGCGCATCTGGCGCTACCTCTTGCTCCACCGTATTTCCCATTACAGGAGCGAGGTCCTTTAGCTTTTCGCGACGATGTGTGTACTCACATCTCCGCTGGATGTTCCCTCAATAGGGACGTTCAAGTCCGGAATCCCGTGCACATGACTTTCCGTACTTGTGCCAGGTCTCAATTGGCTCCCCTTTTTCTTACTAGGGGTTTTGGTGACTGTCTGTGATAAATCACTCTTATCCTTCTTCCTCAGGCGTCCCCGAGTACTTAGGAGTTGAGAAACCGGATTTCCCGTCCTTTTAGGCCTTTGGACGGGAGCGGGTGTACCATAGTTAACTTCGGTATCTCAACCCTTTCCGGTGCATTGCGCGCAGGCATATGCGACTTTGTCACAGTTTACAAGTCACTAAAGTGATCAGGCAGTTGATTCGCTAATGCATGCAAATCAATTTCGTTTGGACTTGTTTATTTGTCTCGGCAGTGCGTGGGTCATGAGCGTGGATCTCCGTGACTTGGCACGTGATTTCTCGACTTTTATCATCAAGGGGTTGATTATCTCACCCTAAAGTCGGAAAGAGATCCTCGTCAATGCAATCAGCGAAGCGGGCCGTATGACATTCACTTGTCATGGGGTCCAAATACCTGATTATGGACATAGTCGCATAACCAACGTATATCCCCGACTTACGGAGCGGGCTCTTTGCTGATCGCTGGGGTGGTGTATCGGTACATACACCTGGCAACCGAACCTATAAAGGTGGGAAATTATCGGTGCCGACCCCTGCGCAAGCTGCACATGAGAATGGATGTTGTAGGCCAACGGTCTAAAGTTAACGAGTTTAGCAGCGTGTAACACAGCTTGCCCCAACATCTGGTTGGTGAAATACAACTCTTATGATGGATTTATCCTTCACCTTTAAGGGGGGCGGTCTAATGATTAACTTCCCCGTAGCGTATGCGGAGCACACCAAATCATCAGGATTTGGGAAGTTTTTCACTTTAACATTATGACCGTTTGAGTTGTATATTCCTCATCATACTTAGACTGAGTGGCCTAATCTATCATGCCATAGGCAAAATAGTTCAGAGCATCGGAAGGTAGTGTACACAGGCAGTGCTACAATTACCGTGTAGCATAGCCATGTGTCCAATGGAGGAAAATTTCCAAGAACATGTTTACCATTTTCATCGCGCCCGGTGATTAGGAGGCATTCCATACCATTCACAACACCGGTCTCAGCTGGAGACTATTAGCGTGAAAACCATTGAAACTTAAGGGATGCGAGTGACTCGGGGTATAACAATGCATCGTTAATGATCAAAGTTGTTCCCATGAGTATTATGATAGTGGCTCTTCCGGAGCCAACTATATAAGGATCGCAGCCGGCGATTTTCATAATACTACCTCGAGATTTATTTGACTCAAAGAACACAATCTCTCTCAAGATGGTATTTGTGTATCGTTTTTCACGAGACATGTTTACTCCATTGGGGTGCCACACGTGTTCTAAGACATTTGCATGTAATTAAAATAATGAAGCGAGGAAGTAGCGACATTACAAAACAAATGCATATATATCTCAGAACATAACATGCCATCATATTTAAATAGAGGAATTAATGAACGATAACCAAATGTCATTCAAGCGTCGAAATAATGATATATGTCTTGCTCTTATAGAGCTTACAAACCAAATGTATCTCAAATAGCCTAAGGAATCATGATAAGTTAAACAGTGAAAGCTTAGACGGGCATAGAGAACGCGCCGTTCACTCCACACTCAATGTCCAACTGAGCGAATTGCTCCTCACTGAGTATAGGATCATCATCAGTGCCTTCACGAGGTGCAGAAGAGAGCACGAAGTGATCGACCTCCATAGAGATGCCGACGTCCGTTGAGACCGTAGGGGCTATCTCCATGGGCGCAACTGAGGCGAGGTGCGATTCATGCACCTTCTTACTAGCCTTGTACGTTGCCACAATGTCCTTAGGTGCACGACATTGGCGTGAGAAGTGTTCTGTAGAGCCGCACTGATAGCATTCCTGGGGCCTCTGCTCCCCTTGCCTGGCTAATGCTGCTGAGCCTGGCGAGGGGGGTGAGGCGCCTTCTTGCCCTTCCTGCCTGTCTTCTTCTTGAGAGGCACACAGACCTTGTAGGCGCTAGCATGGGCCTCCTGACGGGAACTCGCTCCAAGTGGCTGCGCAAGAGAGTTCTTTCGCAAGAGCTCATCCTGCGCCTCCACCACCTGGAGTATGTCCACAAGCTCTGCATACTGCGTGTACTTCCCTGGCGGTAATTCCGCGAGGACTATACAGCATCGGGTGGAAAGTAGAGAGAGTCTTCTCAATCTTCTGAGTGTCGGTGATAGTGACACCACACATCCGAAGAGAGGTGCAAATCCGGTGCAAAGCCGAATTATAGTCTCCCACCATCTTGAAGTCATGAAACCTCAGACGCATCCACTCCGCCTCTGCCTGCGGGTGAACAGTGTACTTAGGTCGCTCAAAACGCTGTTTAAGAGCATTCCAGAGGTCCAAAGCACTCCGCTCAGCCATGTACTCATTTTTCATAGTACTGCAGAGGTGGGGACGCAAAAAATGCACAGCCTGGACATTCTGAGCAGAGGTGATAGCGCTGATGGCCGCCTGGGTCCCCACGCCTATCGCGTTGGTCAGCTCCCTGGACGTGAGGAAGATCTCCACGTCCGATGCCCATGTCAGGTAGTTCAGCCCATTTTGGGCTAGCTCGGTGAACTCACGGTTGACGATTCCGGCCATTTACAATTTATCCAAATTATATTAGATTACAGCGGGTAATCCGGATTACAGCAGGCAATCCATTGCATAAATGCGATGAAGATACAATTGTTCATTAACACGACATTCCAATATTTAAAAACATGCTAACAATGATTTCAGAACGATTAAAAATAATTAAACAATTAATTCTAGCAATGAAAACATATAATCCAAGCATTATAATGACGGAAACATGTTAAGCGCATCACTAACGTGAAAAAATGGCCCTAAAATTGACTTTTCGAGATTGTTTTACGGCTAAACATGCAATTTCAGTAAAAACAGACAGTTTCAAGAGCTTATACGCGAAATAATTCAGCAGGAATTATAATTACGTAAAACTGAAAAATCTGAGGGCTAAAATGCAAATTGCGTGCGCGCAGCCTTTTTCGGTCCGGCGCGAACGACAGCAGGCCGAAACTAGGCCGCGGCCCATCTCCTGACTCGCCCAACGCGCGCCTCTCCCTTTTTTTAGGCATGCGAAGACATGGGCCGAAAATGGCCCAACCCCCGGATCGCTAGCAGGCCGGCCCAATCCACCTCGTCCCAGCAGGGGACTGTGCTAGGGTTACCCTAGCGCCTTAGGTGGTTAGGCAGTGGCACAACAGTCGGCCGGCGGCACGCGTGGTGGGCTGGGCAGGGGGTGCACGGGCGGTGCATGAGGTCGACGACCGCCAGCGCGGCGGCTCGCAGCGGGTGCGTCCAGGCTCGAGCCGGCGCTCGGCCGACGAGCGGTGTGCAGCCGACAAACGGCGTTCGGCCGGCGGGCGGCGCATGGGCGCGGCCAGGCTCGAGGCGGGCACAGCGGCGCACAGTCGACGACGGCGGCGCTCGTCCGGGCCAGCGGGGCCGGCGGCGAAGCGCTTGGAGGGAGGCGGCGTAGGGTCGGGCGGAGCAGCGGCGGCGGCTGCTCGGCCATGGTGACCGTGGCATGGTGCGCGGCCGAGGTGCCAGGCACGGCCGCGTCAGCGTGACGTACGACGAGGTACTCGCGGTCGCGGCCAGCGAGGCCGACGAACACACGACTTCCTCGACGTCGACGACGCAATTGGCATGGTGCGTGGCGAGCGCGGTCTAGACTGGTTTGTGCGGAAGAGCGACATCGGCGCAATAGTGCGGTGCTCGGCGTGTTGCCTAGCAGCTCAGCCGACCTTGGTAACACGCGACGAGTAGCAATACGACAGCCAACGACGATCTTTTAGGCCAACAACGGATTCTCGGATGTCAATTTTCATCGTCCGATCATTTGGAATTAGACGGCGCGTGGCACTGCTGGTGCATAGCGGCGGTACCATGATCATCCAGATCGCGTTCTTGTACCGACTCACCACAGTGTAGTCAACAAGTTCCCCATAAATCCGAGACCATCGACATTGGTCGGCGACATCAGGTCAGCTCGGGTCCCGAGAGGAAAATCCACACCATGGGTAGTATAAAACGTATTGCAAGAACGGAAACATAAATAGATGCAAAACCGTTGTTGCGATCGGATCTAGATTATACCTCCGTGACGAACGACGAGAGCCTGCTTGAGAAAGTCTCGATGCAGATCAGTTGGCGGAGCAGTACGTGTTGATAACGTGTTCCACAACTTTTGCCGGCGAGTCCGGTCTAAGAGCGTGGAGCGAGAGCGTAGTCGAAAGAGTCGTACACGCGGCACAATCACAGATGCGAAAAGTAAAGGGACACAGAGATATAGGTGTGACAGATCTTTATTATCAATAGTGTGTCTCTCTCCATACAATACATTGGTATATATAGTAGGGAGAGGGGCTAGGGTTGAGGACCAATTTAGAGTGAAAACCCCCCACCCAAGAAGGGTAGGCCCGTACGTTTACTTGTACGGTAGTTTCCCAACACTTCTGATCTTGTAAGCGGATCAGCACCGACCTGCGTGTCGGCATTGGTCACAAACGATTGTAATTTGTTGCCTAATTAATAAAGCTCACGGTTTCCTTAAAAAAAAAGGTAAGCCTGGTAAAAAAAGCAAACAGCTGGGCGCTTTTGCCTGATGACGCCCGCCCACGAGAACCCATGCATGTATCAGTGTGCTGTGCTATATACGTCTTGTATACATACATGCGTGACGTAGAAGAAACCAGATTTTTTTTCATGCAGCTCACAAGCAACGGAGTCCGTCCTTTGAGCTCAGACCCATCCATGGGCCTCAGATTGGCCTGAAGATGCTTCACTGACAAATCGGCTGAAGATGCTTCATGCCAAATTGTCTGACTCTTGACTGGAGGAGATAAGCAACAAAGTGGATCCTCGCGAAATAAGAAGCAGAGTTCCAAACGGTAAGTTGATTTGATAAGCCCAGCTGACAGTCTTGGCACAAAGCGTCCTTCATTTTACATACTCCGTCTGATCCACTCTGCTTCTTATTTCGCGAGGATTCACTTTGTTGGGATTAGTTCAAAACCGCGACACTTATTATGTTATTATGGATCGGAGGTAGTACAAAAGATGCAATCACAAAAAAAAAAAATGAAATTGCCTGACGTTAAATTCGTTAGGACTGCCAACATTACTACCACAAGGGATGTACAAAAGAGTCCTCACATTATTAGTGTTATGGGAGCATAAGGAGCGAATGGCAAGAAAGTGGCTGTCGCTAAGTTTGGGGTGCATTTTACTCGATCAACTACTTTCTTCTGAAGATGCATTCTTCTTTCCTCCTAGCATGCATGGTTGGCTCATTTTGTCTCTTATCCGGTGCATTTCCCTCAAAGCACCAGCTATCTGCATCCGCTCCGACACTTGCTGCTTTGAACATTGGATGCCAACTGTGAGAGCTGAAGTGACACACTCTATATCTACCTCTGCCTTCTTGGCCAAGTCTGATTTGCTTGTTCCACTGTGGTCAGCTGGGAACAAACTTTGATCGATTATCTCGGATGTTCTGTGTGGCAGTGCCATCTCGACGTACCGATGAAGGCTAAGACCTTCCCTAACTGTGTCATCAGCTGGTCTTTTTGCAGTGAATAGTTCCAGAAGGAGCATACCATAGCTAAAGATATCCCCCGGGTAGAAACTTCATTGCCAATTCCGTACTCTGAAACACAAGTTGTCACAAGGTGAATTGAAGGTATCAATGTAGTAGCATTGACCGTATCGCATGCACGCTAATATAAATGAAAGCTTTGGGCATGAAAATGATCCTTCTGAGTGAATTATCATATGAGTATGAAAACTTGTGCCAAAATGTGCCTAAAATACAAAGCTGAACTGCTGAACTAGACCATGGGCTTACCAGGGGCCATGTATCCAATAGTTCCTCTCAGTCCTTCCATGCTAGTTGAATTGTGTGCATCTTCAGATAGAAACTTTGCTAGCCCAAAGTCGGCGACATGAGCAACCAGATCATAATCTAGTAAAACATTGCTTGGCTTCAGATCACAATGGGCTATAGGTCTTGGTTGACGATTGTGGAGGTAATCAAGAGCCGAGGCTACATTAATAGCATTGTTTAATCTCTGGCTGATATCTAAAGTTTCGTTGGCATCTCTTGTACCTGGATTATGCAGCCATTCATCCAGATTTCCATTGGGTATTAACTCATAAATTAAAGCTTTGAAATCATTTCCTGCCGAATCAAGACTTGAGCAGAGAGTTAAGATCTTCACCAGGTTCCCGGTGCCGAACATGTCCCAGGGCCTGGCATTCTGCAATGAAACTCTGTGATGCTCTGTGCTGCTGAAGGTTAATTACCTTTATCGCAACAGTTGTGCCTTTCCCGTCATAGTGTATGAATCCCTTATAAACTGATCCGAAGCTCCCCACTCCAATAAGATTTGTATGAGAAAACCCCTCCGTTCCTCTTGCTAATTCACCATAAGAAACCCTTGGGTATTCATTCATCAAGGTATCTGTGTTTGGGGACTTCCTTAATGATCTGCACCCACAAAACCTTACGGCGAGCAAGGAATGTAAAATGATGCAACATAAGACGGCTGCAATGGGTGCTAGTATAAGCTTGAATTTCTTGGAGTGATGCTTCTGGGAGAGCTTGTTTGAGCATGGGGGCAGTCTCAGTTCCGGAATTCCCCCGCATAACCTACTATTTCCTGTGATAGAGAATGCACTATGATTCTGAAAGATACCTTGTTTCGGGACTGCGCCTTCAAAATTATTGAAGGACAGATTTAGGTAAATTTCAGAGAAGCTTCCAAGGAACTCCGGAATGTGTCCCGACAAGTTGTTGTATGAAAGGTCAATCAACTCAAGGCCTCGTACGTTGCTTAGTGAGGATGGAATGGATCCTTCAAACAAATTCGTACTCAAGTTGAGGTATCCCAAGAGCAAACATTCACCTAGCGATTCTGGAATCTCACCGGGAATTTTGTTGTTGGATATGTCGAGATGCTGCAGATTTTTCAAACTACCCACTTCTGCAGGCAATGGCCCTGACAGCATATTGCCTTGCAAATCCAAGAAGGCAGAAAGCGTGGGCATTTGAAGAATCTTTTTTGGTACAGAACCTATTAGCTTGTTCCCTTGAAGATCCAGCCAGTTCAGTGGGCAGTTTGCAAGGCTGGATGGTATGTTCCCAGTGAGTAGATTATCTGCCAAACGAAGTTGGCTCAACAGTGTGAGGTTTCCAAGCGATATTGGGATCACTCCTTGTAATCTGTTTTGTTCAAGTTCTATGTCTTGCAGCATGTTTAGCCTGCCAAGAGAAACTGGAATCGTGCCACGTAGCAGGTTCCCACCCATAGCAATCTGTGTTAAGCCTAAAAGGTTCCCAACTCCTTCAGGTATGGTTCCTTCTATTGTGTTGTAGTCTATATAGAGAGTTAGCAGAGATGTAGAAAGATTTGCCAGCGAGTTTGGCATGATCCCTCCCAAATCATTATCGGATAAGCCCAGATAGCTCAAAATGCTACAATTTGCTAGAGTAGCGAGAAAGTTCCAGTCGGTAGGACCTCTTCCCTTAAACTGGTTGGCACCTAGCTCCAACCTAAACAAACCATCCAACTGTCCTAGACAAGGGGGAATTGTTCCTGAGAACAGGTTATTTCCTAGCAATACGTCCCTGAGGTTTGTTGAGTTACACAATGATGATGGGATGGACCCGTGAATTTCATTGACACCTATGTCTAGATATTGCAGTTGCGGAAAGCTATTGCCCATATCCTCAGGCCGGAGTCTCCGCACTCAGGGGTGCCGGAGTCTCCGCCCCTCAATTTTGGAGCTCAGTGTCCTCATCGACGGCAGTCCCTATATCGCGTCCGGAAGTACCCCGGAAGTGGACCGGAGTCACCGGTCTGGCCGGAGTCTCCGCCCAGGCCGGAGTCTCCGGTCTCCACAGACCGGAGTCTCCGGGGTTATTTTCCAGCAACGGCTACATTTCGTGAAGGGGTATAAATACCCCTCCACCTACCTCCAGCCAGCCAGCTCGCCCAAAATTGAAGACACCCCATTGTTGCAAGCTCAAAACTCATAGATCTCCCAATCCCTCCACCCAAACTTGTTGATCTTTGGAGGATTGAAGGAGAAGACCCCAATCTACATCTTCACCAAGCCATTTTTCATTTCCCCCTTATTCACTTGAGGGACCATTTGCTAGGGTTTCCATTGGGAAAACCTAGCCCCTTGTTGTACTCACTTGTTGTTGATTGCTACAGGTGGTTGACTTGGGAGCCCCCAATCCATTTGTGGGTTATGCCCCGAGAGTGTTGTAAAGGCTCCGGATTCGGGCTTGAAGGATTCCGATAGTGGAAGGTGAACCAAGTCTTGGCGAGGTTCATCGGAGAATAGGGTGAGGCCAGTTGTAGCGCTTGAGCTTTGAAAGCTCACACCCCTCCAACGAGACGTACTCTCCTGAAAAGGAGGAACTCGGTAATAACCCCCATCTCTCCACGTGCTTCCCGTTCGGTTACTTCTTATCTTAGCCTTTACTTGTATCTTGTGCCTTGTCTAGCGTTAACTTGTCATATAGGTAAATTCACCTTAGTTGCATATTTAGAGAATTTACCTTTGTGTCAAGCCTAAATTTGAAAAAGAACTAAAAATTGAGTAGCACCTATTCACCCCCCCCCCCTCTAGGTGGCCATACCGATCCTTTCACCTAGCAGTCACCATGGCCTTCTAGATCATGGCACGACGGGGTTTGTCAATCTTGGCAAACACACCTTTGGGGATGGAGAGGATAGGCATGGCAAATATGGAGCAGGGAAGTATTGAAGTGTATATGTGAATTTTCTAACCCTTTTCTTCAGTTCGTACTTTTGATTGCGTTTGCTACTTCATGAAACATGAGATAGTATCTTAACTTTGGGTTTCGAGTTCGAACCTTGAATTCGCAACTTATCTGATAACTCTTCTTTACCCTTCTTTGTCAACGTATAGACTTAAGCCAAACCTCTCAGACTGGCGCGTACTCTCTTCCTGCTTGCACTTGTTGGCTTTCCGCGTCGCACATGAGAGGGTGTGTTGAAGTGTATTTGTGAATTACACATGTCAGAGGGCGTGTTGAAGCGTATTTTTGAATTGCCTAGCCATTTCCATCAGTTCAGATTTTTATTGCGTAGGCTAGTGCAAGAAACATGATATTAGTATCAGAGCGCACAGGTGAAAGGACAAGGATGTCGCCTAGGGGGGGGGGGGGGGGGGGTGAATAGGCGATTTAAACTTTTCCGGTTTAGTCTTGATAATTGCGGGATAAAACTAGGTGTTTAAATTAACAAGCCAACAACCTAAATATACTAGGCTCACCTATGTGCACCAACAACTTATGCTAAGCAAGACAAGCAACAAAGTGATAGCAATATAGAATACTTCAAGCACGAAGGTTATCACAATATAAAGTGCATAAGTAAAGAGCTCGGGTATAGAAATAACCGAGGCACACGGAGACGAGGATGTATTCCCGAGTTCCTCCTTTTTAGGGGAGTACGTCTCGTTGGAGAGGTGTGAGGCACCACAAAGGTCGATCTCAACGCCACAAAGGCTCACCCTATTCTCCGATGAACCGCAACACAAAGGATTGGTTCACCTTCCACTATCGGAATCCTTCTAAGTGGAAACCGGAGTCTTTACAACAACGATCCGGGGTACACACCCACAACCGAATTGGGGGCTCCCGAACAGCTACAAGTGACCACTCAAGGTCTCAACCACCACAAAGGCGTCGAGGGTCCAAAGACCCAAGAGTAACAAGTTCACAAACTTTCAACTTCCACGAATCCTCGTGGAGAGCAAACCGATGCACCAAATGCAAATGGCAAGAGCACAAGTGCTCAAATCCTTCACTCTCAAATTTCAACAAAGCAACAAATGCTTATGGGGGAATAAGAGAGGAAGAACAAAGAGGAAATGCACCAAGAATTCCAAGATCAAGATCAACTAGGATCCCCTCGCTTAGAGGAGCAATGGATTGGTGGAAATGTAGATCTAGATCTCCTCTCACTTTCCCTCAAAGATATGCAAGAATCATGGGAGGGATTGAGAGTATGGCAAGCTTTTCCAAAGGTCAACAATGGAGGAGAGAGAGGGGAAAAAGTGCTCAAGAGGTTAGCGAACCATTGGGGAAGAAACCCCCTTAAATAGGTCCCCTTAAAATGTGCCCATTGGGCAGTGCAGGGAGGCCGGCCTGGGAGCCGGCCAGGCTGGCCTGGCGCAGAGAGCCCGGCCTGGGAGCCGGCCAGGCTTACCTGGAGGCTGGCTTGGCGCAGAGAGCCCGGCCTGGGAGCCGGCCAGGCCGGCCTGGAGGCTGGCCTGGCGCAGAGAGCCCGGCCTGGGAGCCGGCCAGGCCGGCCTAGAGGCTGGCCACCCATCAGAGGCGCCCGGCCTGGGAGCCGGCCAGGCCGGCCTGGGGGGCCACCCAGAACCCGAAATTGTAACACCCATAACTTTTGCATACGAACTCTGTTTTCGATGTTCTTGGGCTCGTTGAAATCACCACAACGAGCTTTACAAGATCATGCAGAGAGACATCATTGTTCATCAAGGGAGGATAAAACAAAATGATGAAAGGTAAAACCTTTCTATTAAAGGACAACCGAAAAATCCTCCACCACCAAGAAACCCACAAGAAACCCACAAGTTTTTCATCAAGACTCCGGTTTTGATGAACTAGAGCTTGGTATGGAGATGAACACAAGCTCTAAATTCTCACATGGATAAAAGCCAAATAAGAACCAAGAAAGATGATATGCCAAGTATGCAAAGGTTTGAGCTCTGCACAAAGATGCGATCAAGTTACTCACTTGAGAGCCCCTCTTGATAGTACGCCGTCTATCCTATAACCCGGTCTCCCACTAACACCATAAGACCGGTAAAATAGAAACCCTATCAAGATCATACCTTTGCCTTGCGCAATCCACTTGAGCTAGATGATGACGATCCTGACTCCCTCAAGTTGGAACACCTTTCTTGATTGTGCTTGCTAGCACATGCTTGATGAAGACTTCTCCAAATACTCCCCCATACACCATTATGGGAGAGCCTTGCTAAGCTCCGTCTTCATGAATCAACTTGCACTTTCTCTTCTTCTCTTGATATAGATGATGGCTTGAAGATAAACATGAATGTTCACTCAATCTTCTTTTCCAAGCCATGCTTGCAATAAGCTCAACTCTCGATGACCATTCTTCATATAAACCTTTGGATAGAACCTTGGTCATCATGTAATCTTTTAGAGTCCAACATATGAACTCCAATCTTTTCCCATCGACAAGATCTATAAGGATAACTCAATGCAAACATTAGTCCATAGGGATTGTCATTAATTATCAAAACCACGCATGGGGCAACACATGCACTTTCAATCTCCCCCATTTTGGTAATTGATGACAATACCTTTTACGAGGGTTTATATAATGAATTAAGCAACCATGCAACACAATAAGCAAGGATGCACGAGAACAAAGAACAAAACCATATTCCCTTAAACCCTCTAAATCTCTCCCCCATTGGCATCGATTGCCGAAATGGGTGAAAAATTATGAAGCCCAATATAATAAGATCTCCCCCATAAAGTGTGCATTTCTCATGATATGAGTGAAATCAAATGCAAATATCCAATGACGAATAGATGAAGGGAGATCAAACTATATCAAGGATCCAATCAAAAGTGAAAGATACTTTGAAGAAAGAAGCAAGCAATCAAAAGGATCCAAAAACAATGTTCTAAACAACAAGAGGGAACTCCCCAAGGTACGTGCACAAAGTAGGATTTGCAAAGCAATATGGAGTGCACAACATGGAATCCTCACTCCCTCTTAGATGATGTTGAACGCAAACATGTGCAAGAAGGCATAAAGATAGAAATGTAACAGCCCAAAGTTTAGGCACCCAAAAATGTGAATAAAATTTTCACTTTTTATGTTTTCCTGTGCATCATAGCATCCTAAATAAATTGTTTCAAGAAAATTACAATTGGAAACAATTAAAATATGAATTGTTTCATCTCCAATTCCAAACCAATGAAAGCATTTGAAATCTTCAACAACAAAGGTACCTTGTCACTCTATATTTGTCAAGGAAGTTCCAAGAGATCACAAATATAATTTTGAGCAACCTTAAACATTATTAGAGGGTTGCCCAAATTCTTTTTAATTATCAAATTACCATACACCAATCTCACAAAAAAAGGTGGATAAAAACATTTTATTTTGAGAAACCAATTTTTGTGGAGCTACTACATAAGATGGGGAGGCCACAGGAATAATCTCATATTTTTCTGAAATGTTTAAAAGCCCCAAATAATTCAAGTACAGTGCTGTTTTAGTTAAACAGTACTGAAAAGGGCTTCCTCGTAAATAGAAAAGGTGGGCGAGGGGGTTTTCAGAAAAATCCGTCGTCTCTCACCTCCCCGCGCCCGCCGAGCGCGCCATGGCCGACAGCGCGACGCCAGGGCCCCCTCCTCGCTCCCACGACGCCGCCCGGACCCCCCCTGCTCTCCGCTCCTCTGCGAAGGAGATAAGAAGGCCCCCCGTGCCCTCTGCTCGGCACGCCCTTCCGCCCTAGCTCTTCCTCCCCATTTTCTTCCACCATGGCCGTGACCTAGCTTCGCGCGCCGCCGCGCATCGCCGTCGTTCGGGAGCTCCCGCGCCAATCGATGACCACCACGAGCTCCGCCATGGTTCCCTCTCCCTCCTCGTAGGAGGAATCGCCCGGAGAAGCAGTGGATCAACGCCGCCATCCTCTTCTCCTCGAACTCCGGCAGCCGCGATTCGAGCAACCTCCCGGCCGCCTCCGACCTCCTCCGTCGACGCCGTCGATTCCCACGCTTCGAGGGTGAGCACCCCGTCCGCAGGGACATCTCCGTTCTACTCCTTTCGCTCTATATCGCCGGTTAGCAGTGGATTCCGCCGTAGCCGTAGCTCGTTCACGCCGTAGCTCGTCGCCGGAGCTCCTGCCGGCGACCATTTTGGTTCGTAGCGCCGTCCCGGCCTCCGCGTACCCGTGCGCGTCGACTACGCATACTATTCCGTCCGCGCGCACTCCTCTGCCGGAGCCGTGCCTCGCCGTCGCCGCGGTCACCGCGCCGCGTCGCGCCGGCCCTGCCATCCTCGCGGTCAAACCACCGTGGGCCCACGCGCTTGCGTGGCTGCCACCGTGGCAGCTGGCCCACTGGTCAGCGTCTGTGTGTAGCCAGCCCGTGAGTGAAAAACGTTTCGGTCAATTCTCTGGGAAATAAAATAAATAGACATACTCGAATATAAACTTGAAAAATCAATAACTTTTGAAATACTTGTCCAAAAGTTATAAATAATATACCAAAATGTTCAGAAAAATAAATTGAGTCTATTGGTATAACTCACACATCCAAATAAATTAGTTTAGCTGCTGTTTTATGAAAATGAGGAAAATGGCAGAAAATAAAAGGATTTTGTAAAAATTCATAACAAATTGAATATTGCTCCAAATATTACAAATAAGATATCAAAATGATCAGTGGAAGAAACCTTACATTCTAACATCATTTCCATGTTGAACTAAATACTGGAAATGGCTTTTTCTTGCACTTTAGAAAAGGGGCAGAATATAAAATAAAATTGGGAAATTCATATCTTTAAAAATAATGGTCCAAAAATTATGTGTGACCTATCAAAATGTTCAACAAGTGATATACTTCATGCTTCACCACTTTCCCAAACATGGATAATTATTTTTAATGTTGTTTAAATTGATTTGCTAAAATGGCAGCATTAAATCAAATTCTGAAAATGCAATAACTTTTTAATGGCTTATCAGAAAAATGTGTTTACTATATCAAAATGCTCAGAATAATATGAACTAACCAATAACATCATTTGCATGCATATTTGAGCACCCTTAATGTACTGCACTTTCTAGACGTTAGGGAGAAACACTAAGATAATTATGGGGTTAATTGTTTTAGTTAATAGAAATATTCCCTTGCACCCCATTTAACTTGTTAGTTAATTTCAGTGCATTAAAATGTCATCCCATCATGTGTTTGAGCATTGCATTTGTTATGCATGAGTGATTATTGATTGTTGTCTTTCCGGTGTTTTTATGCATCGATAGATCGATCAGTCGGGGTGCCACCGCAATACCCTGACGAACCGTATTACCAGCCTGCTGAAAAAGGCAAGCGTAATCCCCCCTCTGAGCATGTCTCCTCCTATATTTCTGTAATTATTTTCCCCACTATAATATTGCATTCGGTTCCAAAGGTCTTTTGCTTGGATTAGAGTATCCTACTAGTTGCATTAGAAATCTGTTGCCATTACCTGTATCCTTCCTAATATCCATAGGATTGAAGTGTTGGCCCAAGATAAGTATACTTGCTATGTATATGCTTAGCCATGCTTAGTTTAATTGCTTAGAAGTCCGGTGGATGTTTCATAGTTGGAACAGTTGATGGAATGGCCGGATGTGATGGAAAATGGTGGTGATGGATAATAAGTTGCTTAAAGGCGGGGATGAGAGGCCACGGGGAATGTGGTGGGTTGTCTCGTTCTCGCCGCCTAAGTGCGAGTTCTTTACCTCTTGAACCAAGACTGAGCGTGCAACCATGCGTGAGGCCTATGCAATTGCAGGAACCCTCATAGACTAAATAGCTCGAGCGGGGCTAGCCAGGGTCCTCTAGTTCGGGCTTCCATTTGCGCGTGCGTGATGATGGTGGGATGAACTGAGATGAGGATGGTGGTATTAGGAAAATGAGTGGCCGTGGGGCGGGTGCTGAGGGCACTGGCAGTCCTGTCGCCACTGATGATCCTGGAAAGTCCTTAACGAGGGAGAAGTCGACACCGCTCCCACCCAGCCGGCTCTCCAAGGAAGAGAGCTAAAAGCTAGGTAATGGGCCGGACGGTACGCGTGGCAAACATTTGTACACCCCTGCAGGGTAAATCTTTTCGAAAAGCCGTGTCCGCGGTTATGGACGACTTGGGAAGTGAAGGTAGGATCATAGAATAACTTGAACAGGAATGATTAAAACCTGAGTACTAAAGGTACTACCAAGGATGTAAGGTTGACTTCCTCGAGGGTGATTCGGGGAGGTGCCTTTGTAGACAGGTGAAGTGACTGGTGGTGGTTGCGGATGAAGATGATCAGAAGAAAAGAGTTTACGTCTTACCCCCTTTTAAAACATTCTGATTAGTCGATGCCAGGTGTCTCTTATAAAGAAAACCAGCTTTATGCAAAACAGCCATAAAACCTTTGAAAGCCAATCATCGAGCTAGTAGCTCTATTTAATCTTGCAGAGTTCGTCGAACTCAACGTTGCTTATTTGTTTTCAGTGGAGGACTTCACCGACACTGAAGGTGGGTTCTATGTGGACGTCGACGAGTAGTCTGGGGTTCCCAGGTGGCAGCTTGGGACATCCCGGAACAGCTGGCGCTGGAGTGTTTATTGGTAGGCCTCTTAGGCCATATTTTGGTTCTTGTGGTTTAGAACCACCAATTTGCTTCCGCTTGATGTATTGTTGGGGCTGTGCCCTCTGGTTGTAATATTTGCCTCTTTCTCTATTATAAGAGTTGCCTTATATTGATTTGTGTCGTAGAGTCTGTGCTGTGCCAGTTGTTCCACAAGTCTTGATCTTGCTATTATGCTTTGATAGTGTGTCTGGTGGTAACGGATAACCGGGGACACAGTATCACTGTATAACAGTCGGGTCGGGGCGCTACAAGAAAAGAAGCAAAACAACTTGCAACAAAGAATGTTGAGCAATAAGAACAAGAAGTGACAAATAAAGACTTGCTCAACCGAAAAGAGATGGGTGTGACATGGAGAGACATTTTAGGAGACTAATGCAAGGATAAGCAATAGCATTATCATAGTCTTTCAACATAAGAGGCACATAGTGCATATCATGTCTTTCCAATAAACACAACTCAAAGAAGATGTAGCAATAAGATCCACAAGCTTATTAAGATGCAAACGAAATACCAAGTGAAAAACAAAGCTTGTGCCTTTTAGAAACCACCAAAGAATCAAACGTAAAAAAAGGTGGTCACTAAAGGGTTGGAATACCAATTAAAGATGTAACTACTCTCATGTGTATAAGTTTCTAAGTAGACATCAATCATGAAGATATAGTCCACAAAGAAACATGCACACACAAAATAGATACTACGGTTAAGAACATGATATCCAAGTGGAAGTCATATAATACCAATAAGATCTTTGCTTAAAAGCATAGCACAAAGCTCAATTTTATCTTAAAGGATATAGATGAACTTCCAACACAATCTCATCATAGCATCAAAAATATCCACAAGGGAAAAAAGATAGTTGGGATGCTCCGAGAAAGATAACAAGTATCACAAAGGGCAAATGAATTTGCAAATTCATCAATATTGCATATGAGAGACTTTGAGAAGAAATGCTAGATTAACATATTTGGGATTGGTGAATCAATAAAATGATTATGTATATTCCCCTTGATATGTAATCATCCCGGCTTGCTCACATTTGCAATAAAATGTTTTGATAAAGGCTTTGCAAGAACATATCAATTGCGACTAAAGGGATTCATGCCAAGATACAACCTACACAAGGTTGAAAGCTAGAAAGTATGCATGAGGTAGATACTTGTTACCGAGATAGCATTGGTGATGTAGAAGATAAGAGTTCACGATCATCCGAGCTTGGCTCCAATAAGCACATGGTGATAACACCTTCCTTGTAAATGAGACAAGCTTCCAATGCATCTCCAATGTACCTAAAACAAATTCAAGTACAAAATGGTACCCAAACTCATTGGGTCCAAAGTAGTTAGAGCAACTACAATACATAGGACAAACTCCACATAAATATGTGCATATTGATATGAAATTGAATTTCATGCACATCTTAGCCATTTAGGATTTGATGGAGTTTATCCTATATATTGGATCAACGAAAGTAAGCATGCCATAAGATATACATATAGTAAATATGCATGCACAAGACTTTCAAGAACCAAACGAGATACAATTTGGACAAAACACCAATTAAACCAAGAAAGCACACACAAGTGTGACAAGAAAAAGAATTGTCCAAATTATATCAAAGACCCAAATCAACACATGATTGAAGATACCACTTTGAAAAGATGCCAAATGAAAGTAAGATACCAATTGATGAAAATACCATCAAGGAATAAACCAAACCCTCTACACTTCTCATGATGGCACAAAGTACCAAGACGAGAAATGTTTGTCTTCCAAAGAGACACGTCATCGGGATCAAATACCAATTGAAGACAACTAATGTTCAAAAGCATATAGGATTGCTCCCCCAAGATTTGTGCATTATTTATGATCTTGCATTTGAATACAAAATGCACACAAATGGGATCATCACTCTCCATACATATTATTCAAACACTAGTCATGTTCAAGGAAAGCAATAGACAAAACCAATTTAAAGAATGATGTTCTACTCAATGTAGGATAGCTTCCCAAGAATAGTGCATTATCTAGAAGTATGACTTTGAATGTAAATGCACAAGAATGGGATCATTGCTTTTCCTAACAAGAAAGCATAAAACAAATTTTGAGTAGAGCAACAAGGATCCAAAAGATACAAGGAAGACAAGAGGTTAGATCAAACAAATCCTTGGCAATAAAATAAGGCAATTCAAAGCAAGAGCCAAAGTGAAGATGGTCTACAAATTCCACCACAATTGAGTATCACTTGTCATGGACAAGGAGTATATGAGATATTTCTCGGTGGTATATAGGAATGATATTGAAGACCAACTTCACAACAAATAAGCATATGGCAAAAGATAAGATTTAAAGGCCAAAGCTTAAATAGATAGATATTCTTGATAGCTTCAAGTATTCACGCGATCATGCAAAGCCACTACAAAGAGTAGCTTGAAGCAATCGGTTTCCCAAAAGATATATGCGAACATATTTGGGAAAGTACCAAGAATCCATCACAAACAAGATCCAAAAGATGAGAAAAAATCATTTTAGCAAATGGAACTTGTTTGAGCAACATGCCACATAGGAATAAGATAATAAAAATCAATTCTAGGTGGCAATACCTCACATGTTCACATTTTCTAGGTTTGTAATATGCACAAGCTTATTACTCCCCCATAATGTGATAATCCAATTTTAACAAGAGGCAAAAAAACCAACTAGAGATAATTAATGGACATTATAGAATTTGAATTTCTCATGAGATGACATACCACATAGAGAGATAATATGATATATCAACACTAAGTGGTATTCCTCATGTATACACATTTTAGGATTGTGAAGTGCACGAAGCATATCACTCCCCAAAATGGATAGTCCATTAATCTCTCAAAAAGAGAGCCAACAAGATAAGATATCAAATAAAAGCAATAAGGCTCAACACAAGTAAATGGTGTGCAAACCAACATACACATACTTGATTACTCAAGATAAGTAAGTAGAGAGCACAACACATACAAACACTAGCAAGGTACAAAACCTAACACATGCAAGGGTGCAAGCAACTTTCAATGTATATATGATTTAAATAAAAGTTACCGCAAGGAGGAACATTGGATATGAGATAGAACAATATAATCCAAATGACTTGGCTTGAGATAATATAATTGATGAAGATCCCTTAATTCTTCATATGTAGCCAAGTCTCCAATGCCCTCCAACAACACCTATTGATCAAGTTTTAGCTTGTTGGTCCCCAACCAAGTTGGGTCCTAAGAGGTTAGTCACAATAGGCTTGGCAACCCAAATGGTTCTTTTCTTGACACCACTTTGAGTACCAACATATTTGGCAAACACATTGCCAACCTTATCCTTCCGAAGAGAATAACATCATCAATATAATGGGGTTGGATAAGGTACCATTTGTGCATGAAGAAGCAAGTGACCCTTCTCACGGCATAGGTAGCAACATCCTTCCTCCTCTCTTCTTAGTTGGAGTCTTGACTTGAGGAGGGGTAGCTTGATTCTTCTTGGGAAGAGGCCGTTCTTCAACTTGAGGAACTTGAGTTTGAACTTGAGGCTCTTCCCTTGTTGCTTCTCACTAAGAGCTTCTTCTTCAAAGGGCAAGATCTAACATGGTGCCCTTCAACTTTGCACTTGAAGCAAACAATCTTGGCCGAATCTTTAACTTGTTCTTGGCCCTTGTTCTTCTTGATAGACTTGGACTTGTTCTTGTATTGGAGTTGAATCCAAGTCCACTCTTGTCATTGGGGCGTCTTTGAACACTCAACATATTGTCAAGTGTGAATCCCAACATGACGCTTTTCCAAGTCTTTCTTCAAAGAAGTGACTTGGGCCTTGAGCTCATTTAATTCCTCTACATGGTTAGTATCAACACAAACACTAGAGGAAGTAGAGCTTCATTGTTAGAGCAACAAGGCATGGAAAGTAATTCATCACAAGATTAGCAATATGTGATGGATGAATTACTAGGACTAGCACATGGCAATATAGCATTTTAGTAGAAGTTGTGCCATTGTCCACATGAGGCTCACAAGATGTTACCTTTGTAATAGCCTCATGAGCTAACTTTAGCCTAGCATGGATGCTAGAAGATCATCATTAGAGCTAGAGCTTTTCATGACTTTCTTCCAATTTCCTATACTTGCTAGTTAGCAACTCAAGTTGAGCCCTTAGCTCAACATTCTCCTTCAAAATAGATGCTTCACAAGAAGTGGAGTTAGTAGCACAAGCATCATCAATATTAGAAATGGAAGAAGACAACTTGGCAAGCTCATCATTTTTAGATAGTTGAGTTTGGAGTTGATCATGAGACTTGATAAGGAGAGAGTGTTCACTTTCTAAAGCCTTGTGGCTTTGTCAAGTCTCTCTATGTCCTCAATTAGTCTAGCATTGCCAACACCAAATTCAACTTTTTCCTTTTTAAGCACTTTATATTTAGCAATAGCATGATCTCTTTCCTTAATGATTTTAGCAATAATAAGATCATTTGATTCATCAAGAGATTCAAGTTTCTCCTCAAGAGACACTCGAAGCTCTTGCTCTTCCTCAAGGCATTTTAAGGATGCCTTTTCATGCATCCTCTCTCTCAATTTGACATTTCTCAAATTGAGTTTCCAAGTCCTCAATGATTTCCCTACTCTTAATAGCATAAACAATGATTTCACTTAGAGGAGGGATAGCTTTGCTACCTTTGGGGAGAGCACCAAATACCATCTCACCCTTCTTTGTTATGGATTCAACATCCATATGCTCCATGAGAATCCTCATCCACATCATCACAAGATGTAGAGGGTTCCAAAGGTGGAGATACCTTTGAATCTCTAGCCATAAGGCAAAAGTGGTAATGGACGTTGATGAGGAATTACTTGAAGCACCATTGAGATCCACGTCTTGTTCCAACAAATGTTGGGATTCCTCTACATTGTTAGCCACACAAAAATAGAGGATATGGAAGATTATTTTCATGGCAACAAGACATAGAAGCATATCATCATGAGATTTAGTTAAACAACTATTACATGATATGCAAGGACTAGCAACACTAGCATGTAAAACATTTGGAGTGCTAGAAGTGTTTAAGTCCAAAGATAGATCATTGCAATGAGATAGAGATGAAGTATAGTCAATAGAATATTCACCATCAACAAAACAATTTCTATCACCACTCACCATATCATTACCTTGTGACAAATCACATGTTGGTGAAGTGGAAGAAGTTGTGAACTCGTCACGGCCGGAGGTGGAGGGAGAACAATCATCCTCAATAATGTTGGACACTTCATATTTATCTTGAAGCTTGGTCCAAACTCATGAGCGTTCCGAAAAGGCATGATTGATGCAAGAACTACATCGCTCAAAACACATATAAGACATTAGATAACAGAGTATCGAGATAAGAGTTTTCCTCATCCTCTAAAGATAATTTTGGGAATCCTTTGGAGGAGAAAAACCCATATCTACAATTCTCTTAAATATTTGGACCCATGTCCCTAAAAGGTTAAGCATGCGAATTTTCCAAACATCATAATTTGTGCCATCGAATATAAAGTGGGATCGTGCACTAATTCTCTAAACGACATCTTTACTCTCTAGGCGGTAAAGCCCAAAAAGAGAGCCCAGGCTCTGATACCAATTGAAAGGACAAGGATGTCGCCTAGAGGGGGGGGGGGGTGAATAGGCGATTTAACTCGCATCGACACTCGGTAAGGTAGATTAAGGATTTCACACCAAGTAAGAGTAATGGATCTCAAGGAGCATGCTTTCACGAAGGTCATGTCGGTACAACGTTAGTACATAATCCAATCTACGAAGGCACAAGGGTTTCTGCCTTGACCAATGAACCGAGAGACTTCCACTTCCCTTTTGACCTGAACTCGGATGGTGGAGAAGATGGTGATGAAGGCATCGACGTTCCTTGCAATTTGCGTTAAATTAACAAGCCAACAACCTAAATATACTAGGCTCACCTATGTGCACCAACAACTTATGCTAAGCAAGACAAGTAACAAAGTGATAGCAATATAGAATACTTCAAGCACGAAGACTATCACAATGTAAAGTGCATAAGTAAAGAGCTCTGGTATAGAAATAACCGAGGCACGCGGAGACGAGGATGTATTCCCGAGTTCCTCCTTTTTAGGGGAGTACGTCTCGTTGGAGAGGTGTGAGGCACCACAAAGGTCGATCTCAATGCCACAAAGGCTCACCCTATTCTCCGATGAACCGCACCACAAAGGATTGGTTCACCTTCCACTATCGGAATCCTTCTAGGCGGAAACCAGAGCTTTACAACAACGATCCGGGGCACACACCCACAAACGAATTGGGGCTCCCGAACAGTTACAAGTGACCACTCAAGGTCTCAACCACCACAAAGGCGTCTAGGGTCCAAAGACCCAAGAGTAACAAGTTCACAAACTTTCGACTTCCACGAATCCTCGTGGAGAGCAACCCGATGCACCAAATGCAAATGGCAAGAGCACAAGTGCTCAAATCCTTCACTCTCAAATTCCAACAAAGCAACAAATGCTTATGGGGGAATAAGAGAGGAAGAACAAAGAGGAGATGCACCAAGAATTCCAAGATCAAGATCAACTAGGTTCCCCTCACTTAGAGGAGGATTGGATGGGTAAAAATGTAGATCTAGATCTCTTCTTACTTTCCCTCAGAGATATGCAAGAATCATGGGAGGGATTGAGAGAAAGGCAAGCTTTTCCAAAGGTCAACAATAGAGGAGAGAGAGGCGAAAAATGTGCTCAAGAGGTTAGGGAACCATTGGGGAAGAAACCCCCTTTAAATAGGTCCCCTTAAAATGTGCCCGTTGGGCAGTGCAGGAAGGCCGGCCTGGCTGGCCTGGCGCAGAGAGCCCGGCCTGGGAGCCGGCCAGGCTGGCCTGGAGGCTGGCCTGGCGCAGAGAGCCTGGCCTGGGAGCCGACCAGGCTGGCCGGGCGCAGAGAGCCTAGCCTGGGAGCCGGCCAGGCCGGCCTGGAGGCTGGCCACCCATCAGAGGAGCCCGGCCTAGGAGCCGGCCAGGCCGGTCTGGGGGCTGGCCACCCAGAACCCGAAATTGTAACACACATAACTTTTGCATATGAACTCCGTTTTCGATGTTCTTGGCTCGTTGAAATCACCACAACGAGCTTTACAAGATCATGCAGAGAGACATCATTGTTCAACAAGGGAGGATAAAACCAAATGATAAAAGGTAAAACCTTTCTATTAAAGGACAACCGAAAAATCCTCCACCACCAAGAAACCCACAAGTTTTTCATCAAGACTCTGTTTTGATTACTAGAGCTTGGTATGGAGATGAACACAAGCTCTAAATTCTCACATGGATAAAAGCCAAATAAGAACCAAGAAAGATGATATACCAAGTATGCAAAGGTTTGAGCTCTCCACAAAGATGCGATCAAATTACTCACTTGAGAGCCCCTCTTGATAGTACGCCACCTATCCTATAACCCGGTCTCCCACTAACACCATGAGACCGGTAAAATAGAAACCCTATCAAGATATACCTTTGCCTTGCCCATTCCACTTGAGCTAGATGATGACGATCTTGACTCCCTCAAGTTGGAACACCTTTCTTGATTGTGCTTGCTAGCACATGCTTGATGAAGACTTCTACAAATACTCCCCCGTACACCATTATGTGAGAGCCTTGCTAAGCTCCGTCTTCATGAATCCACTTGCACTTATCTTCTTCTCTTGATATAGATGATGGCTTGGAGATAAACATGAATGTTCACTCAATCTTCTTTTCCAAGTCATGCTTGCAATAAGCTCAACTCTTGATGACCATTCTTCATATAAACCTTTGGATAGAACCTTGGTCATCATGTAATCTTCTAGAGTCCAACATATGAACTCCAATCTTTTCCCATGGACAAGATCTATAAGGATAACTTAATGCAAACATTAGTCCATAGGGATTGTCATTAATTACCAAAACCACGCATGGGGCAACACATGCACTTTCAACAGGGTCTCGAGTTTGACTCCTGGTTTTCGTAGTTCGTTAAAAAAATTGGTGTTGCCCTTATTTGTCCATGCATAGGCCTTTTGAGCCATACATCTGAGACTCGCGCATCATCGCTCTCTTCTAGTTTGCATGTGTTAGACATTTTGTGTCACACATTAGAAGTGTATATGTGAATTGCCTAGACATTTCCACCAGTTTGGACTTTTGATTGCGTTGGCTAGTGCATTAATCATGACAGGAGGTACCCCAGCAGGGAATCATCCCCGAGACCTTAATGACAAGGAAGTTCTGGGATGCAGCCGACAGTTAACTTCTGAGACTAGATTGGGAGCCCCAGGTCTGGGAGAAGGATGAGACGGGGCACCCAATGATAGAGGCGAGTTTAGCAGCTCACGGGGCAGGCACGTGAGAGTTTATCCCAAGCTCCGTGGCACGAGTGAATGAGTCCAACATGAGGTGAGATGCCTTAGCTGGTCGGGTTCAGCACACATGATGATCAAAGTGTCATCGACATATTGAATGAGGGGGCTTGGGAGGTCGTCGGAGAAGGGGTGCATCAGCACCCATATCTTCCTCCACATGTTTTCATTTGGAGTTTGTTAGTCTACGCCACTGGTATTTCTTAAAAAACGAAGAGAATGAAGAAGCTAGGTTGTAAGGATGTGTAGTAATTAGTAAATATATTTAAGTCCGATACAGCACAATCAATGTAAGTACATAACCTTACAGATATTGTAAATGACATTACACAATTACCCTATCCGATAGGTGCTAGTACAACCACTAGTAGAAAACAGGGCATCCGTGCGCCCTCTTTTGTACCGGTTGGGCACGAACCGGTACTAAATGTGGCATTAGTACCGGTTCCAGAAGCGAGGCGGCCGGGGCCCCACGGCGAGACACTTTAGTACCGGTTTGTATTACCAACCGGTACTAAAGGCGATCTTTAGTACGGTTGGTACTACAAACCGGTACTAAAGGTTGGCACAGGCGGCTGCTGTTGGTGGCCCCCACGGTGAGACCCTTTAGTACCGGTTTGTCTTACCAACCGGTACTAAAGGCTCATCTTTAGTATCTGTTGGTAATACAAACCGGTACTAAAGGTTTCCCTATATTACCTTCTTCCACCCGAGCCACATTTTTCAGCTCGAACACAACTCCATTTTTTCTCTCTCTTTGCTCTCCCAAGCTCTAGTTCACCCCATTTTTCTCCAACATTTGTCAAGATTGGTGGCACCTACATATACAAGGGTTAGCAACTTCATCTTCTCTACCGGCATTTCAAGTTCAGCTCATTTTCTTGCTAGTTTAGCTAGTTTGATTTTTGTAGTGCTAGCAAGGTGTTTGATGAAATGCCTAAGTTAGGGATTTCATTTGTTTTATATGCCTAAGTATATTTGTGGTTTTTTATAGTGTTGTCTCGTCCCCTTCCTCACCGCCGTCGATCGCCCGCGCCGCCCCGTCACCGACATCACCTCGGTGAGCCTCTTATTTTTATCTTTTATTTTAAAAAATCTTAGTTGTATGATTTAGATGCATAATTATTACTTGTATAATTTTCTTATTTGTATAATTGTTTGTTATATATAGTGTCATGGTTTTGACATCTATCCACACCGGCTCTCGTCTGCTCTATTATTCGGATGTGGTACGATTGTTTGTTATAACTATATATTTGTTTAATTTCGTGTTTATAACAATTATGCCGACCAACTTGACGTACATATATTTTTATCTAGGAGATAGTTGAACCGGAAATTCCAACCAACCCTATTGTCGAGTTTTTTGTAAAAGAAAACAATGATTTGAAAGCAAAATTGAAAAGAAGTGAAGATCTTCGTCTCGAAGAGAAGATGAAATGGGAGTTCAAGATTGCCGACGTCGTCGAT
Source organism: Poa pratensis (assembly GCA_947311845.1). NCBI lineage: Eukaryota > Viridiplantae > Streptophyta > Magnoliopsida > Poales > Poaceae > Poa > Poa pratensis. The sequence continues at coordinate 33,396,897 of CAMZMU010000098.1, read as the reverse complement.
GATAACGAGGTCAAGATGGAGGCAATGCGCTTGGATCATGAGATCAAGATGAATGCAATGCGCTTGAAGCTTAAAAAGATTAGAAAATATGTCATTAGTCAAGAGGCTTGGTATCTGTCGCAACAGTGGAACATGGGGTTCCCCTGATGCTGCCAAAGTGGGTCCACCACCGGGGCCCACCGTGAAGATGGACAAGGCAAGGAGTCATGTACAACAGATGGGTTAGCTCATCTGCCCCAAGGAAACCCGACAAGTTCGACAACAGCTCTCTGCGGCTAAGGACCAAGCGACCTTCCGGGGTCGCCCCCTTTCCCAGAGAACAAGGCAAAATACCCGCGGGTCCGTGCGCCCGGCAGGAGGCCAGGCACGCTCCGGGTACTTCATCCATACTGATGGGGGATAATAACCCGGTAGGCCCATGAAGAGGGAAGCATGACCCGCCAAGGCAGGAGGCCGGCCAGGCCAGCTAACCATCAGCATGGGCCGGGTTATGTTGCTGGGCCAGAGCTTTGGCGGTAACCCGGTTCAGGAAGGGAAGTTTCTAGAAGACCCGAGGCGGTTCGGAACTTGGAGGACACGAAGGCTAGAAGAGCTAGAGTAGGACTCCGAGTCTGGGTAGAGCCCGGGTTCGTATTGTAAAGTGCCAGGAGACCCGGTCGTCTATATAAACGGTCCCTGAGCCCTAGTTGAGAGAGAACTTTTACGATCCAAGCTTAGGCGAGAGAACCATCGAGAGAAACACCACAACCTTGTAACCTAGATCGAGATCCGGCTCTGTTGTCGTAGCCGGGTTATCGAGATCGAGATCAATAACAAGATAGCAGGAAGTAGGTCTTTATCTCCAATGGAGAGGCCGAACCTGGGTAAGCCCTTTGTCCCTGCAATGCTAAACCATCTCCTAGACGCCAGTGTCGCCTTGCCCATCAACTCAATCTACCCCAAAGTAGCATCTGCCGTGTTATCTACCCCACGACAGTTGGCGCCGTCTGTGGGAACCGCGTCCAAAGGTGTCACCATCATGGAGAAGCAAGGCAAGGAGTAGAGAACTATGTTTTCAGCGAGATCACCCTCAACTCGCAAGGAGAGCCCATCGTTGATGATTCTGGCTGGGGGCCGGAATTAGATCTACTTGAATCAGGTGATGTTATTCAATTGGCAAGTTTAACGTTTTGTTGGTATGATTGCAACTAGATCTGCTAGTGATGGAGACTATGAATCTGTGTCTGGAGCTGCCACAATTGTTCAATCTGATGGGGAAGAATCGTTGGTACGGCTGAAGATGAGCTGCCCCTGGACTTGCACGAAGAAAGATCGGGAAACCCGGCTCCAATCCCGGGTTGATGTGGTGGACTAGCAGATTCAGATTCGATCTGCCTTTGTTCGAAGGCCGGTTCGGATATGAGTAAAGAAGAGGACGAAGAGGAGCAAGAGTCCGTTCCAAGCCCGGTTAGGAGTGG